>VZRR01011337.1:1029442-1245153 GCA_013398015.1 Oreocharis arfaki | reverse complement strand
AAAAATCTGATATAGCCCCATCTAGGAATTACCAGTGATTGCAAAGATGAACACAACATTCAGGGCAATATACACAGCCAACTCCAGGCCAATACTGTATGGTATTAGGTGGGTATTAGAGCTTTCTGGGGGAAAGAACTTGATGTACTTGATTGTTTGATAATTCTGTATGTGATACAGAACTTCATGGTTTTCAACATCTCGAAGTTAACCAATACAAATTGATAATTAAAGAACCATTATCATCTAAAGATTGTTTTACTACTAGTTCAAACAAGGCTGGAGACAGCCTAGTTTTTATCACAAAAACGACCAAACAATTCCTGCAAAAGTGCCTTTGAATATTGTTCCATTGGGAACATTTGATAGATTAAAAAAAAAAAAAAAGAAAACATACTCTGCATTATCATGGTGTTGACAAATAATCATTTCAGACAGTAATCTGGGGGTTGGGTCAGGTTAGGTTGGGTTTTTTGAATTAAAGATCTTCAGAACAAATCCTACTACAACATTCAGGCAAATCGGGCAAAGATATTTTGCCTAAAGTTGGTGTTTAGTCAGGTGGTATTCAAAACCTCAGTCATTTGAACATCCTTAATCTTCCCTGATTCTACATGTGGAGATTCAGAAGTCATTTGTCTTCCATGATTCCAGATGAGGAAGACAAAATGAAACAAGAAATAGAAAATTCAGTGCTCATGAGGCAGAATCCAGTGAAAAAGAAGTGGAGAGCAGTAAGACTACAAAGCAATAGAAAGAATCTGTAGTATGTTAATAACTTAAAAAGAACAGGGGAAAAAGGGAGACAATGGATAATCTGTGAGTTGAATTTCTAGGAAAGGTAATACAAAATTAAGATGGGTAGATGTGTCTGAAACACTAAAGCCTCTTTGGGAAGAATAGTTTTATTCACAGATAACTAACACTGTCATTGCTTTTATCTGGCATGCCAAGATGTCTCTGGGAATAGCAGGGCATCTGAGGTGGATGTAGCAGCTTCCCACTGTTAATTCCCCTTATGTGTGGGTGGGAGAAAAGACAGGAGTACGCTTTGCCCACTGAGGCTGTATTACACACTGGAAATATATATATATATATGCATATGTGTGTGTGTGTATATATGTATATGTGTGTATGTATATATGTGTGTATCTGTCTGTCTGTCTGTCTATATAAATGCATACCTTACATCCACAGCTTTGCAGACCAGACAGGTGGTTATCAACAGTCCAATGCAATAAGCTTGCTTTGAGCCTTACGAAGTTTACTCTTTAAACAGCTGATGCTTGCTGCTACAAGGAAGAGGATGCAAAAAAAGTGATTTCTGTCACATTTTTGAAATGTGTTTCCACTCTATTTAGTACCATATTCCAAAGACTTGTCCATTCCTGAAAAATATGAAATATGATAAAATTAATCTAATATTTTTGGACCAAGCCTATATCCACAGTGTTCATTGTGGACATAAGACATACAGCAGCAGACAAAAGTAAAACTCCTGATCTAGATGTAACTGCAGTGGGCAGAGTCTTAAAAATACAATCCCAAATTCATGCTGGGGGAATGCACATGTGGGAATAGATAATTACTAGTGCCTGCATCCATAGCCAATGTAAATCAGTCCATGTGAAATATAAGTGTCCATTCTGATAAAGACAAATTGCAACAGATGACAATAAGATGGAAATTATTCCCAGTGATTACCTAGACTCCTGGAAAGGAAAGACTTTATGGTCTTGATGGACCAACTCTATTTTCCAACTACATTGCAAGATTTTTCCCCCAGATGGTGTCTGTATTTCTCGAATTTAGACTAAATACTTAAAAAATACTCATTATATTTTCAGTATTCTTTGAGTGGACAGAGACACTAACAAATAATAGGTATTTTTCTTGTACATAATATTGTCTAATACAATTTTGAATTTCATTTTTTCTCATTAACAGCTTCAATAAGAAGCTCATAGCAAATACAGTGTTTATACATTTGATTAGTTCAATTGCTTTTACCATGTATTTTCTGATGCCAAACTTTTCTAAGTCCATAAATGCATTTATTAAATTGAATGACAGAGGAAGCCTCTGATTATCAAAAAGGAGTATAAAACTTCAAAGGTAAGCTAGAGACACTTAACATGATAAACAGTTTTACAGCATTGATAAAACACGTATTAATTTGTGGCCAGCTACTTGAGAGCCAAGTTCAATAAAGCCATCTGGTGCACAGAATTCTCCACAAGCCCAAACAAAACTGATTTTTGAGGGCTTGCAAAGGCACCTACAGTGCAGAAGCCAGATGGCAAATTTAATGTTCATCAACAGACAGATTTTCAGAGCTGAGAGTGCAATGTCATGTTTTCTCAGTACTCTTTTGCATTCCATTTTTAAATGACAGATGCAAGCAGTAGTAGTTTGTTATGTAATTACCTGCATGCACATGCAAACTTCTAAAATAATGGATGGAACATACATACTTTATTATCTATGGTATTTTTGATTTGAGCATTAAAAATGTCAGGCTGGTTGTCTATGAACCCATATTTGTACACACTTTATTTGCATGTGTGAACTCCCAAATTGCAAGGGAGTTTAACACAAAAAATGTTAAGTGTCAGGGATCTGAAAAATTAAGTCTCTGTTGCGTGATGGAACTGCTATGATTTGGGCAATTTAACAAGTTTTTGCAATCTCACCAGTTGAGGAAGACTTCTGATGAGAAATGGGAGAACTTGTAGCCTATTATTAATCCCATAAGCTAAGAGATTGATCATGCATAAAGTTCACCTATAATAAGTTTTATAAGTATTCCATACTGTTGAATGTTAAAATGGTTTTGTATTTAGTATCTGCATTGTATACATTGGTAAGTATGAGGGTCCTTATGAGAACAGAAATAATTTTTCTGAGCATCTTGAAGCTAACACTAGTCCTTTAAATCTCATACCACTAACAAATTTATCTCCCCTGCTCATTCTGAGAAATTGGAATCTTAACATTTCAATCTCTTATTACCCACTTAGGCATGGCTCTTGGGATTTTCCCACCAAAAAAAAAAAAAAATTAGGAAGATGATCAGTGTCATTGAAGTGGCCTACAAGTGACTGAGATCACTTGTGAAATCTATGTAGTCTAAGGTGCAAAATGTGCACTTCATTTTACATGCTGAGTCCTAGGTACGTACATTCTCATCTGAGCTTCTTTCGTAACTGCAATCTGAATTAACATGAATACATGTTAACCTAGAACTTTGTTGTACACAAGCAAGAAGAATTGGTGTACCTACTAATGTTCAGTGCCAGTTTTCCTTGATGTGGTATTAGAACTACAGTTTATCTTTCTTCATACTCATTATGGATCTGAAATGGTTTGTTGTCAGAGAGGGCTAACTGCTTGTCATGTACAAAAAGGCACCAATAAAAGACAAAACCAAAGCAATTGTGTTTAAACAACTGTTGCAGTTACTATAGGTTTGTCATATATGAAATTAAGAGAGCAAAATTTTTGCATCTGTGAATACATCTGAGACAAACTCTGAAAAGGAAGCTGAAAAACCTTTTAGCTTCTGGCTGAACAAATTTATGCACTAAAGAATACTCTAAAGCCTCAGGAAGAAGCACTTGAGCATTGCTGAAAGCTTCTGGCCCATTCACATCTGTTAAATTGTGAAGCATCATGGAGCTGGGCTGGTGCATCGTGGGTCAATCACTGGGGCATGTTGCAGTTGCAGTAACTCATGGTGTAGTGGGTTGGAGCTGAGTTGATTGATGGGCGTTTGGGCCAATTGCACTTTTGTGATTTTGCATATTTAAACTGCATGGAGGAGCAGGAACTTTCCTTTAGTTTGAGCTCTCCTGCGGGCAGGTGGGGGATGGCTTCGGAGCCTCTGGGCTCGTCTCGGGCTGGGCCCTGCTCCTGCTCTCGCTCTCCTTCTCTTGGCGCTGCAGCATGAACCCTGGGTCGCTGCAGGGGGAACTACCCCAGAGCTGCAGGCTAAAACCAGGCAGGGGCTGCCAGACAGCTAAACCCACCTGGTGCAGCTTCTTGGGACTGGAGGGTCCCTCTCCTCTCCACGCGGAGCTGGTGGAGCCAGCAGGAGCCAGTGTAGCTTCCTTTCTGCAGCCAGCGCACTTTGTGCTAAACTGAAAAGATCATCATATGCAGCCAACTAAGTCACCTTTTCTTCTAAGTCGGCAAGACAGAAAAGTAAAGCAAGTCACACGAGGAGAAGGACACGGCGACTTCAAGGTCAGAGAGAAAGAGGAAAGTAGGTCACATGGGACAGAGCTAGCGATGGCAGCGGGAAAAGAGGGCGGAGCATGCCCAGCGGGAAGCTTAAAAATGCTTTCTGCATGCTGTGGTAAAAAATGTAATATCACAAACTGTTTTTTTCTCTTTAATCCGTTTTAAAAGACACGGGAGGATGAGAATTCTGTGTGCAGCCTTCGGAAAAAGAAAAGGTGGCCATGCCAGGTCACACCTAGGAGCCATGTGAGACTGTAAGAGGGTTTTAGAGATTTTATGACGAAGAGAGCCATTGCTTTCAGGCTGGAATAGCCCATCCTTAAACGAGAAACACCCCATGTGTGGCCCATGAATGGCAGTGTGAAAGAGACTGCGAAATTTTCATGGGAGAGATGTTTTTCACGGTGTGATAAATACATATTATAATGTTGGCTNAGGACGGATATGTCAGCTATCAGGAACCACTATCTGCAGGACAGACATACCAGTTCTCAGGAACCACCATCTGCAGGAAAACATGGACAAAAACCCATGTGGAAGTGATAACAAAAAGCTGATTAAGACTATAGCCAAGAAATACGCGTGCTCTAAAAAGGCGGACGCAGGGAGGTGCCATGCTAAACAGTTTGGGAAAGGCCTAAATATGTATAGTTGTTTATGAATATGTACTAGGCTGATGCAATAGTAAGGGTATGTAAAGGGTGTCTCCGCTGAGAGCCAAGGACACCCGGCACGCTGTAATTTTTGCTTTATTAATTATTTCTGTCCCTTTATTGTCTTTTATTAAACTTGTAAATTTTAACAGGAGAAGCGAACCTCGTTTTTCTCAATGGCAGCAGATTTCCAGGTGGGTCTGCTGATAGTGGCAGTTTGGGAACCATGTTAAGCAGAAGAAAGCTCTTTTTGCTCTAATATTGGAGAGACTTTTAAGAACTGCAATGCTGACCAAACACATGTTTTGTTATCCTTTGTGAGAGTTGGGTAAAAAGAGGGGGTTTCTGCAACAGAGGTGAGTTTAGCTTTAATTTCTTATTATTTCTTTTTATGTTTAATTCTGTTAGTAATAAAACTTTCTTTATACTGTACTTGCTCAAGCATGTGCCTGTTTTGCCTCGCAGATTTTTAGTTTTCCTCAATATTACAATATTTTCTCCTTGTGCAAACATCAGATTTCGTGTGCTTGATGCTTAGCTGCGTCAAACCACGACACATGGTTACTTAGCAGAAGGTAACTAGATGCTTTTAAAAGGTGATGGAATTGATAGATCTAGGTCTGTCTGACATTTTCCTGATTGATTTTAAGTATTCCAACAGAACACACAAATATAAAACTATTTCCTACTTCAAAACTTCAACATTTTAGAATTTTTGTTGTACTTCAGAGCCAAGACTGTACTCTGTATATCTCTCTATATCTCTGTTTATCCCCCCATCTCTCTGTATAGTTGCCACATTGCAAATGAAAAACTACAATAAATCTGATTTTCCTCTTGTCCTGGTTGCGGGGGGGGCAGGGGGAGATGGGGGGCGGTGCTTAGTGCCTCATGCATGGGGCTGGGTTGCTGTTCTATGCCACTCTCATCATTGCTAGGGGCAGGAAAGGCGAGCACCCCCCTCAGCGCGGGGAAGTGAGCTATTTTGCTCCTCTCTCTTCAGTGGTGTAATAAATATTCTCAAGCCGATTAAAAGAAAAGGAATTTATTAACTGATTTAGTAAATGAGACAATTAGAGACCAAAATACGGTGATCTGCCGAACTACAAGACAAAGGAACAGCACTGGGTGCTTAGCCAAGCTTGGATGTGCCCAGAGGAACATGCGTGAGGGGAGGGAGATATATTTTATACCCTGGGGATAAGCCCAACCCCTTCCCCTGACTCCACCCCCTCACGATGTTCTGGTTGGCTTGTTTATATCCAGGGGTCCTCTGGTTGGAAGTAGACAGTCCAATGCAATCTAATTATTTCTCCGGTTAAGTTAATTATGACACGCACCCACACCCTGCCCTTACATCAAAGCCTAGAAACTTCTATGCTTAAACCCATCAATCAAACATGCAATGCCTCTTCCCCCCCTTACATTACAACAACATAAAAACAATCCAGTTAACTTCATAGATTATTATCAAAACTTTCTAACATTCACATACGAAAGCCAATTCCCTGTTCCTGGTTATAACAGTGGGAAGGTCATTGGGTTTGTTGCAGATCCCGTCCTCTGCTGCTGCTGCTCGCCCTCTACCTGTTCCTTCAGGACGCAGCTCTAAGACATGGTGTTAAAAGTGGCAACGCAGCTCCAAGACGGGCTGAAAATCAGCACCGGTGTGGGAAGCGACACGTGAAGCCAAGCGGCAAAGGCGAGCCCAAGCCCAGCTGAGTCTGACCAGAGCCCAAAGGAGCCAAGCCGAGCTGAAGGTGCAGAACCGAAAGGAGCTGAGCGGAGCCTGGTGGAGCAGTCAAAAGCAGCACTGCCAGTAGCAGTGGGACTGAGCCCAGTGTCTGAAGCTGTGGTGCCTCACAACAGGCTCTCCAGCTGTTGGGGGTTGTCCCTTAGTTTCTTCCATTGTGGGGCATGGGGAGAGCCAGCCGCAGGAAGCAGCCACCATCTTGTCTTTGTCCCATGGGTCATATGGACGCAAGCTATGGCAGAGCATCTGCCATCTTGTCTTTGTCCCAGCAACCACACAAAACTAAGCTGAGGTGGTGAACACCTTTTGTATAAGTAAAGCACCTTCCCTTTTTGTATTAAAACTAATATTTTAATAAATTTTGCTTCTGTTACTAGGTGCTTCTTATCCCTTTTTGTATTGCATTTCATTAAATTGTTATCTCAACCTATAGTCTCTGCCAAGAAGAAGACCTAATCTGGCAGCAGCCTCATAATTCAATTCAGGTAAGCTAATTTTCTGAAGAACATAAAAATAATTTTACTTGCAAAGCTATTAAAAGCAAATTTACCAGTTATACAGTAGCAGAGTAAGTATTACCAATCCTTGTCTATTACTTCGCAGAGCAGCATTCTTACTCTGATCAAATAATTTAAGAAGTCCCCTCTGTCTGGAAAGCTATGATCAGAGAACTTGAGTTGGAAAAGCAGAAATTTAGCAAAAGCAGAGTAGCTGAAAAAAAGGTAGGCTATATCAAACAAGGAGATAAAAAGTCTGTGTAAGATGATTTGCTTGGCATGGTGATCTTAATTATGTCATCTGAAATGGGAATATTCTCAAGTGGAAAAAAAGGTAATGTTTCACAATAATTTAAAAAATCAGAACTATAAACATAACAAATAATGTTTATTTTGAAACAAAGAACTGTAAAGGCACTTTATTTTCCACTAAATGTGGGAATTATACCATATATTTATGTATACTTATGCATATACAGAGGAAACCCAGTTAAGAGGGTTTGCCTGTGTTTCACCACTTTGTGCTGTGTTTTCTGCTGGACAAGAACTGGATTTGTAGAGAACTGAGAAGCATAATGGTTGTCTCATAGCTGTGCTGAGAGTATAAGGTATCAGTCCCACACCACCTGCAAAGGGTCACCCTAATTGTCCAGATTATTTATGGCAAGAGTTTGGAATTATATAAAAAGCTGAAGTATCTAGTGTTTAGGAAGCAGGCATGGATCCTTTATTCAAGGACCAACCCAGTTTGGTTGTGCTACGTGCAAGAGGCTTCATTAGCAGCCAGTCTTTCACGGAATTTTTAAGAAATTACTGTTTTACTTAAAAGATTTTCTACACCTTATTGTTGCATAGGAAGGATTTGCTCTTTCAGGGTTAACACACTGCTGCCCTTTCTGTTCTATGCATCTAGTAGCTGCAGGATGATAAATTCCCCCAGTGAAAGCTGTTCCTTCTGCCAGTGCCCATGGAACAGCATAGTGAATATTTGTTTTTCTTCTTTTGGGCCACTGTGTGCAGAATATGGGATAGAATAGGGATTCAAGTCTACATACTTGTGCTGAGTCATAGCTCTCTCCTACAGCATGGTAAGATCTTCCAACAGCATCCTAAAATAGGGAAGCTGGGCAAGCGGCCTTTATCTGCTGATACCCAAATTCTTCTTGTGATGCTTCCTAACCACATTGCAAATGCTCTCACTGCCCAAATACCCCTTCCACTATTTCACTCCCACTAATCCTTCCAAGCACTGTAATTACGCACTGCCTTTTTCTGTTTATTCTTATCTGTGTTATTTAATCTCTCTCATTCATTCTTCTTTTGACTTGTTTGCTTTTTCAGAGTGGTCTTTGCCTTTTCATTTCAAGCAAAATCAGAAATTCTGTCAAAATCAGTTGCAGAGTCTGTCATACCACATTTCAACTCTTGAGTGCCAGATGTAAGAAGTTCAAAGTGGCAGAACACTTTAGGGAATATTATGATAAAAAGGATAAAATCCATTTAAGCAACGCTTGCACGTTTCCCTGCCTGCTTACACTACCTAGCTATTTAAAGACTTTTTATTTGAAAAGATATTTCCTTTGTTTCTTCCTTATGACAGATGTGCTTTTTCTCCTGGTGATACTTGAAAGTATCCATGAGAAATACATTCAATTGCAGGAAATTAGTGATTTTTCTTTCATAATAAGCTCTTTTTATGTCTTTTTCTCAAAGAACCCATGAAAACAGCTGGTCAAAGTGCTAATTACACATAGAAAAAAACCAATTTTGGTCTAATGAAATTATTGGGAACATTTTCAAGTACATCAAAAGGGCTGATGAGTGGTGTTGTTGAAAATCATTTGATGTATTGTGCATCCCAGAAATGGACGCTACAGTCCATGAAACAAATTGATTTTAAAAGTATTCATTTGTATTTAAAAACATGTACAAATAGCTACAAGTGAGGATCCCTGACAACTACTCCAATGTTCACATTTTTATATACTCTTGGAGGGTGACTGGTGTGCATTGTTTACCTAATGATGGACAGAGCCACGCCATGAATGCCTGATCATTTGATCTTAAGGTATTTAACTATACACTGGCACATACAGGAAACTCACACAGACAAATTTTAGAAAAACCTGGAAATTAATTTATACCAGGGAAGCTAAGCTGCAAAGCTCTCTGACAAGCTGCAGCTCCTGGGGTTTATAAGCCCTTGCTTCTGCTTCCATAATCTTAGAAGCCCTGCATGCCTCTGAGGGTCCCAGTTCACAGGGAACAGTGCAGATAGTGCTGGGCTGGGAGGAGCTGGTGTTCCTAGGCTCTTGCTGAGGTGCTGTGGGAAGCCAGGGTCACCTGCAGCCCCAGGAGTGCCATCAAGGGCACCCCAGTGGAATCTCGCCTATATTTCTATGTGTCTTTGTCAAACCAACATACTCCTGTTTTCAAGGGTCTTGTGCAGACTTGCATTGCAGTACCCTGCTAAGACACAGCTGTATAGGACAGCTCCTGGGTCAGCTTCCGTGGAAGAGCAGCTACTTCTGAATGCAGTGTTTGTGAAGAAAACTTTGTACACATGGCAAAAAAAAATCTATTGATCAGTCACATCGTCTTCAGTAGGACAAAAAATAACTACATGCCACGGGAGCAGTTCTTTTTTGTTGTTTTTTTTCCTTGTGCTGCAATATGGGTTGGATGTATACGTTCTTCAACACTGTACTTTTAAGGAGTTTAAGGATGCAGCATCTTTCATCTCTGATGTTTTGGGTTAGTGGTAACACTACTTCAGGTGTAGTATTAGGGACCCAGGACACCTTAAATGGAAGATGCTACAGACGAGTATCCTTCCTCTCTGAGAATGTCTCTTGTCAAGTTGTTCAATTGGCCTAAAAACTGTGTAGGAAAAAACACCATAGGAATAAATAATTTTCTTTATCACTGATCATAAGGACTGGGATGCTGAAGTGCACTGAGTCTGTCATGACCCTTATGTCCTAGCCTCCAAATCCTGTTTCTGAGAAGTCGTGTTTCTAAACATTAAGAACAAAAGAACATGTAAAATTCATATTCCCTGGGACATGCATAATTTTTAGTTTTGGATCAAGAATGACTGACCAATTAGTTTACCAAAAAGAAGTCAACATGGATATAAAGTCCATAATCTTCACTTTTAATCTAAGGTTTACAGTAGATCTTTCTAACCTGCTCTTTCTAGTGTCTTGTTACTGGGTTTCCAGTGGAAAATGATGGTGTGGAATAGAGTCCATAAAAAGCATTTCTCTGCCTTTAACTTTCCTCTCTGTAATGATCTCATGCACAAATCCATTTCTTATTTTATTTCATTAATACACAGAAAGCTGGCGTGTATTTTGTTCACAGTCAGGTAGAAAGTAATGAGTAATGACAAAATACTGCCAACAATTATTTTGTCCAAAATTGATGGCTGTGTCTTCTGGGAAGAAGGGCAACATTTTATAAGAAACAGAATTTGAGTACCATGATATTGTGTGAGGAAATTTTTCTGTATGCTAGTAAATTCACTGCTAAATAAGTAATTCCGGCACAGGACCCCAAATCCTCATTTTTCCCACCTGAAACAGCCATGTGGCACTTGACTGAGATTAGCAATAATATGTGTGGACAAGGCTGCAGGGTTTGCTTATTTAATAAAAGCGGACTGTCACATGCTGAGAAAGCCTGCTGTCCACATCCATCATTACCACTGCTTTGCAGCTCATGTAATTAGAATTCACAGGGGATTGTCTGCTGTGCCGCTTCCTTGCAGAGACCTAAATAACCTGCCATCCAACGAGATCTCCAGACTGTACACCTGCCCGGATGTGGGCAGTGAGCAGGATAATCCCCTCCTGAACTAAGTGAAAATGACATTTCTCTTAGATGAATTCAGGCCAACCTGCATTTTAGGGTTAAGCCAAGCTGAGGTACAATAAAAATAGCAATATTCTGGAGGAATTTGTAGTGAGTTTTTTCCATGTTTTCTCTCTTGTTGCAGCCAGTGAAACCTTCTTAGACATCTTCAAGCAATCATCTGAATTAATATATAATAAATGACATTTTACTGCAGGACATTTTCCTTAGTGAATATGCTCAACAGTACTTATTGTCTTGTTACGTATAGGAAGATAAAACTACCACCTGACATCAAGTGGTTTGGGACAGCATAAAAAAGCCCTAAAAATGAAAAATCCAGTCCTTTACAAATTTCCTGTGTAGAATTTTGACCAAATTATGAAGATGTGTTAAAACAATAAACGAGGTCATGAGCAATTTTCTGCCTGGAATACACAAATATTCTCCATCATCATAGCTTTAGAAATCCACTGTCAGGTAGGAAAAAATAACATGGCCCTCCCTTCTGTACTTTGCTCCAGGAGTTAGTTACCCCAGATGTCCTAGCACTGCTTACGGATGGGAATGGGAATATGTCACTTCTTCCTGAACAGCAGAGGAGGCTATTCACTGCCTTTGGTTAAGGTCTGGTGTGACCTTCTGCAGGAAAGACTTGAAAGGGTCACCAGGTCAGCGGTCTCCACAAGCTTAGAGGAGTCAACCATCAACATTTTTTGGAGTGATTGTTGCAGTGAAAAGTTGTTTGACATGTGCTAAGTAGATTAAATATCCTAGATTTTAGGCAAAAGTTTTGGTGAGATGCTTATTTAGTAACCCATCTGAATTGACTACATAATCTTTCTGATCTTCACAAGCTGATGATCTGTCATTGACAGGGGCTTAAGTATTCCCAGCCATAGTAATGCCAGGTCATTTGAAATAACATTATCTTCATTAGACTGCACATTTTATTTATGTTAGGTTTTTTTTTTCCCCACAATAAAAGTATTAATTCATATTTACACGTTCCATCAGTTTGAACAAAAATCAATTAAAAAGACAGGATGTTGTGAAGCAGTGTTTATGAGTACAGCAAAGCTTCTCGTGATTTTCATAGGAGCTTTTTACTTCCCTAAATAAAATTGCATAATTCTTGTTAGGCATCACAATGCTCAGCCAAAACCCCTAGAACTATAAATGGAAGAATGTTATGAAATCAGTACACTCAGAGTTGTTTCCTAAGAGACTCCTAACAGTCATTTTTGAGTCATGAGGAAGGCTGGTATTTTTGATAAACCTAACTCTGGTATTTTGCTATCCTGGAATGGGGATGGGATTTGAAAAGTCTTTTTTCTTCTATTTTCATCCACCATGAGGGCAGTGGGAAAATTTCCCTTTTCTTTGGCAACTTTCACTATTTTTACACAGGTAGTACTCCTAGACTCCCCTATGATTATTTTTCTTTATGATTTTTTTCGTCCTGGACTCTGTGCCAGTTTGTATCTAATTTTTTTCTATTGGCAACAAAATAGTCTATATTTTTTAATTGAAACATATTTGAACCAAATGTATTTAATTTCTACCAACAACTGCAAGCCAAATTGCTTCCTTCAATTACATCTCACAAAGCATTTCTCTGAGACAACTCTTGCTTCTTCCACTAACAAAAATAAGCTTGCTCATGTGGACATTTTTTGTGTCTCAAGATATTTTAGAAGAACACGGCCACGTCTGCTCCCTCTGTGGAGATGACTACATGCATGTATTTCAAGCTTTAACCTACATTATTTGTTCTTCTCCATGGCTACCAAGAGAGGAATTCTTCATGACTGAGAGAGACTGAGAGTGACTCACTGGGTCTCTCAAAAACATAATACATGTATCTCTTAAAGACACAGTGTGAGGACCTTGCAAAGATGTAGTGCGAGTAAAGAGCTGACCAACAGAGATCACGCTAAAACTGACCCTGCCCCAACTAGTGCAAGTACTGCAATTTCTAAAATAACTGTGATACCATTCTTGCAATAAATAGTAGGAAAGTAAGCAGTAAGCAGCCTAACAGCTGCATTGAACCATACTGGCAGCATCTCAATGGAGAGTTGTCCTCACACACACACCAGGAGGTCTTGGAGCCAGAGCCACTCATTTCCCACAGTAGCCAGCAATGACCTGTTATGTCTGATCCTGCTCACTCCCATAGCTGCCAGCCATGAGGACTAGCAAGGGTTGGAAGGATTAAATAAATTCGGTTTTTTTGAAAAGTACTTCAATTCACTGTGCTGAGGTTCATTACTTTAAGTGTTTTCCGTTCCTAAGCATTGACTGAAACAATAAATTATTTTGAACAAGACACATTCCGCTCATCACTGAAAAATATTATGGCAGTATGTCCACCTAAGACAACTGAGGCAACATTTCCTACTTATGTGGAGCTAATACCCTTCAGATAGGAAGTTGTAAAATCTAATCGGAATAACTGTCTAGTCATTCAGGAAATAAAAACCCAGTAAACCACCACATCTCACTAGACCTAGTAGTCTGATGTGCAGGAATAGCAGTATTACCTTACTACCTTTGTCTTCTATATGTTTTATCAAAAAGTGTCCTGAGCCTAAAGCTCCAAAATTTTGCATGTTACACCATTTGAACGTCTATGCACATATTTAAAGCCTACAGCAGTATTGTTGTTGCTTCCCCCATCACCCTCATCTTCTCTATTCTTGCTGCATACATCTTTTTAGGTCAGTATAGTCAATTGGTTCTTACTTACAGAATTGCCAGATTTTGCACTGAAATATATACAGCAGTAATTTTAATTGCTGAATGTGAAAAAAAATCCCCAACCACCACCAAGTCAGAGTTCACAGGGCAGGGTTGCTCCCAAATGAAGCATAATACACTGTCTTCCTTTAGAGCAGATAAAAGTGTGGTGGTATGCATCTGATACAAAAAAAAAAAAAATAGTTGGGAATGATAATTAGAAGAAAAAGAAGAGAAAAGTAGAAAAGTAAATGTCATGTGAAAAGGGGAGGCTTCCTTGACCCTTAGTGTGGGAAGATTTACTCGACCCTTAGTGTTTGATTTATCTGTCAGCATCCCAGGAAAGTCGAGACCCTTGTGCCTGAGCACTCTGCCAGTGTCCCATTGCGGGGACCCTTCACTGGGCAGTCCTGCTGGATTGGAGAGTGGTTCTCCTGACTTAGGGAAACCAGCAGTGTAAGGGAGACTCCTCAGCAAATCTTCCTCTTTATCAGAGTGTGTTGCCCACTGCCAGTGACTGCTAGTGCCTGTGAAAGGCTCACACTGACAGTTTATGGAATAACACTCTTTTGTTAATGTAAAATCGTGACAGGTTAAAGTTCAAAGATTGTCAGTGGTAGTGACTACAAAAATGTATTCAAAGCAATACACAGGCAAGCTCTAATCCCTAGTAAAATACTCAGTGTGCACAGATTATGATTCTTACCAATAGTTGTCCCTGTGAGGGAGAAGACAAGTTCAGCCCATCGACGGATCCCAGCAGTTACAATGGAGTCTTCCCTGACTTTTCCCCATTGTCAACTTATTTTTATACTATTTCTCTGTGTTTAGGTGGAGCTTGAGTGACTCTAGTCATACATACCTTTGTTACTGATTGGTGTCAAATTCTCTCACTTCGATTTTAAAGAAACAATAAAAAAGAGTATGGGCTGTGTGCTCACGGAGGATGGGTGGTTGCACCTTGGAGGTTGGTAACTTTGGGGTGGAAGTGTGCTTTAAGATTATTATTAGGCTTTACTAAACCAAGTTCATCTGAGGAGAGTGATTTAGCCATAGTTGTTGTCTCAGCAGCAGGACATGCTCCCTTCCCTTCCCTGGTTGCCATGTGCTATGCAGTTTATCGGCTGCAAAGAACCATCCAGTTCCCTTCCCTGCAAGGATCTCCAGAGCCCACCTGTGGCAACTCCATACAGCTTCACCCTCCATTCCACTCCCCTTAGCAGATGTGTGTATGGGGAATCATCGAGGAATAGGTTTCAAGTCATGCCAACCACATTCCATCCAGGGAGCAGCAACTGTGATTTATCCTGTAATTTCCGTACTGTTATAACCCCTGCCAAGATGCCAATACAACTCCTCAGTTTCTTCTAACTGTACCCCCAGTTACCTGTCCACGGGGTACCCAGGCATTTTCCCACAGTAAGTGTGTGTAAATCTTTAGATTCTGTTCGAGAGACTCTGTCTGGTCTGAGGGTTTCTCCGGAGTCTCTGTCCTGACCCCAATGGTGGACTCCTGCTGACTTTGGGAATCTTGGGGCTCAAGTAACCTGTGGTTCCCACACGGTAGCCTTGCCCCATTGCTCCCACCAATGGCCCCTCTGCTTTTCAACAGCCCCTCATCTGTGCCTTTGTTCCTGCCTGTGACTACCTCCTCCTGTGTCCAGGTGTATTAGAGAAGCCATGAGATCGAGTATCAGTATGTTTTGTGGGGTTTTTCCTTGCGCAATGTTCTCTGGTTTATGTCCCAGTTTGCAAACAACTGGGGTCCACCTCTGAGCAAGCCACACTGTATTTACGTGTTTACCTCTCTGAACTTTGTGTTTTTTCCACAAATGGCTGGATTGCTTATTTTCTTTTTCAAGTCTTCCCACTTTATAAATATAAGCTGTCTTAAAATAGCATTGGAATAGTTTAGCTGGCAATTTATATGGGTCACTACTGAAAAGCATACTAAAAACATGTATTTTTATTTTTGCTCTTTGTAGCCTATGGAAATACGTCTAATCTGCATAGCTGAGGACGAGCTTCTTTATTGTGCCGTGTGGGTGACTGTGCACTGGAACAGGCTGCCCAGCAGGGTTGTGGAGTCTCCCTCACAGCAGACCATCTGCAGTTCCGTGCAGTGTGCTCTAGCATGACCCTGCTTGAACAGGGAGGTTGGACCAGATGACCCACTGTTGTTCCTTTCAACTTTCCCCATTCTGTGATTGTTATAAAATTATTGAAGAATAAAATACCAAAGTAAGCCTGAATAACTAGAAGAAATAGAAACAAAGGTACAAGTACAGGATGCCATGTGCCAGAGTAGACAAAACTATCTATGTAGAACACAATGATATTGCTGAGAAAACTTTCCGTAAATGGAAAGCTTCCAAGAAACCTGATTTTGGAACAGCCCACACTCCTGTTAGAAGTGCACCATCATGAAAACACAGCATGGGAAATTCAAGCATCTCTTCCCTGAGAATTGTCCGTGTCTCCATCTAATCCCTGTCTAGACAAGATATGCAGTATTTTCACACATGCCATGTAAGCAGCCCATCTGTTCCTCCCCACACCAAACAGTGCACTGGATCCTGCCATGCAGGGACTTCAGAAACACATGGTTATCCGACAGCTTTAACAGCTCCCCAGACAATTTTCTAAGGCGCAAGATGTGTGGGAGCCCATCTGTCTGAAAATACAGCTTGCCTCAGACATCATGAGCAGCACTCTTCGTGTGACTCACAGGGAAGATGGAGCAGAAGGGCTCATTGGGCAGTACTGGGTGCCAGAAGCCCATCACTTGTGCACTCACTGGGGCAACAGCAAACCCAGACCCAAGCACAGCCTCAGAAGGCCTTGGACTTGCCCACCCAGCCAGCAGCTTGGCTGCCACTCTGCCAAACAGATACCTAAAATCAAGGTGTTTCAGTCACCAGTTCACAGTGTCTTGCCTCAGGCTCCTGCCACACAGAGTGAGCTCAGTGTGCGGTGTGTACATGGAGCCAGCTGGGTAGAAGGTAATTCTAGTGGGGTGAGATTGCAACCACCAACTCACATATCACTGAGTAAAGAAACCCACAGACTCAAAAGAAGACAACTGAGCCTGCAGAGTAATTAACACAAGAAGCAGAAGAATCATTCAACCAATAGAACGCAGAATACTAATTAATAAGAAAACTAGGTAACTAGTAGCCAATGAATTGTGATTTTTTAGTTTGCCTAAATATATGCATAATGTAAAATACTGAAAAGTTTTGTTGTGCTAGCTTTGTGGATTTACAACCACCTAGCGCTCTATTTGCATAAATGTTCAATAAGCTGCATAAATGTTCAATAAATACCTCAGCTGTGCGTGTAAGATTGACTTACTGCACACTAGGTGATGAATATGGCTTTTAGGGACAACAGCTGGATTAAGCTGCACCTAGACTCATCTCCAAGAAGGAGTTTAGAAAGCAAAGGTGTCCTTTCTGCGCCTCAAGACTCAATGGGAAGGGTTCTCTAACAAACTTTGTCTGAAGCTCCTACTCTGCTCATGACAGATGATTGCTCTCAAGGTCTTTCCTATCTCACCCTTATCATCCCATTACTCTGCAGGGCATTGTTACCATGAAAAATAATGTAAGCAGTATAAAGGAATATTTATATGTGTAAGAGTCATTTCACACACAATTGCTCATGACATGGAACCTGGCACCCCCTGACCATACACCCCAGCAAAACCAGAAAAACAATGCCCCAGTCCATTCCCCCAGCACACGGTTTGAGGTGGTGTTGAATAACCTTGAGGTCCTTGCCCTGCTCCTCCTGGCTGCTGCAAAAGTTAGCCGTGTCCTGGATGGAACCTGGACACTAGGACTGGGCAAGGACTGGCTTCCCACGCTGTTCATAGCGACATACAAATTTCCTAGCTTCTTGTTATGCTACTGAGCAATCTCCTATCACTTGACCAGACATGTTTCACAGTCAGTCAATGAATATTAGGAGTGCTGAGCTCCCAGATAGGCTCGTATCTCTGCACACTCCTATGCACATTCATCTTAGAGCTGCTGGAGCCATCCTGCATGGCCACTGATGCCTTTCCCCTCCCCTCTTCTCAGGATCACTCATGTCTACCTTTATGTGTCTGCAGTAGAGATGCTGCACTTGCATTTCTGCTAGAAACATCATAATTACCAAGAGAGGTAAAGTTATGGCACTGATTTCACGCCAGAGCTAACACAAGGACAAGACTGACCCGTGTCCTGCCCAGGTGCAGCAGGTTTCCTGGCTGGGTGCTGCTGGAGCTCTTGCCCTGTGGTGATGCTGAGCACTGCTTCTGACACATGGCCCCTTGGCTGCCCACAAGTCCATGCTTTGGTTGACATCATGTGGCTGCTGCTTGATGTTATAAATGCGTTTGCGGCTGTTAATGTTATATTGTTAACTATGTTACAGTGTTAATTACTTGGCCAGTTATGTTGGGGCTGAGTTTTGTAACCGGTTAGTTATAAGAGTTATAGTTAATTAACGTCAGTGCTGCTCGGAGTGTACAGGTGTGACATTCTCATGGAATCACTAGATAGTGACAGCAATACCCAGTGGAGTGTTTTAACAGGAACTTTCCAGAAGCCTCCTACAAGTATAGTGACATCATCCTGGGACATGATTGGTGGGTACAGAGAACCAATGAGATGGAGGGTGGAGGACACGATTGGACAGGAACACTTCCCGAAATGAGCCAATAAGAAGACCGAGAAGGCCCCTAGAAGGACCAATGGAGAAGTGGATTGAAAAACAAACCAATCACGTTAAACCAGAGACTATAAGAATTCTTGCGGGGTTTCACGCTGGGTCCTCCCACTGTGTCTTTGCGTGGACAGGGAGCATCCAGCCTCTTGAGAGTGCTGATCTTTTCTGCCTTGTCATTGAGGTCCTGGGCTTATTTTGGGTCCCCGCTTACAGTTTCATTTGTGCCTGTGTCTAATAAATCAGTTAACGTATTTAAGGTGACTGACTGTTTATTTCTCTTGAAGAATAATCTCAGTCACGTATTTGAAACATTTGACCTGCTAATTTCACTAGCCAGTAGAGTAAGCTAACAAGAACTCTTTTAAAAATGCTGGCACCTACATTTCTTTTTTTTATTGGCCAAAGTAGGAAATGTTAAGCTTCAGTGACTTTTCAAGGTTATCCTTCTCACTGCAGTTGAGTCTCACAGCTAATTGGGCTCCCTCTCTGGATTTTGTCCAGAGCTGCTGCAAGCATGGAAGGTGCTATGGGAAATTTCTATGAGTAGGGAAAAAGAGCTACAAGGCTAGCTTTCAGCTTTTTTTGTACAGCCACTTTTTCCCCATGCTGAAGTATTGTAAATGTTTATAGTAACTGATCTAGGAGATGAATGTCAGTCACTATATTGCAACAGCAGCTGCACATAATTTATGTTGTTATGTAGCAAATTCCTGCAAGGTTTGGAAGGCTCTTTCAAGATCAACCTAAAATAGCTCCAATGAAACCATTCTGTATGGACAGATGTACTGTGTGTTTCAAACAGTTCCTAAAACCTAATCTTGATGTTTTTTAACAGAGCTTCTGCACAGCAGGAATGGCCCCTGGTTCTCAGAGAAGATGGAAAAAAATTGCAGCTGGGTTATAATGAGGAAGAGGGAGTGACTGAGACACTGCAGGAAGGGCACTGTGACCTACATCAATAGTGCAAACTGTTCTACTCCCAGCAGGCAAAACTTACAGTACGCAGAGTCACTGCGAATTGTGCTTCATTGGTTGCAGAAGTTCTCTCTTGGGTATGGGTTTCCAAAAGCCAAACAAAAATAACTGATTTATGCAAAACATGAATTAACTCAGTCAACAACTCAGGCTGGACAGGAGCCATTTTTCAATTCTGAAGAGTGTATCTACTTTCTCGGCCCTGTCCTTTGATCAGCGAGCAGGACTCATTTTTGGTGCCATGCAGGCGTGGTGGAGGTGGCTGGTCAGGAAGGCACATACTAGTGAGAAAGTTTCTGTGTCAGGAATGAGAGCAGCATCCTGGAACAATGTTTATGTCTTGGATATAATTTTACTTACACCTCTGTCAGCAGCTTGACCAGAAAAAAGTCCATATTCTCTTCAGGCCATATCCCTGCCTGCTCTCTGCTGAATAAGCAGAGAAGTGAGGACGGAATTGTCCAAGTTTCTTGTGAGTTGAGGGCACAGGTTTCTCACACCCTTTTGAAGTGTCATCGTAGTAGCTTACCTTTCCCTGTATAAAACTAAGGGAACAACTTCAGGTAAGGACAAATTGATCCGCTCCACTTGATGTCACATTTATAAATGTTCCTCTTCCGAATTTCATGCTGTCACTTTAATCCTGAGGCCTCCTGACTTAAACTTAGTTTCCCAAAGTTGAAAATGCATCTGTGACACCAGAAAAGTCTGTTAGGAAATGTTCCAAGCCTTTTTTTTCCCCAAAAGCAATCTCAGAAGTAATAATATTAAAAAGGAAAAATCTAGATGCCCAATTTGAGTATTTTTCTCCTTGTGTGCTGTAGTTCCTTGCAAGGATCCCTACATTGCTGCTCATTGAGGAAAGTGAGGACTAAACTACCATCAGATCTGTTTAACATGCCCAAAAAATCAGAAAATTGTTAAAAACCAGTTAACAGCAGAGCAACTTCAAAGTCTTGAATTTTCCGCTAGTCTAAAGAGAATTAGCCATGCAGCGTTGCGGAGAAGTGTCACTACTGATCTTCACTATGAAGGTAATTTATTTAATGTTATTTAATTTTGCCTAATTTTATTTGCTCTTCTGACCAGATGGAAGTAGAAACGTCTTGAAGCTACCCCAACTGTGCTACCTTTGTGTTAGTGGAGAAGATTTGCAGCCTATACTTCTGGGAGTGAAGGAAGGAAGAAGGAAAGGAGGAAGGGAAAGAGGGAGAGAAGATCTCTGGGCCTCCATGGGAAAATGAGGGCACTCCAACTTGAGGGATGGGAAAGGGGGACAGGAAAAGGGATTATTTTAGCAAGAGGCTATAAAGCTGCAGATTTTGGGAATGGTGTTCTGTTCACTGAGCACTGTTTTGAGTTGGGTTCTGCTTGGTTTAAGCAGTGTGGACCCCAGCAGCCTGTGGCAAGCCCTGGTTTTGATTGTCCTGAAGAGACTTCCGAAACAGGGATATGAATATGTCAGTCAGCTGCACTGGGACCTGTAGGTCTTGCCCAGTGCCACTTGTCAAGTGCCACTTGCCCAGTGCTTGCACAGTGCCACTTGCCAAGGGTAGGAGAGATGCTGGCGCTGTCACAAAGAGGCACTTCCATGTTTATCCTACTAGAGAGCAGTATGACCCATACTGACTTCATCTACCTCTTATTCTTTTCTTCCTACCTCCATCTCTGCTAGCCTCAATCTGCAGACCCGGACTGTAGATCTGATCCCACTAATCCTGCTTCTCCAGCTTCTCTTCTTTCAACTGCTCGACATGCTTTCTTTCGAACATCCCGTAGGTACCTGAGCTCAGGGTTGGATATAGCCATTTCCTCCTAGCTTTGTAAACCTCAGTCTCATGGGAGCAGCAACTGTGGCTTGTCCAGGACCAGGGAGCTCTCATACAATTAGCTTCCTCCAACTTCTAGCAGTATCTTTGATGGCTGATACCTGGATACTCATAGCTATTAGTGTGCACGCTTGAACACTTCAGCTGAGGAACAGATGATTTCATCTGCCTTGGTTCTGGGCCCCAGGAGACAGCTCTGCCTCCTGAAAGCATCCTAGCACAGGAGGAACAACAGGTGAAAAGTACTGTTTCAGTACTTGGAATCTGAAAACATTTCCCACTCAGGAGTTAATTATGACTGTTAATAAAAATTGATGCATTTAGAGTACTGGATTACAGGGCTACCTTACTGCACACACTCAGTGTCTTTGGAAGAGGTAATTATGAAGTTGTTTGAACCTTCTAAACCTGTATGGGTTCTACTAAAGCTGAACAAAATCAAACAAAAAATGTTCATTACATTAGAAGGCCAATGAGATTTGTAGCAGAAATCACATTCTGTAAACGATGGATCTAAATCTTTGGTAAATCTCCTGGTTCTGAAAGAGGAATTAGGGTGTTGTATCACCCTAATTATGCATACAAGTCTTCACACTGACATAAGCTGGCAGAGGGTAGAGGGTGCTCATAGTTCCAGCCTTCTTAATGAGGAAGATATTTATGGAAGCTGACATGAGGTAGCCATCTCCTGTGCTGCCAGATGCTCACATGTAGAGATGCTATCCAAGCTGACAACAGCTTGCTGAGGATATGGACAGCTGGTGGGGGCTTCCAGGACAGTGGCATGAAGACTCAGAAGTCCCCCAGGTTTGGGTGCTGCCTGTGATCAGCATTTATCAGTCTCCAGCCCTTCATGAAACAGTAATAGTGAAAGCAAAACTTCCTGTTGGTCTGAGGAGTCACAACTGGTTTCCATTTTCAGGTGTATTTTTTTTCTTTGCAGTCTCCTCAACTCTCCTACCTGTGCAGAAAGAGCAGGGGAGAGGGATGGGAGGGCAACACCCTTCTCTTCTGGTCACATGAATCACTGGGCCAGCTCACCTACCTATTAAGGGTCCGAGGGGAATTACCTGTGACTGCTCAGGAAGAAACTGGCTGCAAGACAGGTGAACAGGCAGAGATGCTAAGAGGAATAAAGCTTCAGAGCTCATATGCTGAAGTCCTTTGTAGCTCCTTAGCAGAGCACAGGCTCAAGTTGAGCCATTGCTCTTGCACTGCTGTACACCACGAAAGCTGTAGTGCATGAGGTTGGTTGTGTGCACAAAAAATTGCAATTTGGTAGGTAAAACTCGTTTCTGACTTATCTAAGACTGCCCTGAGTTAGGGTGTTGTATTCCACAAGTGCTTTGGTCTACAGTCACAGTCATGGACAAGCCAGGTGAGACTGTGTAACAATGTCAAGGTGCCACAGCCAGAATCCAAGCTCAGGTCTTGAGACTGACTGTGGAGGGCAAGATTTACACCAGTGGGCTTTACTGAACTTGCATTCTCACACAACTATTTCCTTCTGAAACATTATCTGTTCGGCTTTTTTGGTTTTTTTCTGCTGAAACCACATCCCTCAGCAGAGATGCAGGTGGTATCAAAGAGACAGCACTGAAAACTCCAACCACTCATCTCTGCACCCAAGACATCCACCTTTTTTTTATTATTATTATTTCTTAAATTATTTTTACATCAAATCTCTTATTTATAGCAGTGTAAAAGCAGATATTGAGAGAAAATATCAATGATTTCATTCCCAAATGACTGTCTGGGTATTTTTCTTGCCTTTAAGCTACAGGATTTAGGTAAGATGCGTGGTCAAAGGGTACTTCACATAACACTGAGAGAATAAAATATACACACCTTAGGTTAAACTAAGACATAAGGCAAACCTCATTTCCAGGATAAAGTGCAAACCCAAAGTTCTGCAGTAATTAAGTCTCTCTCTGGCTTTCATTAAAAAAAAAAAAAAAAAAAAAAAGTAAATGCTGACTACATTTTCCCTCATTCCAGGTTGTACTGATCTAAATGGAGCTTCAGTGTGTAGCTGCCAGTTTCAGATCCTTGCAATATTCTTCCTCTCTTCTATATTTATAGTCTGTTTCATTGAGCATATTTGAGCCCCTGGCTCTGCAGGGGTTTTAGGCAGCAGATTCAGAGGCAGTAGTTGTAAGAAAACTTGCAGAATTTCAGACTTCTTTACAGTGGGTAGCTGTATATAAAACTAAGAAAAGCCAAGCACAGGAGTTGCTGTGCTTGGCATGAGCTCTCCTTTTGCCCATTCTCAGCCAGGAACCTGGGGATGTTCTGTACAAGCATCACCATATCCACCATGGTGTTTTTGACCTTGGTCACTGAGTGTGTTTATTTTTACCTTTATTTAAAGTGACACAGGAAGAGCTTAAAATGAGGACTGCAATAATGACATTACAGAAGTGTCTCAAAGCCTCTGCCTCTGATCATCAGCCTAGATCCTTAAGCTATATGGGTTTTGCGTAATTGCTACCAAAGTATCATTTACATCTCCAAGGCCATTAAGGGGGCCAATGCCCAAATTAGCCCTTCATGGAGAGGCTGCTCTTACTAGAGATACTGCAGAGAGAAGCAGTGTGGGGGAGTATCAGAGCCCCTGGTACAACAATCAGCCTTGGCAGCTACGATGAGACTGGCCCCCGTGCAGATAGGAGACCATGCTGACCATGTCCAGCATGACACAGGGGTTTTTTGTTTTCACAGGATAGACACTTCCCCTCCTCCTTGCCTTGGAGACAGGGCTTGCCTGCTGGAAGAGCAATTATCCAGTCAGGAGAGGACCACCTCCATCAGGAGGCTTTCCTCCTCCATCAGGCTTTCCAAATCAAAACTGACATTGTCTCCTACCTCCAGGGAAGCAAAGGTTATCAGCACAGGGAGACTGATGATTGGCTGCTGAAAAACCACATCACAGGCATTGTTAAAAACATAAGCCAGGACACTGAAGTAACACATACTGAAGAGCATTTCCCTTGCTTTAGGGCAGGTCTAGCCCAGGGTCCATCCTGCACTCATACTGGCTTCAGCAGAAGCAAAGTTCTCCCCATGGCCACTGTGTTGCAGTTAAATTCTGATTTTTTTTTTTGTATAGTGGCACTTGCAGCCACTTACAAAAACAGAGGGGAGGGGACTGGGGAAAGTAAAGAAAAAAAAGTGATATTAAATAAAAAGCAGACTAATGAGTTTTGGTGGTGTTTTAATTTAAAGGCTTAGATTCTATTTGCCTTCAGTTTTGTTGGAGTGTGGAGATTGAGCTTAAGGGAAATACAGATAGTGCAAGATATCTTGTTCAAGGAGTGAAAAGTGTAAAGAGTGTGTGTATTTCCTTCTAATGTAAAACATCAAGACTCAAGTTAGGGTTTACTTCTTACTTTTCCTTATGAAAATATTCTAATCTATACAAGCTTCTGCACAATCAAAAATTGAGGAAACTCTTTACAAAGTTCAGTACAGATGGCAATGAGTGTTCAGGCTCACCTTTTATTTCAATTGATAGATGTTTTTGTTCTGGAGATGCATAATGGGTTGCCCTTCTTCTGCCTAAAGACGTTTGATTATTTCCTATTGTTTGTCAAGATTTATATGTGACATTTAGCAACACCTGTTTCAGGCAAAGATGTAAAATACAAAAATATTCTGAAATAGAATTTCAGAGGGTTTTTTTTGTCTTTGAAGCCTCAAATGTCTTACAAATGCCACTAAATTCATCATACAATTGGTTTTCTATGTACTTCAAGAAATAATTCATCTCCTATACATTTATCTCAAGAACTATGCAATCATGGCTCACCTGAATTTAATTTGAGTTAAAATTAGGGTCTGTGTTAATTTTATACTGACTTTATTTTCAAGACTTTGATATTATGGCAGTAAGCAATGCTATAAAACCATTTACTTATTTTAAACTATCCGGTTCCTCTAACACTATCCAGATCAGGCATCTGCAGCACAGCTTTGCTAGAAATATGCTGTAAGCATATAAAGGTAATCCTTTCCTTTGGTCATAAATTACACTTCTCTAAAAAAAAAGTTCAGGTGTGTGTTTGCTTAGTGTATTATAGTTGTGAGGATTTGATAAGGGTAGAGCACTGAAAGCAAAGAAAACAGTGAAGTGAGAACATGTCAAAGCCTCTACACAATTAGTAGAGATTTGGAGAACTGCTTTTGGCATGTAGCAAACCAGAGTGGTTGAGCAATGCTGATTTCTCAAGCATTAAAATTAAAATAAAGGTTCCATCAGGAAATCTCATTCACTCATACTCTCAATCTTCCCCAAAGCAGGAAGAATATCCTTCAAAAAAGCCTGTGTTTGAGGGAATGCTGGCATGCTATTGCCACTAAGAATGAAACTGAGCCAGACTAAACACACTTCTTTGCCAGAGCCAGAGAAATGTCCCAGTTGTCACTGCATCAGGGACATCAAAGGGACTAGTGTTAAGTGAAAATCACAGAATGGTTGTGGATGGAAAAGATCTTAAAGATCAGACTTCTGATAAAGACCTTCTTCATCATGCCAGGAGAGGATTGCAAACTGCAAGAGGAAAACATTTCTACTAAAAGTCTTGGGGTAGAGGAGAGATGTGCCTGCCATCAGTTCTGATAACACCCATGAGATAATTGTGTTTCAGTTGAGAATCTGCACACAGACTCAGGGAATCTCACACATCAGCCACAGGCAGGATGGCCCCATTTTACCCAGGGGTGGTGAGCTCCAGGACAGGCGTGCTGCCAGGCATCCAGGGAACAAGATGGAGAAGGATAATTTTGATTTCCCTGAATAAACACAAGGCAGCTGCTTTCCGTCCTAATGAATGGCTGTGTCTTGTACTGCTTTTGGCAACAACGGATTGGTGGTCCCATTCAGCACCTCTGTCTTCATGGACTTGTGGCATCAGGCTTGCATCAGTATTAAATACACTGCCAGAAATACACTTGAGTTGTGCAGTACATCCCACCCGTTGAGAACATTATTTTCTGATGCAAAAAAAAAAATGGGAAAGCCCAATACACTTGGTATTTTGGTTATCCATACTCTGTGTGCAAGGGGGGGTCGAGGAATAGGTGCATAAATGACAGATTTTTAATTACATTTTATTTCAGAGTTATTACAGCTTTCAGCTGCACCCCAGTTTTGGTGGATGCTGAATTGTCTCCTTTTCCTGGAAAAGTGGGAGTGGCACAACTATGACATACCCCAGCAGGACTGCCCCTGCGCTCTCCCACAGCTCCAGCTCTGGCACAAGTCTGTAGGACCAACAAACCCATTAGCAACAATTCTTGCAAACTTCAGGAATGTACAGTTGAAAATTTCCTTAATATTTGTCATTTTGTATATCGTTAAAAAATAAAATCCACTCAGTGGGGAACATTTCAATTAAAAAGCCAATAAAAGAAACTCTATTTTTACACAATAGGATATTTGTTTAAAAAGGGGTAAGAGCTGTCCTTTGACCAGATGAGTGTTGTGTAGTGCTGAATTACACTGAAATATCAGCCCCGGGCCTCTCCTTTCTGCCTGACAAGTAAAATCGGATTTTAAGAATCATTCACTGTCTCCTCTTTGTGTCTGTTAAAGGTCACAGAAACTGCACAAGGGTTTCCTGAAATTAATATTTTTGACTTACTCAGATACTATCAGGATGAGTCACTTCAGAAGAGCCTACTTCTTCCATCTTTAGGTCAGACTTTAAAAACTGCAATGAATCAGATACCAGGCCACATACTAAATGATAAGGCTAGAACAAGATGTTAAAGAGCTACTTCTGCTGGCCTGCATCCTCATTCAGGGCTGGCTGGGTGTATCCATAAAGCACTTTGACAGCAGGTCCATGCTATGGCTGGAGCCAAACCCTGCCCTGCGCAGAAATGTGTGTGCTAAGGACATCCCTTCGTGCAAATGCCTTCTCCACTTAGCTCTTGACCCCTCCCTAGGAAACACCTGGTGTCCCCTGCTAAAAGGGAGCCAAAAGAGTGTGTTACTCTTTGAGGGCTGCACTGCACTGATGGTGTCTGAGGGGGAGAATAAGATTAATTTCCCAATTCTCACATTTCCTTATTTTTGAACACTTTTCAACCTAAAGCATTTTTTTAAAGGGAAAATGGATGTAATATTTATGCAGATAGAGATTTGTGAGAAGAAATGTACTTACTTTCCCCAAGAAGGGAGACAAGCTGAGGCACTGAAAGAGGTTGTCCAGGGAAGTTGTGGATGCCCCAGCTGTTCAAAGCCAGACTGGTGGAGCTTTGAGCAGCCTGGTCTCATGGAAGGTGTCCAGGGAGGCTGGAATACGATAATCTTTAATGTCCCTTCCAGTCCATTGTGTGATTCTCTGATTCTATGACTTGCTCCCATAAATGGCGCTTTGAATCCTATTTTGAAATCCTATTTGCTAATTTTGAGATGCAAATGAGAACATGGGATTGTGCCACCACAGAAACTAATTTGGCAGTTCAACATCTGACCATAAATACAACTAGCATTGGAGACCCATGTGGATTTGAGCAAAGCTGTCTTGGTTTGAGACACTTTAAAAGGTGGAGACTCTAAAATGAGTTACCTCCCCTTAGTTTCAACCAATCCCTTTTCACCAACAAGGAGAAAATGAATACAAGCAGAAATAAGTGAAAAAAAAAAACCAAACCAAAACCAGTTTAATAACAAGCAGCAACGGAGGGGGGTGGGGGGGGCGAATAATCACTAGGTACAAAATCAGTAGATCTCACAAAATCTTCATGAACAAAGGGAAACCCAGAATGGCAGGAGCTCGCGCCCTTTCCAGATGATGGCTGCCACGGGCAACCTCGTGTGGGGAGACACAGGGAAGGTGAAGTCACCCTTCCTCCTCCCTTCACCGCTTATCCCTCAGGACGGCAGCGGTTCTGTGGGGAAAGGCAGCCCGGAACGCTGCAGCAGCTGTACTCGGTCAGGGGCTGGATGTCGTGGAGGGACGTGGCCTTCCTGGCGGCCGGGGAGAGCAGGGCAGGCGCGGCGCGGCCCGGGCACACGGCTGGGGCCACTCGGAGCCTTGCGTGCCCCGCCTGCAGCGGCCTGGCCCGGAGCGAAGCCGCCTGGCCCAGCGGCCTGCAGCCGCAGCGAGCACTCGCGGAATTTGCCTTGAGGCAGTACAAGATGCAACAGAGGAACANAAAAGGAAAAGAGGAAAAAAAAATTTTAAAAAAAAAAAAAAAAAAAAAAAAAAACCACAAAAAAACCCAAACAAAAAAACCGCCCAACAACAAAGCGGAGAGAGCTTGCCTCCGGTGCTTTGACCTTCTAAAGGGGCTTTGGCAAACCTCGCAATCTTGCAATTCCATTTCCGGAACTGCACCCCTGGGCATGAAAGTAGCAATTTTTGGGCACAGAGGATATGGAATACAACAACGTTTTGGGTTAAACTAGGGCACTCATTTTAATTTCTGCTAGCCTATTAATGCACAGCTGATTCAGAGTAGCATAAATGTATTTGGCACTCATTTTGCATCTCCATTTTAGTCCCAGGTATGAGCTCTCTCACTCTCCATGTTAGAAAAAAGTCTCAAGCCAGGAAAAAGTAACTATATTTTCCTGTCTTATTCTTCATCACACACTTAAAATTTGTGAATTTTTTTCTTTTCCAGCTTGTCTACGCTTCATCTGAAGTAGTTATTTCCTCCTATTTATGCTCTCCAGTTTTTTTCAATAAAAATTGTACTTTTTCTTTTGGAAAGTAGGTCCTGTTGAGTAAACTCGAGTTATTCATTTGGTGAGATTAGAAGTTTCATTGGTACAGGTAATTGCGTGTATTTAACATGTGTGGACTTCCATGGGGCACTTTGTAACACAAATACTATGATTAAAAAGTGGAACTGTGCTATGTAAGAGAGCACTTAGATCAACAGTTGTCCAAATGGATATATCAGAAAAGCAATCATTAAAGAAGAAATCTTCTCGAAGTAGCATATTTTTGTTGTTGTTGTTGTTTTGACCTCCATAGGCCAGTTATACACTTTTTATATAAAACTCTGCAGTTGACATAAATGGATACCACAAAAATAGGTCAAGTAAGGACGAGGCAATAATAAAGAATGACCAGAAATGCTGTTAATGTCGTCTGACTGAGGAAAAAAATTGTTTTAGAGTCCAAACAAGAGATGTTTCATGACTGAGTCTCCCGTGAAAAGTCTCTGGAATACAGCAGGTAAATGACTTAGCATGAACTTTTACCTGATACAGCATCAGAAATGCCAGGAGTATGGCTGTGGACAAGAGAAGCACAGAGAAATAGGGAGCTGAAATACACTCATTGTATGTCACAGAGATTGATACTAGAATAGTGTACCAAGGCAAGCGTCTCCTTTCTGAAATAAGGGAAATTATATGGTATAAAGAAGAGCCAGGAATGTGATGGTGGGATAAGGAAAATTGCTGGCTGAGTATCTCTGCATAATTTATTTTTAAAAAATGCATCCAGAGATGTCTTCCTTTCTATGTATAATTACCAGGAGAGAAAGGAAAAAAAATCATAGAGTACCAAAGGATTCCAGACTACTGCCCAGAGACCCAGGAATCCAAGATAAGAAACTGAAGCCAACACATTCAAAGTTGTCAGAGAAAGTTGTGGGGGCATTTTAACTCTGTGGTTGATTTGCATTACAACAAAGTAGGTGACCCTGGAACAGTCTCCTGATGTTTTTAAATTCAGGTTTGACTGACTCCCCAGGCAACATGCTTTTGGCAAAGCCATGACCTTATTCTCCAGGGTTTTTCTAGGTGTGATGCTTCTCTTCATCATCTGCACTGGAGCTTGGTTACATCTTCTGTGCTGGGGTTTTTGCCTGCAGCAGAGGAAAGAAAAGCAATTGGGAAAAGCAGGAAGACAGGGTAATTGTGGAAAAACATTCACTTCTAGTTGCATGAAGAGATAAAGAACCAACCCACACTCAGAACGAGAGGCTGAGCACTCATAAAGGGCCACAACAACGTTATGAGACCCCCCTCTTCCTTCCTTGCCCATCTATTAGGTGCACTGGTTAGTATTTCCTGCATCTGAAAAGGGCGATCTCAGAACGTCAGAAACGAGGCAACTCTCATGTTAATTAAAAGAAGAAGGTAATTTATTAACAGGGAAAAATTAGGGAAACAGACAAATTAAATTTTGTAAAGAAAAACAGTAAGCCAGGAACACAGTGATAAGAGACTCTTTTAGCCTGTTCAGCTTGAGCCCAAGGCAGAGACCAGCAGTGTGGTGGCTTGCTTTAGCTAACCTAAAGCAAAAATACTCAAGTCAAGACTCCAGGTAGAGTACAGGCCCAATGACCACAGCACCAAGCTCTGCTCACTGCTAACCAGAGGCAAAAGGCGGCTCGTTAGCCTGTGCACCAACTTTTATACCTCCTTGGTCCCTCCCTGGACCGCCTACTGTCCCGCCTCCATGGCGTAGAGTGACTGGTGAGTCCTGAAATGATGTAAGATCCTTCCTCCATTGGCTTGTAGTCTGCAAGGGGAGTGATGTCATCCGTCTCAAAGGTGGGAAAAGTCCTCATTAAAATTCAGTGTTGCCATGAAGCCCGATTGCAAGCCAATGGTTGACTTCTAAAAATAGCCTCTTAACTGTGGGGGTGAGGGGTTTCGTCTTTCAGAGCACGACTAAACTGAGGAACTGATTCAAATGATTTTTCAATAAAAATGCAACCAGGAAACTTTATTGAAGCAAGGACAAAATAGAACTTTCTTAATTTAAGGGTACTTTAACTAGTAACTTCTAACACTACTTGGAACTTGATCCCTTGCAATTTACATATGCAAAAGCCAATATCTCAATTTCATGCATGACACAGAACAATACTGAAGATAGAAAATCTACAATGAAGGCACCAAAGTAATCGTCTCATGAACCTGGAAACAAAGTCCTTAGTCTTTTTTTTTTTTTTTTTTTTTAAGGTGAGAAAAAGGAAAACAACATTGAAGGAAAGCTCCATTAAAAGCTGCTAGAATTGCACTTCCAGACCTGCCGTTTTAATGGCATTTCAGCAGCAATATTATAATTCAGTTTTATGTGGATGACTGCCATTAAACTACATAATGTAGTTTTATGTGATTCAGCATCCATCAGTGCTTCCTTGTTTTGCTTGCTGCCGAATTTCCCCTTGGGAAATGCCAAGCTGTAACTGCATACCTGCCCCCAGCATTGTGGTTGAGAAGCGAGCCAGAACTGACAGAGGACTGCCACTACATCATTAATTTTTCATATTTTCCTGTTCTTGAGTTTCAGGATTTAAAATGGCTGTGTACGTTCAGAACAGTACAGAGTGATCGGAGACAAATGCTCATGTTTATGTAATTCACACATACTGAGTTAGTTGAAACCTTCCAAAGGCAAACTTGTGATGACAGTTTTCCTCCTTATTTGTAGCCCAACCTTGATCCAATACTATCTGGGATAAAATAAACTTTAAATGGAGTCACTGCTCTTTCTCACAGCAGATGATATATCCTCCTGTGTTCAGCCATGTGTAAAGGATTAATGTGCATTTGTTCTTAACTCAAATTGTGTCTATTCTTTTACTCTCTCTTTCCTTGAAAAATAGATGGATACTTGCTGACTGCTCTGGTGCTTTGTGCTAATGTTCAGACCTTCTGAGTACTTTTCTACACCATGTAAATATTTATGTGTCAAGTAGCAATGATCTTTTAAAAATAGCCTTCAACATCTTAGCTATGCTGGCATTCCCACTGAGTGAAATATGTACTTTATTTGCATTCTACCTCTTACTAAGAATTTCTTTTGGCATGGGTATATGTATTATAGTAACAAGAATTAGGTAATAAATGTAAACAGCCACACTTTTGATAAATACTGGTTCTTTTTTCAGACACACCAAGAAAATAATAAATGAATGAACAAATGAATAAGCAATCCACAGATGGTTACAACTGTATTAGTTTATCTCATGGACATTTCTGTTGCTCAAGGAAAAGGTCCAACATAATACTACACAGATGCCCTGGTGTGCACCTGTGAGGCTGTTCAACCCTTCATAAAATGCAATACTTTGGGAAGTACAGGAGTACAATACACAGTGTTCATACCATGACTTTTGATGATAAAGCTGCTTGAAATATATAGCAGGTACCTATACTTCCATCTTTAATGGAATGCTTTGATATAACCGTCAGAGGCTTTTATTTCCATATACTTTTTAATCTATATTCCAAGCTCGCACTTTCTGTAAAATTCCCAGACCATCTGCACTGCTGCTTGCACGCTCCTCAGATTCAGTTTTCTATAACTGGAAAATCATCATCTCACTGTAAGCTGTGGAATGTCTCCTCTGGTAAGTAACATTTATGCAAGTCCCAAGTGTCCCCATTCTGTTCCTCATTCAATCTGCCAAACAGCAATAATGCATTTAACCACTTTTCACACAATAATGACATTATGTGAAGGGAAAATGAGATCTGAGAAGGCACAAAGACTTGAAGTGCATCAAGTCTTGAGGCACTTCAAAGACACTTGAGGGTCTTTGCAAAGCTTACTGTGTCTGTGGGTTCAGGCAAGGCTCTCACCCCTCCAGCTACACAGTAATGTGGGTGTATTCCATTAACCCCATGCTGAAAACCTGTTTCTTGGGCTCTTCATATCCTACCTTCAAACCCTCTATTTTTAAGTATTCCCTGTATAGAATATTCATGTTCTTTCTCTTGTAACTGAGGCTATGTCTGCTCCATTAATCCTCTTCTTCTTTAGGCTGTGTGCTGCTTCTGAAATCTTGCAACTCACGCCTTGAGTTTCCTAGGGGAGCAGTGAGCCTTGGTCTCCTTGTTTTTCAGATCAATGGCTCCTTCTGATCCAAGTTCTGGCCTTTGCCTGTCTTATCTGCAGCTAACTTTTATTTCCTTGATCTGTGCACTCCAGAGGTGTACCGCAGTGTCTGTGCGTCATCAGGAGATGACAAAACGCCGGTCTATTTAGACTGTCAGCTAAGTGATGGAGGGTTTTTCATTATGCTAATTCACCCCGACTGCTTTAACGTGGTGAACAGGCTGCCATGAAACACCAGAACAAACCTGTTAATCAACATCCATTCGAAACACTAAGAGGAAGTTAATGAAGGTCTGTGCCATAAAATAATGAAAACACAAAATGAAAGTGTATTGTCTCACAACTTAATTGACAAAGTGAGGCACTAAATGCCACCTGTAAGAAGAAAGGTATAAACCGATTAACTGCGGGCACACCTTAGTCAGAGTGGCTGCACAACCTCATGTGCCCACAGTTTTGTGATTTATTTATCACTTACCCAGTGTATTTTTGCCGTTACAGGTTCAGAAGTACTTTTGGGGTGGGACATTAATATTGATAAGGTTTAGACAGGAGGGAGCTCCAGGGAAGGATGCAATGAACGAAAGTATCTGGCACCCATATTCAGAACAATGTGAAACAGCTAAGCACTGAACAGCAGAGCTAGTGCAAAAAAATTAAAATCTAATTATAATGATCCTTCACTAAGAATATTTCAAAGGCAATAGTTCCACCCCTTAAAATGCTAAAGTAATTGAGTAAAGACTTATTTTAAGTAAGATTTAATATGAATTCTATTCAGCAGTGAAAACAGGCTGAGACTTTAACAGAAAACATTCTTATCAAGAGAAAGGAAAATGAATACAGGTGAATAAGGAAATAATGGGCTAAAGCAGCGAGTGAATTAAAGTTGGGAAAAGAGAGAGGGAAAGAGGAAGACAGAGAGCAGTAAATGATAGAGATCAAGATGATGTGAAAGGGGCAAAAAATGTAACCAATATAAGAGGGAAGAAAAAACCAGACCAATGTCAGAAAAGAAACTGGAAAACTGAATTGAAATAAAAGCTGAGCTTATCAAAAGCTAATGAGACCCTACTAAAATTGTGATCAGAAACAGGAATCTTGAAGAAAGAAGGCTTTCTAGACACTAAGATGTGTTAGCATTGCATATTTAAAATAAAATACAAAATACTTGTTTACTAAATATTTAGATATTTTCCCAGTTAATATAAAATCTAATTAAAAATCAGTGTCCTTTGGGGAATGTCTGTTTCCTTTTACGTTGCTGCTTTAGAAGTCTACCAGATTTATGTGCTCTGTTTATAGAACTGAAGTTAAATAAATTTTAGCTTCTGGAACAGACTGGATTTTCTTGACAAATCAAAATCAGTTTTAAAGCCCAGTTACCTCTTCAATTAATGTGCAGCTGTCTGGGACCCAGTCATCTTTGACTGCAGTCTGCTGTTGTGCTGTAAATGTACAAACTGATACAGTTACTGAAATCCAGATGGATTTTAAACGTATTGCAGGATTTCATGGGAATTGAGCCTTGGTCAGAAATCTGGCCATTCACGGAACAGCAGATGCTTATTTCTTGGGGTCAGTTAGGTTAGAATAGCTGCATTCCACTGCCTGAAGTAATTTCATCTGCCAATAGATCTATTTTCACATATGAAAATTCACCGTAGTACTACTGGAATATGCTTTTATTAAATATCCACAAGTATCTCTTTATTAAGATTTCAAGTCTTTGCTGGGCCAAAGAGTGTGGCAAACTATCTGGATTTGTGGCCTCACTCCTGCTACGTATATTTGTGTAAGCTCCATGGAGGAGGGATACTAATGGGAGAAAGTTCAAAATAAAATAAAAATGGAACTGTTGTATTATTAATAAGAAATCATTCACACTGTAATAGAAAAAAACAATGTTACTAAAATTATAATTGCATTATTAATCATTAAAATTTTGTCATTTTCAAGTGTGCCCCTCAAGATTGACCCCAGCCACCTTCATCCACCTCAGCACCTTGGCTGAGGTTGGCAGGATCTGCATCCCAAAGAGACCACTGTGCTTATTTGATCTGAACCATGGAGGCCTTGTAACCACGACATGACTGCTGGTGTCATTCATAGCTATCATTTTCAGTATTTGTTAATAACTTTATAAAAAGTCAATTACTTCCACAGTTCTTTTCTTCTCCGCAAGGCATGTGTTAAACATTAACACAATGACATTAATGTTTTTGTGATATTTGCTGTCAGGGTTAGATGCTGGCTAACTGCCAGGCACCCACGAAAACCTATCCATTTACTTTCCTCTGCGATAGCTGAGCAGAGGAGGGGAAATTACCACAACAACTTCATGAGTTGAGATAAGGATTAGGGCAAAAACACTTTACACCAAAACAGGTTTAAAACTTCAACAGTATAAAGAAAATTTATTAACAGAATTAAAAGGAAAAAGGGAAGTCAGAACTAAAATAAACCTTTAGAACACTTTTCCTTCCCAGTCCCTCCCTCTTTCCCACCAACTATGCAAGGAGACAAAACATGGGGTTTTGGTGAGTCTTTCACTGTCTAAGAATCTTTCTTCAGTTCATTCAGGGAAAGGAGTTCTTTCTTCTGTTGTGCCGTGGGGTCCTTCCCACAGGAGACAGTTCTCTGTGAATTTCTCTAGTGTGGTTCTAATTTTCATGAACAGCAGTCCTGCCCAGCCTGCTGTAACGTGAGTCCCTCCCACGGGCCAAGCAGTCTTCCCACAACTGCCCAGCGTGGGTCAGTATAGTTCATGGGGTTCAGCTTAAGGATAAGCTGTTCTAGTTTGGAAGCAAGGGTTCTGTCTCTATCTCTAGAAGCGAGGGTCTTCTCTCTTTGAGTTTCTCACTAGATTACAGCTTATCAGCATCCATGTGCTCCAGTGTGAGCACTTCTTCTCATGGGCTGCGAGTGGATCTCTGCATCCCCCCAGGCACCTCATGAATTACAGGAAAATAGCTTGTTATATTACAGTACTCCCCACCACTTGCGGAAGAATCTCAGCTCTGATGCCCAGAGCACTTCCCCCCCCTCTTTCCTTTGCACCAACCTTGGTGCTGCCACGTTGTTCTCCTCACATGTCCTCAGTCTTCCCTTTCCTCTGACTCGTAAGGAAATTGTTGTCCATAAGTATTGCTGTTCTCAAGTTCTATCAATTGAGAAGTTCTTACAGCATTTCGCAGTGCTGAAAAGGTCGATCTCATCTGTGCCCTGTGCTGGGGAACTGTTGGCTGTATTCCCGTCGCTGGCCCCGGGGTCCCTGCCAGCACCGCACGGGCAGCCTCGGGCTGCCAGCCTCGGGAGGGCCCTGCGGCCGCGCGGCCCCGGCTGCGGGAGGGCCCTGGCCCTGGGAATGCCCCGGCCGCCTGGACCCCCAGCAGCCCCTCACAAGGTTAAAGGAGACCTTGTCTTGCTTTTCCTTTCTCAAATATGTCATCACAGAGGCATTACCAGCTTCTCTAATTGGGCTGGTAACCTGCCCATCGTCAGAGCCTTCAGCGATTGGATCTGTGCCGGACATAGTAGAAACTTCAAGCAGCTTGTGCTCGCCCACCAAAAACTGGACTGTTTTTAAACTAGCGTGCTTGCCTGTTTTCTTTGGGTGCTGCCTGCTTTAATGCCTTTGTGTGTGTTTTCACATGTCTGTACAACTTCTGCCTTAAAGGCAGCTCTACATTCTCTTTTTGTTTCACACCCAAGCAATTTTTATCCTTACAAACCTAGTTTTCAAACTGCAAGAGATTTGCACTCACTGATGCCCCTCAGTTCAGTCCATGTTAGATGGGATGGTGTAGTTTCTTCAGAATTAATTCAAATGTAAAATTGACATTTTTCACTCCTCATATATTTTCCTAAAGTAGATGCAATGCAGGAATCGTGTTTTGGCATGTAGGTACAACCTCTAAGATAAGGACTGATGAAAAAATTGAATTTAGGGGTTACTAGGAAGCTTTTGAGGAGATTTGGAGTTATTTAAACAGTTTACTCAAGTGACTCAAGACTACTCCATGGCACTGACTAAGATGTAGTCATAATTTTAGGTTGACAAGTATTCTAAATGACTTCAGGGATCAGCTACTCACTCACCAGATGTGTACAGAAGTGCAGGTGACATGGTCTGAGGAAAATCAAAATCACAGGCATTGGCTGCTTGGTGAAGGAGAGACTGGTAAGGCTTTCCAGGATGACATGCCACTATACTGGGGTGGCCTCCAGGCGTGCCAGGAGCAGGAGTGAGCAGCAACACACTTCTCACCCTGATCCCAGGAGGTACCAAATCACACATGCCTGAGATCCAACACAAAACCAGGTGCCTTAGGACACAGCCAGCAAAATAGTGAGTTACAATCAGAGTATAATCAGAGATTAATTTTGGAAGGGAAATTTCGGGATAAAGTTAAACCCCTTGCTCAAGCAGGGCCAACAGCAAAATCAGGGCTTGAGCCTCATCCGAGTGATTTTTATTTCCAAGGACAGAGATACCACAGAGCTCTGGACCTCCTGGTAAATGAAGTCATCCTGGATTATGGCACCACTTTATGTCTGTGTAACCCCAACGTACTCAGCCATGGTGTTTCCCTATCCCAAGGTGAGCATCGTTGCCATCGCAGGACACCATCCAGTATCATTTGTTGACCAGCTCAGAAAAGGAAGAGATTGTCTGTGCCATGCATTATACTTAAATAAACCCTCACTGCCATGTGGTCAGTAATAACATGGCATGTTTCTGTTCCACAGCAGCAGTTAGTGCTTGGCACAGGACCAAGACTTCTAATTAATTCCTTCACAGCTTTTAAAGCTTCTCTTCTTTTGCCATGTGCACTTAATTCCACTTCAGAGTTCAAAAGCAATTAAAACATGATCACCGTGTCTTAGCATCAGGATGAAGGCTGCAGATCAAAAGAGATTCAGAAATTGCTTAGAACTATTATGCTTCTGGACTTTAATCTCCATTTATTCTGCCTGATGATAATCTCTTGTACTTAATGCAACCAACACTTAGTGCAACCAGGAAAGTATTAAAAACACTTCTGACTTCTCAGCTGGTATCTCAAAGCTATCATTTGAATTTCCTTCCTCCACTAACAGATTTTGTGATTATTTTGCAGAAAACACACCAATAAATGTGGTTACTCTCGCCTAAGACAGACTGCTGTGACAAAAAAATACAGCATTGACAAGAGTTAAATCTCCCAAAGCGCCTCTTAAATAAGTTGAATAAGGAATGCATTTGTTTTTCTGTGCCCATGTACATGTACACAGAGGCATGCATGGTGCTCCTTTGCATGTTGTTTCAGTGGAAGCACAGCTCAGTCCCTGGGAGCTGAAGGAAATCTCAGCATGGCTGCTGGAGAAATGCAGGTGATGAGCTTCAGCCTGCACCAGAAGGGCAGTTCTGCTCAGCAGATTCTGCTCTGGCAGCTGTCTTCAGCAACGCTGCTTTGCACATCAGTCAGAGAAGACTTGCCATCCTGAGGGACGATGGAGCTGGCAGGCTCCATCCACTGTGATGGAGCCATCCTGGGAGCACGGGGAAGCAGCTCAGTTATTCACAGAAATGACTCACTCCGTCAGCCACCTGCACCACGCAGCAGTGTTTGTAAACTCAGAGTGTTCCAACACCCCAGTTCTGCTAGGTTTGCAAACACCTTCCCTGGGAGGCAGAGCCACAGAGCTCCCTTGTGTTGCAAGGGCTAAAGAAGGTCAGAGGATTTTGACCATATTGACAAGATTTGGAGTTGACCAGAGGACTCGGTGCAACGTGAAGACCAAAGGGTGAGCAGCTGAGCTGACCATACCATTGAGGGGGAATTGCCTCCAAGAGCTGTATTGGCTCAGAAGTGGGAGGGGACAGCTTGCTGTCCCTCAGTTAGGCAGCTCTTACCGGGCTCAGCCTCATTATTCATTCCAGCAGCTGACCTGAGTTTACAGCACTGCATTCCAGTTGTTTGGTTGGAAAGCTTGGGCTTGAGATGGGCCCATGAAAGCAACTTGAAAAGGATTGTTTGTGCTCAGAGTCTTACACTGCACAGTGTGAGATCCAATCACTGGATTTAAATGAATAGGTAAATAAAAAAATAAATTAAAAATGCATAAATAAATAAAATTTTAAAAGCACCTTTGTCCTGGCCCAGCCAGGAAAATAAATTTCCTGGTTTATTTGGTTCATTGTGGAAGAGAGGATTGACATATTCTCTGGGGTACCTGACCTCTCCTTGCATTTTATGCAGTGCTGTCACACATGGGATTAGAAACCAAGACCAACTGAACATATGGGTAGCAGGAGACAGGTTAATGTGCACATGAACCTGTACTATGTATTTAAAGGAAAGAGCAGAAAAAGGAGCAGAAGAAAAGCTTCTAATTCTTTCACTAAAACTAGAACAAATGGATAAACCACAGAAATATGAAAGTTGAATCAGATGAAAAGTGATTTTAAAAACTGCATGCAAGAATTGCCAGATTTAAAAGACAGATCTGGAAAGAGTTTGAGGGAGTGCAAAATGAATAGACATTATGTGAGAGTGGGATTTAATTCGATTTATTTAAAAAAGATATTTCTACAGTAACCTGCTCCTGCAGAAACTACTTTCCAGCAAAGACAAAAAGATATTAAAATGACTCTTTCTCTCTTGCAAACACCACACACAGAGGTACATTGGTTTAGCCCACCTGCCTTTGCAAACAGCCAGCATGACTTTTGCACAAGTTTCAAGGTAAAGGTCTTCCATTTAAAGGCAACTTCACAACCTGTTTTCCAGATTTTTGTAGAGCAACCATTTCTTTTTAGGAAGATCCCTAATCTTTAAATGGAGGCAGCAGTCATTCCCTCTTGCATAGATCCTCCTGCTGTGATCATGTTTGATGGTTTTGTGTGATTTCAATGCTTTGCTCCCTGTTCTCAACCAACAGTAGCTGGAGAAAGAGGCAACTGGATAAGTTGCAGATACCCAACACAGAGCAGGCATTGTGCAAATGAAGAGAGAAACAGTCAGATGGTATTGCTGATACCTGGCAGCTGCTTCTTTTGGGGACAGTCACAGTGATGTATCTCACAAAGTGTGAGCTGCTTCATCAGATGATTCTGGCTGTTCACAGCAATTACAAAGACTTTCTCCTGAGTCACTAAGTACATGGTCTTCACGAGGAAGATTTCACTCACTGTAATCTGTTCTGTGTGTCTCAAACCTAATCTATTGTAATACCCTCCCATTTGCATCTGATTGTGGAAACACAGTGGATGTAGCAGGTTATCCAAGAAAGAGGAACAGATGCCTGAAATCACTGCACAAGTATTTCACATCTTACTTGTTCTCAACTGAAACCTGAGTGTCTGGTTCTCATCTTCCAGGTTGTCTGAGATCATGTACTCCAGCTCTTTACTTCACCTCCAATTCCTTCGTCATCTGCAACGCATCCATAAGCCCTGCCCCAAGGCTGTAGTAAACCAAGCTCTCTAGTTAGTTAAAGTCTTTGTGCAGCTTGACAGGACAAGGCTTAGCTGTCTACAAGACCTTCTGAGTGAGCACAAGATAGCTCTCAAAGAAAGTCATGGCTAAGAACTTTCAGAATAAAAGATTTTGGTGCTGAGAGAGTTCTTTAGTTCAAAGAAGTTGAAAATAAGCCTGTGGAAAATAAGGGCAGAAGAGATCCGTTTATACCAAACTTTGGCCATACCTGTGTGAAAACTCAAGTCGGAGGACTGCTTTACCTTGACAGTCCTCTGGCAGGGCTGACCCTGCAACAGGGGGAAAGGAGGCTGCTGAAGAGGTGCAGAGCAGCGTGAAGGGGACAGAGGCAGCCTCTCGACTGTCTCAGCAGCTTCAGCACAGATTGGCATCTTGGAAATCAGAGATGTGTCTGGAATTTGTAAAATTCTAAGCACTGTGGAGCAATTCAGTTGAACACTAACTAGACTGCAGCAGTGACTAAATGAATCCATATGAAACAACTGTTCCAGAAAGAAAAACATGTCATTGGCAGCCATGTCACAATAAGCACTTTAAGAAAGAAACAGAAGGCTGTTTAGTTCTTAGTTCCTGAGAAGTTAACGACTATGTGAGATGCTGAACAAACAGAAAGAGCTACTACACTGTAATTTGAAAAATACTGTAATCAGTGAGGTAACAGCAGCTTGTAATTCTACAATCCTCCAGTCTTTATTGACAGTATTTGACTGTACAGTGCTGCAACAAAGGTGCATCACGTGCTCTGTAGCTCTGTTTTGGAAAAATCTGTCTCTGCACACTCCTCTCTCTCCCTTTTTATACACTTATACACAGCACAAACAGCTAGTGAAGCTGAGCTCCCATTTTCCCAGAAGTGCACAACAACAGTGTCCATGTCTGGTGAGGACTAAGTCTGTTTGCAGCTGCTGCAACTCTGGAAAATCCGCAGCACCAACTTTGCGATCTGGTAGGCTAACTGCAGAGCACCAGTATCAGCACCTGATGGAAAACACAGAGTTTTTGACTGCAGTCTTTAAAATAAACAAACCGAAGAAAAACTCCCAATACTCAATGAAACAAATTGTTTCAAAAGCAAACAATCCCCCTTTTTTTTTAAGACAGACAGTGTTTTCTTTCTGCCACACCACACACCTGAGGTCAATCCTGCCTGTAATCACACTTGGTATTGTCCAGTGTATTGGAAGACAGCTCCTAAGAAGAAGGAGTTTGCAACCCAAGCTGCTATTGCATTTCAATGCTATTCAATAAAATAATGGGATGGATTGGATTTAATGTGTTTTGTATTAAACATGGGTCAGAAACTTTTGCAGAGACAAAGAATCATCTTTTAATGTGTTGAAAGCAATCACTACTTAATTAATTGTTCCTATTCTTTTACAGGATTTCAGTCTATTCCTGAATCTCTGTATTTGCTCAAATACAGAATACAAAGATGAAATTTGAAAAAAAGAAAATTCAGAAAGACATAAAGAAATGCTATCCAAGTGACCTCCCAGAAGAGTGACCACCAAGACCAAGCCTTGCCAAGTCTTGCTGCTGCTCTCTCTAGTGAGAACCAGCATGTGGTTAAAAAGGTAACTTCTAGACACAGCTGATTTCCTTCTCTCCTGTCCCTGAAGGATGTTGTTGTTACGGGTGATACTGTGCAGCCACAAAACCTACAGCTCTGGCGCACCAACAGCTGTTTTCATGTTTCGTTTAACAACAAAATGCTTTGCTATAGAAGAAAAGTTATACTTTTAGGATTGCCTTAAAATTTATCAAGCAGATTTCATACAAAAGTCTTCATATTATTTAAAGGACTTCAGGACAACAAGTACTCTGTTATTGTGTCCTGCCATAAGCTACACTTAGTTTAGATTGGTGAAAACACTGAAATCAGGCCTAGTAAATTCCTACAGCTCCACACAGCATTATGAAAGCTGGTATTGGAGTATCTGCTGCTGCATGATTTGGACCTATTGAATTATTGGAGTATTAAAAATAGTCAATGAACTGTGTACAGGTGACAAAATGCCAGGTTATTATTAGTAGATGCATTATTAGAAAGATTTTTTTCTCATCTTCTCTGACTGAATAAAATTTAGTGGTGTTTTTCAGCAGAACGCTCAAAAATGTAACTGACATTGTAGCTTTTGTTCTGCTTCAAAACACAAGAAAAACAGTCTGGAAATAAGGAGGAAAAACTTTGGGAGCAGGACAAAGGAAACACACCAGTATAATTTCCTAATAAAAGCTAATAGAGTTCTTTAGCAGGGAGACAAAAGAAAGGTAGACACAATACAATAAACCTCTCATTTTTTACAGTACATCTGTTTCAAGAAGTCCAGTAGCATCTCTTGCCCAGAGAATAAAATTCAAGAGGACTTGAATAATACTCCTCTAATAATCCATGTCTGAAGTGTCTTGTGCTTCTTGCTTTAAAAGAAGTAGATTTCTCAAGCCATGAATTGCAGGTGGCCACTCTGAGTAGTCAGACCTGCACAGCATGACAGCTGAAAGCAAATCAATGCAGGTAGTAGGGAACATCACTTCAACAATTAATCTTGTTGCTCCTGCAGACAAAACTTTGGTACTTTCAGACTTTCTCCATGGTGTAGAAAGTCCTAGAACTCACTCACATCTTGTACAAGACAACGAAAATTCCAGATGACCTTTCTGCATTTTGTTTGTGGCACGGCTCTTTAGAGATAAACTGCATGGGAAAGACTCCCAGCTTCACACCTGCTTTCAGGCCAGGTCTGTGCTTGTCACATTTCCTACAAGCAGGAAACTCACAACACTGAAATCTCAACAACCTGCAGCCATTTCTGAGCTCCTCTGTACATAAACAAAAAGTTAAATACAGAAGGTATCAAACAAAAACATTGGAGAGAAAGAAGTATACATCTGTGTTGCCATTAAACTCTAAGGTTAGCAAGACTACATTTATGCAATTGCCCACTGTATATTGTGATACCATTCTGAGAGCTCAGAAGTTGAGTATAAATCAACTGCAGGAAATCTCAAGAAACGGACAACCCAGAAAAATCAATAGAATTCTCAGAAGCAAGCTTTTTTCTCATGTTTGTATAAAAAGAAATGTAAGAAGAGTATAAAATCCTTTGTACCTGAAGCCATGAAAAGTTTTACCTTCAATTCATTAGATCTCATTCCATTCTGCCTTCAGCATAAGCCAACATAATAAATTATAGTTGGAGAATGCTTATTTTTTTCTCCCCTTTACAGCAAGAGCAGCTGAAGGTATGACTTCCCAGGCAGTGAAGTCCATAAACAATTCTCAGTTCTCCAAATCAGTCATGCTTATGTGCTTTCGTACAGTATTTTGCTGTGCTCTATATTAGCATAAAATACACGGTTGCCTCAACCTGCATGAATTTACAAGTTTTGCCAGTGTTACAGCAGACTTGCTACAAGGTGCCAATTTTGTAGAGGCTATACATTGTTAAAAAAATGAGGAGAGCAAGACTTTTACCTCATGTTGAATTTTACCAAAGCTTAAATTTAAACTCATCTTCCCTGAGCACTTTTCACTGAGTAGGTGGCAGAGATTTGTGGAGGGTTTTTTTTCTATAGTGTATGTAATACTACTTTGGGCTGTATAATTATCTTATTCTAAGAGTTCATCACTGTTCACAGTAAAAATAAGTTCATGGTCTTCTGAAGAGAAAAAACACCATACTACTACTCTGGGCGGTTGTCATCTGCTGGTTCTCCTAGATGTTAGGAGGCATTTAGGGCTCAGAACTAGCAAAGTCTAGGCTAACACTCACACAGAAGGATTAACAGGGACAGGCAGTTGCTTACTGTGCTGCCAGCAGGCTGGTGATGACAGCTTTTCCACCACTAGAGTGGGTGGCACACATATCAAGACCATATGCCAAGGATACAAACCATAGGGTGCAAGAATTTTTCCAGGTTTTTAATAGCAGGAAGCTAAAAAAAGTTACAGCTACTCTTGAGAGTCACAAGTCTGGCTTTTGCAGCATTTCCATTTAAGATTTGCAGTTACTGGTAGTTCAAGGCTATTTCACAGCAGGCTGTGAAGAGAAATATAATCAATCTACATTTACAGAAAGTCTTTTTAAGGAAGGTGAGAGAATGAAACCATGGAAGATAAGGGGAGATTCTTGCTATTCAGAAGTTTCATCTTACCTCCACAGACTAGAAGCCCCAGCCTACTGAGCTGAGGTGTCCTGTTATCCTGTTAAAATGACAGTGGCACGCTCTCCAGAGATCACTGTGTGTGACTTGCACCCCAGCTCAGCATCCTGTTTTCTGTAAGCCCAGAACAACTGGTTCCAAAAGCAAGTACCGGGCCAATGCAGCCCCACTGCCTGCCTTTGAAATGCTCTTTACTCCCTATAATATGGGATCATATAAGCCATTGTAAGACTTTGCTGAACAGAAATTTTAGGAAGCTTTAAACGAGAAAATGCACAGCTGTCATGACTCTTGTCAACAGAGTGAACATCCTCATGGTAACTTTCACAGGTTAGAGTCATTGCTTTATTTATTTTTTATTTTCATGTACATAAAAGCAAAATAACATGTCTTAAGAACCGCTGTCATGATTTATCCAATTAAGCAATCAGCAGCTGAGTTACCAAGAGATGACAGAAGCTGGCTGCTACTTAGCTTTTAAGGGTCTGTGCCAAGAAAACCTGGCATCGCTGGCAGAGGAGTTAATATTGTACTTCTGTGTGTGTCCTAGGGGGAAATACTCTATTGTGAATAGCAATGAAGTTTAAGTGGGGAAGCAAACAAAAGCAAATTTCAGGGTTTTCTTTTCAAAATAAATGTCAATTTATGTGTGTAACTCCACATGAAAATAGCCTACTTTTGTTCAAGAAAAAGCAAAACTAAAGACAAAGCTGCAATTGATGAAACAGAAAAAAATAAATCAGACATAACAAACAAAACAGCCCAAACTATATATGCTTCTGGAAGGTGAATTAACTGAATTGGACGAATGGAAGAGTATTTTGCTTGAGACAGTCCATTCTTAGGCACTTGCTGACAATTTCTCATTTAGTTCCAGAGCTCTAGCATCTCCATTAGCTTTGGCATTTTCTATAAGCACCTGTAGAGAAAAACAAAGAATGACCTGAAAAATTAAGATTTTACTGCTAGTGTTTTAATGACATTCTGAAAAGTATTTTAATTCCTACTAGATGGTTTCCCTAAAAGATCACCTAACCCATAAACCCCAGATAGGAAATAACTCAACATTACACATCAAGTTGCACTATAGTGAATTGCTAAACCTGTAGTCACTTCTAGGGCTCTGTAGAAGCATCATTTGTTACTCTGACAGTAGTTATCTGCTGGTAATTAAACAAGCAAACCAATTTTCCTGCTGGCACACACTTGTCTCCTGCAAGTACCTTTGTATACATCTCCATTTGCCTAACTGGAGTATTCTGTGCAGCTGCCACATCCTTTTTCCTCCCCCAGTTAAATTCACCCTTCCCTGATTTATTTTCCACACGTCATACTTGGAGCTTTTCTGTTAGTTAAAAAAGGTCCCACAACAGCCTAATGTTCATAAGTTTCTGGCATGTGTCCTGTAATCCAATGACATTATACATACTGGAAAGGAAAGCCATTAAGCAGAACCAAGCAAATCTCCAGCTCTTATTATGATACTCAGCAGCAGGGAATATAGATGACTTTGCAGAAGCAAGTGCAATGAGATCATACCAGGATCTTCTGAATTTATTAAATCTACTTTTAAAAATCAACCTGCATGTCTCTATGGATTTTTATCAAAACCTTTTTATATGCTGTACCTCCAAATGTATTTTGCATTAGATTCAACATTTCACCAGGGAACAGCTGATAATCTGGGCCAAAGACCTCATCACACCAGTGGCAGCACTGAGGATAGGAGAGCGTATGCAGATTTTCAGGAGCAAAGTGGTTCCCATTATAAGCTAAAATGAATGACAGCCACTTGCACTACATGAAAGAGCTGTGTGGATCTGTGAGTTTGACCAAACACATTAGTGAAGTAGGAAAAACTAATGCACCGTTTACTATGTACTGAAAATAATGTACCATTACAGATGTAAGTCTTCAATACAGAGCACACAGCATTCTACTGCTCAGATCTTTTGCGTCAGGGACATGACGTGTTCCACCCAGGCTAGAGGGAATCAACAGTTCTAGTGCTAAAACTTTGATTAAATGGTCCTCATGTCTACTGAAGAGTCACCAGTAAAATTCTTGCAAGTTTGGACTGGAGACTTTACTCTTTATTTTTCGTTATTGCATGGAGGAATGGAAGACAATCAAACAAACTGGTGTTGATTTCAAAAACTGAAGCACATTTGTGTGCTTCAAGAGCAGGTGTGCCAGCACCTTCCTAGCCTCCTTCTACCCCACTTCCAAGTTGCAAATATACTATTAAGTGTAAACAGATAGGAGTTCTGTATGAGACAGACTGTCTTACATCTATTAGTTCACAATCATCTTTGGCATACAGATGTTGCAGGAGGTACCAGCGTGCCACCGACACTATGGTTTCTGGATTTGCCGGTTGATAAACAACTCTCTCCAACATTCTTCGAGTCTCCCTGGAAACATAATCAAAACATAAGCCAAACCAAATTGAACTGAACAGGCCCCATGTAACATAACAAAGCAAGCAACAGTGACCAGAAGTAATATATGGGAAAGCCCTGATCGCAGTTCCTGCCAACAGAGACAAGATGTGAAGTTGCAGAAGAGAAGGTAATTGGAATAGAGTACTACACAAAGCCTAAAATTCTGTTTGGCTGATACTACCTTGTAACACCAACACACCATATACCTAACCAAACGGATTTTCAAATTCATGGTGTCATTAGAAATCTGGTAAAAACTGGCAACTACATGCAGGGATGTCATATTCATTCACTGGTGCTCTATCAGCTTTGGTTGTTGTTCCAAGAATTCTGTCCTTTATAACCAATGTGATATTCCAGTACACTGTTATTTAACAGGCTGTTGAGAAGTTACATGTTTTTGTTTCCTATATGTATTTAAGATTTCTTGTTTCAGGATTTTGAAACACCTAGGCAGATCAATTAGATCTTGTGATTTACTGTTCATGTAAGTTAATAACTAGAATTGTAATAAGACTGATTCTAATTAAGTGAGTTTTTATCCTAATTTTATTATAAGCGACAACCATCACAATCACATTAGGTTGTTATCTGAAGAGCCAACAAAAAAAAAAGCCAGTTTTTTAAAATTACCTACAAAACAGGTGAATTATTGAACAAAACCATAAAAAACCTTCAAATTTTCCACAGCTTAAGCAAAAAATACTATAAAAGATAAAACGGCCATAACAACCAAATTCACAACAGGAAAATTCAGAGAACCCCTTCCCTAAATGTTTCCCCCCTTCCCCAAAAAGCCACAATGATCACCTGGCTGTTCAGGAATAGGCATGAACTTTCACTCAGTTGTGAGCCCAATTCAGGATCAAAATTAATCCCAGCAGTAGACAGGGCAGTGATTTCTGTTTTCACTGTGCTATTTTAGAAGATTTTTCAGAATATATAGTCTTAGCGATGAATTTATTTAGATAACATGCTTTTGAAATAAAAGTTATCTTACAGCTGTTTTTTTCTGGGTATGAAGGTCTTTTTTTTTTTTTGACAAATAACAGAAGATTTGTCTGCTCCCCACATTACCAACCCCCTCTCTCCTCTCCCTTTTAATTGCCACACTATTTCAAGAATCAATTTCCATTTTCAAATTTCTTAAAGTTCTTGAAGTTAGATCTGCAGATAATGACCACTTGTATTTTTAGATACTGTACTCCACTGAAGACTTCATAGACCATGCATACCTTGCTCCCATTTTGCGATTATACTGTAGCAGGGCTTGAAGCAGAGCTGCCAAGGGGCAAGGAGAAAGTTTCAAAGCTTCAGTTGTTGCCTCCTGAACCAAGGATGGCCAATGTTCATTTGAGACATTAGCCTATTATAAAAGTAAAAATAAAAGAAAGAGAATAATAATAAAAGAAATAATAATTTTTAAAAAGACAAAAAAAAGGGGAAAAAAGGGCTTTATTCTGGTGTATTTGCATCTCTCTAGAACGCAGGTTTAATTCAAGCTGTTCTGAGAAGTGTTTTGCAGGTTAGAAAGATACTTGTTTAACCCCCCCACAGAGTAATAGTGGTTAGAAGTGCCTGGAGAAGTCAACTTATCTAGGAGCAGCCTTGCCAGCATTCCACTTGCTAATTTATGCACACAGTCTTTTTGTTTTTCCATACAATTTTAGTCGTGCTTCAGAAACTCTCGTAAATCTTCGTACCGTATCTAAAACTGGTCTAGAATGTAGAATTTGTCCGTGGAAGTGACATAATTTTTTACCAGAAGTCAAAACCAACTCCTAGATGGTAATTACCTAATAGAACAACTATTGAGCAAACCCACGTATCTAAAGAATACAAGCAAAGAAAGAAAAACTGGCTTAAAAACCACTTTATTACCCACATTGTGCCTGGATAGCATTCAAAGTATTGTACTTGAAAGGGTGACCAAATTTTCACTTGGAAGATAATTGGAAGACAGGCAATTTTCAAATACAGAGCTTTCTTGGACCTGAGCAAGTTTTTCACCTGGCTTTTACACATTTTATTTAACCAGTGCAGACTAGCAATGCCCAAAAAAATCCACTTATCAGCTTCTCTGCTCACTCAAAAAGTAGAGATGGGACAATCAAATTCATACTAATCACATTTTTAAACAAAGTCTTGTGTATTCTTAGGCAATTCAGGCCAGCCCTTGAAGATGTAGTATTAATTACATTAGAAGGTATCTTGTGACCTGTGGAAGCATTTAGGAGCAATAGAAACAAAGCAGACCACTAGAAAACAGCAGGAAAACAGCAGGAAAAATACCGCTGCTTGACAAGTTCTGCCTTTAGAAGCAATGGGCTTGTGAGAAAAACTGAAGACAACTCTCTTCTCCAAAGAGGAGAAACAGCACTGCAGGTTTATCCTCAGTAAATCTGACTGCCTTTTCTTATACAAGATCTCAGGATACATGGAGTTGCTTTGCCCGATTTTGATTAAAGCCGAGTCATTTGTTAAAATGTGAAAAAGCATTAGCCAAGACCACAGCAGGATCTACATTTTACTATAGACTTAAAATTCCGGTAGTGCATTTCAAGTTTCTAGAGTGACACTGCTTGTAGGGGATAAACACTTGCCAAGACCCTGAGGTATGTTCACCTTACCCTCCAGTGCAAAGAATAGAGTTATTTTTTTTATTCCACGAGATATGATTCCCTTAGATTGTTTTAAGACTTCAGTGCAAGGCATCATGTCTGGAAATGACCACACAGCATAAAAACACTTGAAATGTAATTGACTGACTTCTCCAGGCACCAGTGAAGAAAAAATGTCTGTTGAGGCAGTTGCCTAAACAAGAGGACAGACACTTGAAGGGTATGTCAATTTGGCTGACCAAACTGAAGCTGCAGACAAGCCTTATTGAGCAAGTGAGCCTCTTACGCACAAAGTGGTTCTATGTGAATATTACACTGCAACCTCTCTTACAAAGAGACATTCTAAGAATACTTCACTGCCCCTTGAAGTGTAATTTTATTCTCTATCTGTCATTCGTAGAATGTAAAGTCATTTAAACAGGGGCTTCATTTAAAGACTACAGAAGCCCTGTACCCCACCAACCTCTGTTAAATCATGCAGTTACGTTATTTTGGTTATCCTACCATGCACATTTCCAGTGCGAGCATAGCTAGCCTGAGCAGACTGGATAACTTCCCGTTCCAGCTGCCCTGCTGTGATGCCAACTGCAGACTCTTTCTGTAGCACATCTCTGCTCCAGTCATCATTCTCTGAGACTGATATACTTTTGCCAGCCACTGAAAAAAAACATCCAGCAAAATCAGTTATGGAGCCACCAAAACATGCATCCATTAGGTAGTATCATTTAATCCAATTTACGGGAGTACCACAGCATACTATTAGCTAAAACCATGCACCCAGTCCTTGTTCCAACAACAAACTGTGCAGTGTCCTGCAGAAAAATTAGTCTGCTGCCAAGCTGGCAGTACACCTCACTACAGTAACTTATTTTAGGAGTTCCCTAGCCCACTCATGGACGTTTTTGATAGGTTCTCTCAGCTGCTGCCTGCTCTGCCAGCACAAGATGTCCTGGATATCCTCCTGAAGAGAAGGAAAAGGATTCTAGCTTCTCTGTCTCTAATTCTGTAGTCATCCCACATTTTTTGAAGCAGATGCAGCCATAATTGCAAATCCTGACATGTACATGATATGCATGAAGATGTGCAAGCCATATTTAGAAATATTCTTTGCTGGATCACCAAGTAAACAAAGCAATTCCCTTGCTTTTGCGCAAAGGCCTCTAGACTTTTGCTAGCTAAAGACTGCCTGGTGTTAGAGGGAGCAAAAATTATTGACCCTTTCTGGTGCATAGAAGTTACTTCCAATTACAAAGGGTAACACACTAGAAAGTACTAATTAGCACTAGTGAGATTGTGTGTATTCTTGACATCAAGCTGCAGACCTGCTTTTTAAAGTAAAACATTCATTCATGTGCAGAAAAAAAAAAGCTTTCCTTGGCTTCAGCTCTTTGAAGCTGAAGATGTCTAGCATTCAAGAAGCAAAGAAGAGAACCCTCATGCAAAGGCACAAGGCAGCTTTGCCAGATCTGCTTTTCTCTATTTTCCTGGTAAGTCACAGCACAAAAAGTAGAACAGCAGTTCAGGAGCACTCCTAAATCCCACAAAACAACCATTTAGGCAAAAGTCAAAAACTTAACCAAAAAGAAAAGTTAATGGCCCCTCTAACGTAGTAAAACTGTAAGGCATCACAATGGATAAATCAAACTCTAAGGAAGTCTAGAGAGAGAGAGAAAACATAAAAGCATGAATTTATCCACTATGAACAGATGTAGCAGCCAAGCTTTTTCAGACTGCTATCTAAGTCCTGAGAAATACTTCCTTTAATTGAAGATTGAAAAGATCTTGCTTGCAAGTATCTTTTCTGTGGCCTGGATTAAGAAGACCAAAACAAATCATCCCCTCCCAGTCCCCACACCACATGCACTCAGTTCACTTATTCTCCCTGCTTGTAAGCAAGATGACTTGGCTGTGCAAGGGATGCTTGAAGAATGTATATAAGCCCTAATTTAATTTGAAAAATGTTATTAAAATAGAGCATACAATTTTGTTTTGTGTGCTCCCTATTTTGCAGATTCAATCTGAATGAGTTCTATATTCAAAAAGACGAAGTCTCACAAATCACAGAAAAATGCATCGAAAAAACACCTTCCCCAGAAATAATGCTCCTGTGTTTCTGAAGAGGATCCACAGCCTTGGAAGAAGTGAGATAATGATCTCTACAGCAGTCTTGCACTGATCTTCTAAGAGCGAAATCAACTTCACTGAATCTTACCACAAGCAGCATTTTATTTTATCAACAGGCAGAGGAGCATCACAAATCCTTCAGCTGCATAGAGGACTCCAAAAGTCCACAGAATTTTTATAAACAATGTACTACTTACATTGGTAAAGACAGATAACTGTAAACTAAAAAGCAGCTGTTAGAAAATAAATGTATGTGCCGCATCACCAAAAGGATCTCTTGGAATGTGTGAGACTTCTCAGACTGACTCACAGAAGCAGCATATGAAGTGAGCTTTAGCACTTTCGTGTCAACTAAAAATGATCGCTCATCATACCACAGAAGAGTTAGTGAAACGTGTTACTGGGGAGTGATTCTCTGCAGAATCAACTTACTCAAAAGAACAGTGACATCTGAAGTCAAAACATTATGGAGAAAGAGACTTATTCAGGTTATCAGACCCTAAATAAGAAATTGTATATTACTACATTAAGAAACCCTTTACTTCCATTTATTCTTATGGATTATGAAATATTTAATTGGTGTCTGCTCACATGACAAATCACAGGTCCCTAAAGACAAGGATGCCAGGCATTTATCTCAAGTTTTGAATTCTCCTGCCTCCATGTCTGCTTGGTCTTACTAGTGGTCCTTAATATTTCAATTTTTATATAAAATTAACATAATGTTTCAACTTTGGAACAAACTGAATTTAAGCTGTTTTTTTCTGTCACTGACTGTCAGCAGATAAATCAAATCAAGCAGTGAAACACATGTGTGAGAGTGGCAAACCAGTCAGGGAAAGGATCCACACTTACTTGCCAGGCTGCAGCTGAGGATGAACTGGACATGACTGTCTTGCGAAGTTCCTCCAGGATGTTGTCTGGAAGTTCTTTGTGAGTCTGCAACAGCTGCTTACACTGAACTTGCCTCAAAAGCAAAAACAGAGCTGGGTGCTCAGGGCAGCTTTTTAGACCCTAAAACCAAAACAATCAGAATTATCATTCCCCAATATCAAAGATACTTAGATTTGCCATTCTGTCCCTTACGTAAAACAATATTGAAAGTACTCTCAGGATATCTGAACATAGCATTTTTCTCCTCCTCTGCACAAAGGAGTGTTCCAGGGACTGATGCATGAAAACAGGTAACATTTTTTCTGTCTTCAAAATAGATTTGAAGTCTAAGATCAGTTTTGTACATTTCCTACTTATACAGGTTTCTGAAACAGCTTTCATTTGGTATGACAATTATTACAAGTTTTGGGCCTATTAATAGAGGCAAAAACCCATCCTGGGGCTAAAAGGGTTGATTATGCTTCAAGCAATTTCACTTTTCCCAGATAAGGTGCTTTATTTTCACTTGAACAGAAGCACTTTACTAAACATTTCCTGTTCAGTAACAGCAGATATCCAGAGAGTCTTTCTTTGAACAAACACCAAAAAGCAAAGACAGAAAACTAGCTATCTGTTGCTTTACCCTTCTCAGGTGAAGCATGTGAAGCTTCTGCAAGCCTCACTGCATGTTATTTTCCCTGCTGAAATCACAATAATTCCAAGAACTGTAACTCAAAACAGATTTGTTTTAAGAAACAACACTTGTACTTTTCACACATTTTTTAAAATAACAAAGTATATTGCCTATGAATCCTTCACAACTGAATGACAGCAGTGTCTGACTTACTCCCCCAGTTACACTGCTTTCTGAGAATTCGGGGGTCAAAAACTACCACTGAGAGTTTGTGCTATCCTTTTTTCTTCACTAACTGCAGACACTGACTGTTCCCTCCCCAAGCTATTTAATCAAACAAAAATCAATAAAATACAAAGAAAATCCACCACAACCTTTGCCCATACCCAGATTTGGGGAAGGACAGATCTTGAATGTCTTGAAATCTCTGATCATTGTTAATATAAGACAGGTCAGTAGACATGCTGGCCAGAAAAGAAAAACACCTCACCAAGCAAACAAAGAGACAAGAAAGAACTTCTTCCTGAACACCAGCATGTTCAATGAATCTGCTTGTTTGGTTTGGGTTTTTTGTTGATTTTTTTTTTTTAATAACTCTCATCCACTTTAATAAAATATACCAAAAACAAGGATCACATTTGCATGTGATCAGCAATTTTCCTTAATGAAAATCAGGGATGTATGCTTTTTTGTTTATCTTCTGCCAAGTCTTCTGCTCATGAACACCTTTTTGAATGTTGTTAACAGCCCAGCTGTGTTGCCTCAAGACCTTTCTTTTTAATAGTTAAAGCTGTAGCTTCCACTTGGGGCTCTGAAACAGAGTACCAACACAAACCAAAAGAAATTGAAGTCTCACACATGTCTCCTACCCTGACTTCTTGCCCTGAATTTTGGTAATGTTTTGCTTAACTCTAGTCAGGAAGAACATACTTAAGATTTATCATGACACACACTACTTGTTTCAACTATTAACACAGTTTTGGCATTGCAAACAGTATATTGGGGAGGGGAGAACCCAGCCAGCTCAGTTGATCAGAGAACTGTGCTAATAATGCCAAAGTGGAAGGTCTGATCCCCATACAGGCCATTCACTTCAGAGCCGGACTTGATCTTCATTGGTCCCTTCATATTCTGTGATTCTGTGAACTACTGCGTTTTGTAGCTCTGATGGAACACACACCTGCTACTTCAAACACTACCTTTCTGTATAATGCACACAAATAATGGTTTCTATACAAATCTACCACCATCTGCCAGTGTGACACCATCATACCTTGTTACAAAGAGCTTCAGCTTCTGATAGTCTACCAGTCTCCTCTAGACTGGTAATAGCTTGACACAGACACCAGTCTTCAAGAGCATGGACATAATTATGTGGAAGGTTACTTCCTCCAGCTGTAAAAACAGACAAAACACTTAAAACAGATCAGCATTTATGATGTAGTACAATACCATGGTCACATGCTCTAGATCTGGTAAGGGAGAACTTTCATGAGTTTTAACCTAAAGTGGCTCCCTTTGTTAGTAAGAACACTGAAAGATGGCAAAATTAAAAGCGTGACGGGAAAAAAGCATACACCATTTGAGTTAATGGTTTGAGATCAATCAAACATGGAATTTTAATTCCAGTGTTCAAAACACTATGGACACTGAGCAAGACTGAGCATCTACTAGAAGCGTTACAGAACTCAAAGTTACTTTAGCCTTTCCTTTAAGCACCGTTGTTGCAATGTTATACACCCACAATCTTCATGGGTGTAGGCATCAGAGTTCAAAACTACTATTTTAGAAAATCATTTGAAGCCTTGGAAGGGAAAGCAAGCTGCCATTAAGTATCTAACCTTAGCTGTATACTAGAATTTAATGTTTTTATGTGTAAAATAAAGTTACAGCTCAAGCCACTATTGAGTAATCCTCAGTCTATTTGCAAGTTCAGAAGAGCATTGCAAGCTTAGATAATTTCAATTTTATTTTACATTTTTTAAATAGAACACTTGTATAGCTTACTTTTGGCTGAAACTGTAGACACAAGTGTCATCTCTAGACCCGTTCGTTTCGGTTCAGTGTTGTTTAGACAGACAACAGTGTTTTCAGCATGACAGGCTGCCATTAGCACTGCCCAAGCAGCAGGATTATCTAGAAAAGAAGGGTCAAAGGGAATTCAATCCCATTCTGAATATGCTGGTAGTTCACTTAGAATAGTCTTTACCAGATAAAGCATAAAAGCATAGCTATCAATGGAACCATACACTGTAAATATGAGCAACAATAAGTAATAGTGCTCAAACCAAGGAAGCTGATAACTACTTGCTTCTAACTAGTAAGATTCATCAGCTTATAAAAGGAAGATGCTGTTCCTAAAGCCAGCTAAGGTATTTTTCACAGATAGCTTCAGTGTGCTAACCTGAAGCTGCCAGTTTATTTTTGACTACACAGATTAATCTTGGCTATCACTTAGTTGTAACAAAACACAAAGCAAAAATCCAAAGATGCCATCCACAGGTTTCAGTCATACCGACTCAGTCTGTTCTGACCACCGGCATGAAACTTACAGCAATAGGTGCCTACTTCCAGTGCCAGCTAATTCCTGTGTCAGCTTCACCTTTAAATAGCCCTGTGAAGAACACCTACTACTTTAAGAGCAATCTCTGTCCTGAACTGGTCACAGATCAGTTGAAGATTTTATTTATGCAAATTTTCATCCCTAAGAAAATTAATTTTGCCAGCAAAATGAAACAAAGCTTGAAAACCTAACAAAGTAAAATGTAAAGTATCCTGCTTTTAAATAGCAGTCATACACTTGTATTTCATGTAGGAAAGTAATTGAAATTTTTAATTTGCAAGCCAGCCTTATGTATCAGAGCTAAATGACTCCAGAAGAAGCAATGTTTCGGTATTTCACTATCAAGTATAAATTAGAAATTGAAAACCCCACTAGGCTTGCGCTTTATACGCTTTAGGTAGAAAACCATTTAGTAAGAGAACAGTTGTCTACAGTTTATAACCTTCACTTTTTAACAGAACCTTTCTAATCCAAAATCTCAAGGTAGATGAATAATTCTCTTCTGTCTCGTGTTGCATACTGAGGGAACGTGTGTTTTTCAATTTTGTCTAGTATGCTAAATAATATTTATGTCTTTTCCTGTTGAGAGATTAAGAAGTTGCTCATAGTTTAGAAGAAGCCTTAAAAGCCAGTGATATTTTTTGTATTGTCTGGTTGAATTCCCATTCCACTAAATTTGGAACGATAACGAAGATTTCCACTCTAAGCATTCTCCCCAAAGCATACATGGATAACCCTAAACAACAAATCAACCCAACAAAAGTAGGTATTTTTCTTAGTCCAGTAACTTTTGCTTCTGATGGATAAAAAGACAAAAAATCACTACTGTGTTTGAGAACAAGAGTAACCTGGACAGACGTGGATGGCCTTCTGAATATTTTTCAGAGGATTATTTTTCTTATCTTCTAACATGTGACATCCTGCTACCAACTGATTAACTGCAATATTCAGCAGGACTTCCTATAAAACAGAACATAAGAGTTACTTAACACTGTAAGAGATCACATGGAATTAATTTTAGAACTGTTTATGGAATTACAAAATCTTCATTTTAAGAAAGCCAAACCTTTCCACGGTTTACATCAAGTGTATGTGCAACACCTCCTGCCACAGCTCCTCCCTGCAAGATTAAAAAAACCAAACAATTGATTTCATGACATGGCTAATTAGTTTTATGCAAAATATAACATCAAAATCTTTTTATCTTTGTTATTCACAAGTACAAAATCTGCACAATGAGGCAATTTCCTTGCTTACAGCATGATTTTTTTATAATAAATTCGCAAGAGACATTCCAGACTAGAGCTTACCCCTATGACTGGTTTCCAGTTTTAGCCCCATATTTGTTTTCTGGTGCTATTTCTGTTTACATAATTAACATAAATTAAGACAAAGAGTATTTATTTGGAGGAAAGCTAATAAAAAGCAGAAAAGTGGCAAGGAAACACTGACTAATGTGAAAAGTGAAGATGACTAGATTAACCAAATTACACACAGGTAAATCTTAATATATATTTATTTACATAAATATATCTCTATAAAACTAAACAAAAGAAATTAACATAGTATAGCCTTTTATTGTTGGCATAATTCTAGCAGATTTTTCCTCTAAGTTTACTTCAAGAACTGCTACCTCATGAAAGATGCAAATAATAGTATATAAATTCAGTATGTGGCTGTGCACTGCTTTGTATGTAAGCATTACGTTTTCACCTTAACTGGGGAAAGTCCACACACTGAAGCGTGTGGTTTTTTAAGTTAAGAAACAACGCAGACTACTTGCAATGTAAACAGCACATGTGTTACAGCAATACACTTACTTTTGGCTTTTTTGATGCATACAATGGAACTAGTCGAGACAGAAGAGACCAAAGGGCAGGATTATCAGGGTAACTAGGAAAAGATAAGGGTATTAGACTGGTTTAGATATGCACCTGGTCTTCCAGGACTCGGTAGGCACTTGCTACAAATACCAAACAGACCTTTTTCTATTCAGAAAACAATGCAATGTAGTAGAAGGTAGACATGGGTAGTAAGTAAAAACAAACAATATTGAAGTTATACTGTTAGCTAAAGAAATAAAACGTACAGCATGAATATCAATATTCACGGGAAGAAAACAAACTTTAGGGCTACAGGTCTCGTCCTCATAGTATGAAGAACGAGGAATTTTAACTGTAGTTGGAAAAAAACCAATTGCATGAAAATAGTTTCCGAAAACACTTGGAGAGACTATGATGTGTGCCTTCCTGAAAGGCTCAGAATGCTAAGGCTAATCAAATCACATTTAAACACAGAAACTTAGCTAATGGAACAAACAGCTTCAAAGGCTGTTAAATATTAAATAAAAACCCAAGGGACTTTTCTAGGCTGAAGGTTATGCTACATAGGATGAAAAATGCTTTCATAGAAGAGTAAACTAACCTACATATCAAAGAAGCCAGCCAAACAAAATCAGAGAACATTGAACGAGCCATGGAACTTCTGCTATTTGATTCCATAAATAAGAAAGCAAACTTGTCAGCTAAAGGTACAACCTTAGGTGAGTATTTCATCTTTGAAAATGAATTTTTTTTTTTTAGATTAATGATTCATATAAACAGGTTTGCTTACTCTTCAATGTAGTCGAAGCAATACATTTACAAGGCAATTTAAAGCAAGACAAACTATATACCTGTGTATTGCTTTGGAGACTTCCCTCTGGATTGCTTCATTTCTACCTTGTAATGCATAAACAGCAGATGAGATAAGGCACCTCTCATAAATCTCGTCATTCCCTTTTTCATGCTTCAGTAATTCTTTTAGGGCTGCTGTTGCAAGTGTTGCATCCTGCTTCACCAATCCCAGTGTGCACAAAGCCTTCAGACTTTCCGTACTAGGTTCCTTTAATGAGCTGTTGAATCAGAAAGAGGGAAAGGAGACAACTATTTTGGAGCACAAATTAAACTTACTGTTAACATTAGAGTTCTTGTTACTTCTGGGTCCTCTTGCTCCTATGTATCATGAAAGGTATACAGAATTAACAGACTCTCCCAGTGGGATTGTGGATCAGGCTAGATCTATATCCTTGAATACCAGGTGACTACAGGCACCTAATCAAGCTCTTAGTGACTACTTTTGTCTTCAAAAAAAGGCAAGAATTCTGATTCTGTGTTTTGTTTTCAGTCCCTAGCAAGAAAAAATTAACAGCTGTTAAACACACTTGAACAGCCACCTAAAGGGCCCTTTGACAAGTAGGAAATGGTGTTCTATTATACTAGTTATCCAGACATACCCACTGTTAAAAATCTCTGTGCTAAGCTGCTTATGAGAAATGAAAAAGGTGGCTTCATGTTCAAGGTCCTACTCAGGCACTTTGAGTCATCTAGCACAAATTCCAGTCAAGAGAGACATCTGACTGTTGGATCAGAATGCACCATTTTTGTTTCCAATTCAGATCTAGACATATTCACTGTGATGTTTCTATCCTTTTTTTTTTTTAAACGCAATCAAATAATGTCATTAGAAAACTCTCATTGTTCATGTTTATGATGAAAATAGAAATATGCAGTGATTTATAGGATGTAGGAAATATCAGTTTCTTAGCCAGCTAATTATTGATTACTTGGGATTTAGAGTGTATTAAGTAATGGACCTTCACTATTTCAGTAACTTCAGGAGTCTGCTGGTAAGATAGGGGCTGTACTGTCACTACTAGAGTTCTCTACTGACAGAGGGTTGCCCCTGAGAGGATGAGATGATAACTCCTAATCTGTAGCCACCAGGAGCCTAACAATGATGCACAAGTTATTGGCCTCCCCAGATATGAAAAGTAACAGGCATTCACAACTTAATTGCACAACTAGTAGAGATCTGTTTCTTTTCATGGGAAAGCTACAGGATTGTCCTGGTCTATGTTGCTTGGAACACAACTGTTTTGGAGATTTCTGATTATTTAAACTGAAATTGTTTTCACTGGTCATTCAGAGTTCTTACAGCTAAAGAGCAAAAATACTGCCTAGTCCTTAGAAAACTACTAAGTAGTATTATCTTAAAAGATAAAGTTCTTAAAACTACCATTCAAGGATGGTAGACATCCAAACTGCCCAGCCCTTCCACTCAATACTGCTTTAAGAATGTGAAAGACACAGACCATAAAACAAAAACAGGCATATTACATGAATAAATACACTGCATCAATTTCCAGTTTTATTCTGCAATATACAAAGAAAATACCCACCTGACTTCCCACAAAAAGGAAATCTGAGGATTCAACAGTACAATAAAATATCACTTTCTGATTATTTCCTCCACTCACCATTTAAACAGCAGTGTCTTTGCAGCATCCACTCTGTTCCGTTTATATTCTATTATTGCCAAGGCAGTCAGGACATGTGCTTTATCTTTTTCAGACTCAGCAACAGACAAGGCTTTTTCATAGGCTGGTAAAAATTCAAAACTCAGAATTGAGGGAAAAGAAAAAATACAACCTTTGTAAAGCCTTTAAGATAGTATGATATTAGAACAGAGAGACACTTTAGGTTCAGGTTCACTGTATCTTCCCACCTCAAATCATAAGCAGAAGACAAAAAAAAAAAAAAGAAGTTGACAAAGACTTTGGAAGTAACTGTTTGGAAACAACAGATTTACTATTTAGAGCCTGGGAGCTGTTTAACATGTAGCAAGTAGAAACAGAAATGAAAGGCAGCATCAGGATATTCAGAAAATGCCTGCAAGAACATGGTATAAATACTTCCCTGTGATAGCTCATTTATTAAATAGTACTTCAGATGGGCACATTCACTCCACTAAAATATAAAATTATTTAAAACACTGAGCTGACTGTTCCTTTATGAGTGCTAACACTTCTACACTGATCATTGCGTATACCTTTTTGTGAAGTTGCACATCTCAGAAGTGCAGAATATGTCAGTACAATTATATTTACCACTAAAGCTAAAGTGCTTTGAAAAACAATATAATCTCCCATTACAGAATCATAGAGTAATTAGGGTTGGAAAGGCCCCCTGGAGACCAGCCCTTCTGCCGTGGCAGGGCCACCTAGAGAAGGTAACACAGGACCTTTGCAGGTAGGTTTTGAATGTCTCCAGAGGAGAGAAACTCCACAACCTCACAGTGAAGCCTATTCCAGAGCCATCCTGAATGTAAAGAAGTTCTTCCTCATATTGAGGTGGAACTTGTTGTGTTTTAGTTGATGTCCATTATACCTTGTCCTGTTGGTGGGCACCACTGCAAAGCGGCTAGCACCACCCTCTTGACATCTGCTTTTGAGACATTTATATTGATGACATCACCTCTCAATCTTCTCTTCTCTAGACTGTAACTGATTCTTCCAGGAAAATAATTTTATTTGAGAACAAGGGAGGCTCAGAGAAAAACAGCTTAATGGACAAGAATGAAACACTTGAAAAAATATATCTTTCCTTACTACATTTGAATGATTCTAGCACCCTACTAAGTAGCCTACTGATTTTCACAGAATTATAGAACTGGCTGAGTTGGAAGGGACCCACCAGAATCATGAAGTACAAATGAGCAGAACACTCCAAGAATTCACATCATGTGCCTGAGACCATTGTCCAAAAGCTTCTTGAACTGAAGACAGTATTGGTGCTGTGGTGACTTCCCTGGGGAGCCTGTTCCAGCCCTCAACCACCCTCAAAAAAAAAATCTTTTCCTGATGTCCAACCTAAACCTCCTCTGAATCAGCCTCATGCCACTTCCTTGTGTCCTGTCAATGGTCACGAGAGTGAAGAGACTGGTACCTGCCCCTTCAACTTCCTCATGGCTAAAGACCACAATGAGGTCTCCTCTCAATCTCCTGTTCTCCAGGCCAAACAAACCAAGTGATGTCAGCTGCTCTTCAGAAGGCTTCCCCTCCAAACCCTTCACCATCTTCATAGCCCCCTTCTGGATGCTAACAGCTTAATGTCTTTTTTTTTAATTGTGGTGCCCAAAACTGCACATGGTACTCAAGGTATTAAAACAGTTGTAGCATTTATACTTATGCATTAGGACTGAAAGAGCAAAATAAACTGCATGTCAGCCAGGTTGGTTAGATAAACAAATTTGGTTAAGATTAACCGCAAGAGAAGTGTTCCATAATGCTCTGAATCTTACCTTTGATACTTTCTTCTAAGAGTCCTTTCTTGAAGTAAGCTAATGCTAGCCCCACAATGCCATCAAACTCAGTCAGGGGTATTGATGTGTAAACTTCAATGGCCTCATCACACAGCCCAAGAGCACTGTGAAAAAAACACCAGTCACTGGTATGAAGGATGCAGCAACAGCTGCCATGATTCAGACAAATTGTCCTTGAAGACCAGTGTCCTCTTTTCCATAGCAGTTTTAAGCAGACACCTAGGAAAGAGCAATATTAGGACAAGAATGTGCAGTATTCCCCACCCTTCTCATGTTACAGTAGTTACTCTCTCCAACTATCTGCTGCATGAAGAACAATTGATAGGGAAGCCCTCCACATCTGCACAACAGCTATATACAAGGACGTTTCTTAATGGTCATCACAGTGCAGGGGGAGAAAATAGCAAAGGAGAAACACGAGGAAAGCAAATCAAGCTATGCATGTACACAGATAGGAAAATGCACACACAGACAGAGATTATAGCATTCTTGTTCTAAGACCTAAGGAAAAAAAAATACAGGATTGTGTTTACTAGAACTACTTACCAGTTGTCTGAGTTTCACACATGAAATAACACACATACAGCTTGGATGTAAGACTTCAGGAGTCTAAAGAGTTGCTTCTAAAATCTTCCCCGAAGTTAATGAACTATCACTTTGTCACAGGCTAGGAGTTTCAGTGTCATGTACAGAAACTTAAGAATATATGAGGTTTCCCTAGAGAGCTAACAAATATTTAATTCACAGAGCTTGAGGTACCTCGTATCAAAGAGAAATCTCAAAGTCTACATACTTGTGTCCTGCATTCCCTCACACCAGAAGGGCATCACAAAGGGAACTCAGAACTGTGAGTAGGACTGCAGCAGAAGGGTTCATAAGCAGGAAGACCACACACATGTACGCAACACCCCAACCTCACGTGCTTCAGGTTGTGAAAGTCAATACAAATTCAAAGGGTAGAGTAGAAGGCATTTTGAATAAACCTTGAAGCAGCAATTTTATTCAGACTAAGCATGAGCTACGGCTCAAGGGTCAAGATTGTAAAAAAAGAATAAATAAAAACTCCCTAGAATTTATTGTGGAGACTGTGTGACAGCTACATTATATAGACTGCCTTAAGGCACATTAGTACCAAGCAAAGAATAAAGGAATCACTGATATGTTACATCTGTGAAGACATACAGCAATTCCTTGCAATATGATTTTTTTTATTATACTACCCATTTCTGGAGCAAATACAAAGTTCAGTCAAACATGTCTACAGTAAGAATAATGTTAAGTAGATTATTTTTAGCAACCATCTTTCACCTTAAGCCTCACTATATTTTGTATCACTGCATTCACTACCTCCAAACCTGAAGTTAGAGGCTCAGAAAGTCTGTCAACACTTACCACAGTGACCTGCCATAGTTTTGCATTGCTGTATTGTATTTCTCAGTATCCTCTGAGTTTTTCAGCAGTGAAGCTGCCCTAAAATTAACCACAGTGAAGGTTACTTATCATCTGACTATAGCATGCATATTTTGAGAACAGTTCTCAGAGTAAAATGGACAACTGTTTTATGGAGAAGCTCTTCTATGCTAATTAAACATAAACAGAGCCTATTTTGCTGTTCTAATGAATCAACAAACATATTCACCAAATATTGTTTCATTTGCCACCTTCCCCTACTATCTGAAGAGAGAAGAAAAAAAAAACCCAAGCACACCCAAAGGCCAACCATCTCCATTAATTAGAATGGAATAGAGAATAAAACTAAAACCAAGCCTGCCTCCTCCAAATTCATTTAAATCCCACAGTGACTTAGTTAATGTCCTGGTAAGACATAGAAGTCTCAGAACATCTTTACTTTTCCACTTCTGTGTTCTGCATTTCCAAATTTGGTATACAAATGTCCCCACACCCACCCCTACAAAATACTTAGTTGAAACAGCGTTGAACTGAGAAAGTAAAGTTCATCTAAGGAAAAGAAAAACTTTTACGTTCCTCAGCTGGTGCATGGAAAAGAGGTCAAGGAGCTTGTCTAAGCTTTCCAAGGGTGTGCAGTTTACCTCTCATAGGCATAGGCTGCCTGCTGTTTTAGATGCAGATACTCATTCAAAAACCCAAACATTGTGAAAGCAGAAGCATCATCTGGATTTCTTTCTAGAAAATCAGGATTGACAATGTAGGAAAACAAGATCAGTAAGCTGTGAAAAAGCACTACAAAAACATTGCTACATTGAAGCTACAGTGTATGCACAAAACACTGCCAAATGCTTCTGTCAGTTGCTCGCTAGAATAATTTTGACAGGCTTGCAGGCAAATACAGAAGAGATAGATGACCCAAAACATGACATCAGGTTGGCGCAAAAATGTTTAAAATATTATGATGTAACATTAACGCACTCAATATATTCTCAGTTTTTCAGCATGCAGTTGCTTTTTTTTTCTTTGTAATGAAACGGGAAAGTATTCATCTTGCATTGACTCCAGTAAAATACTAGTAGAATCTTACATTCTATTTTTAATACACTCTGAAACAATTCTGTACAATGTGCTGTAGCACAACTCTCCTTGAGCAGCGAGGGAAGACCATATGACCTGATCCCTTCCAACCTTAGTCATTTTGTCATTTTTAACTAATTGCTAAGGCACAAATTTGTCAGCTGTCAACTCATCTCGGACTAGTAACTTTTCTTCCCAGACTAGGAAGGAAGTCTCTCCACAGTCCCCTTAACAACAAGGCAGGAAGAAATACAGTCTCACATTCATCTCATTCACAGTGAGATGTATTTTCTAGCTCTCAAAAGTTAGCAACAGATTACTCAAATGATTTATTTACAGGAATACTTGCAGACTAATGAAAATCTGCATTTCCTCTTTCTACCTTCCAAGCTAGACATATCCAGTGGGGAGGCTGGCTTGGAACCCTACACAAAACCAGAGTCCATCACCTGCTGAAGGTTAACAAAATCATATGCTTGAGAATATAGAGTTACACAGTACACAAGAACAAATTTCTGCTAAGCATCACACCACAGAGGATCTGGCATTTATCTTCACTAATGCATACAGACACATGCAAAGGGAGTCTGAAAGCAAACACCCTATGACAAGCATGACAAGGCTTTGGTCCCTGTTTTCGTTGGTCTTTGAAAGAGCTGGAATGAGTAGGCAGACAGAACTCACATCTATTTCATCTTTGAGTGAGAATAAAAAATGGTCAGTGGTCTGCTTACCCTGTTTCAGTAACTTTACAGCTCAAAAACCTTTCCACAACTCAGCCAGACCTCTCTTGTCCAGAACTATTACAGGTGTATCTGTACATTCTGAATGCATGTTAGGCGTGACAGGTTAGAGAGGTATTTAAATCACCTACCTGTATATTTGCTCAAGACCACTTGGGCTGCTGGTATAGCATTCATTTGAACAATGTTATACAGATACAGTTCGGTGTTTCTGTTGGCTTTATCCTGCAGCGTTGAACACACCCAGTGGGCATAGCCTTTTGCTCCCTCAGTCTCAAGAAACAAACAGACACCCCCAAAAATAGGAATCATTAAACCTGCTCAAGATACAGCAAAATAATTACAGATTATAATAATAATTCTATGTTTTAGGACTGAGTTTTGGCTAAAAATCTGCATCAGTGTTAAGCAGAAGAATATACCAAAATTAATTACTCCACGCATTCTTTTAACTTGCACTCTGGGCAAAGCAAATTCTTGCATTTTCATACAATGTGCTGCATCACTGTAGAGATGACAGGCAAAAAAAAAAAAGCTATGAAAGAGTAAGTCCTCCACTTTTTTAGAACTCAGGGTCCTGGCAATATCCGTGCTCTCTCCAGAAACAATTTGTGCCTTTGATCTATGTCCAATTCTGTGGAACACGAAGAATGTTTCTTCATGACTTATGGAGCTGATTTCTTGAACCCTTTGGACTGAAGCATTTTATAAAATAACTGCCTGCTATAATATACCAGTGTAAGTCAGAAACAACAACATGGAAGTCAGACAAGCTCATCTGAAACATGACAGGAGCAGTTTCACTATTCAAGACAGCCCTATGTTTAAATAAATAGAGAGGCTGGATATACAAAAACTTCAGAACAATACAACTGTTACACTTACATGCATACTGAGTTCAGTTGTGTGCCTGAAGAGATCCATAGTATCATAGCTGCCTATGGTCTCTGCAATAAGAGCCTAGAGAGAAGCAAGAGTTGCTGTGGTCATGTACTTCAAAAATTGCGACATTGACAAAAACCTCAGCACATATTACGTTAGGCGTATCTTAAGCATTCAGCATGAAGACACTTTCTTCTCACACTCTGCAAGCAAGATTGATTTTAAAAATAAAATGAACACAAGAGGAACACAAGCAGTTTCCACTGTATCAGTGACTTAAAGTCTTTGGCCATTACTCTACGTTCTTCAGGACAAAGACTTGCGTGTGTTATGACAATTTATAACAACATCTGACAGGAGTTGCATTTCAACATGTGATGGTGCTAGTTCTTTCCCAGAATCCAGTTTTCAATTAGGTATCATTAGCAGGTGAGCAGTGCGGGATTATGAAATTCACCTATAATGATCATAAAAGTCACAAGTATCTCAACTATTCATAGACGGCCGAGATATCTGACGGAGCACATCAGCTCACAGTGGCAGGGGAGGAAGGCACTTCCCAGAAAATGAGAACTGCCTTGTCCCAGGTACATTAGAAGCTTACTCATTCTAATAGTGGCATTAGAAAGGGGGACTGAGAAGAGAGTTAGGCAGTGCCATGTAATGAACTAGTGGTATAGCTGAAGCTGACATAACTATCACCTAATGAAGACAGTGCTTTGTTGACAGTTGTCTATAAAAAGCCTTGGAGCACAGTGATTTGTTAATAGTTTGTTAGAGAACTCACAATGTCAGCCACAAAAACATCATATGATGAGTGTGTCTGATGAACACAGCAGCTTCCATTGTATTACCACTGTGGAAACAAACGAAGTAGAAGCTCCCTTTACTTAAAAAGAATTTTTAGGAGCATGAATTAGTGCCAGTTACTAGAACGAAGTTCTACTCTTCAACAACTGGTTTTTGTGTGCAGTTTTACGATTTTTCATCCTACCTGTCCAATCCAACACAACAAGTAAGAAGGCTCCAGAGACTGGGCTACCTTGAAGGCTTCATGAGCTTGCTGTAGAACCAAAGATAACATTGCTGTTGAACTGCCTGGCATGGTAACAGAGCACCTTCGAGTACACACAGGTACATTAACATGCAGCAGTATTGAAAGAGATTTAATGGACTGAATTAGGTCACTACTATAAACATCTTCTGTACCACACAGAACAACGCATCGCCCAGAGAAATAAACCAGTTTAGTCTTAAAGAAAATGTAACAAACCTAGAAAACTTCAAAATATCAAAGTTTCCCTCCCTTCTAAATATACTTCCTTCCCAGATAAAGAGTTCAGAACTCTTGGGACAGTTTTAAAATCTGACTCTTGGAGGATCCAGTTTTGAAAATTTGCTTTTTTATAATACAAACATTTTCAAAAGGATAAAACTGATGATCACCCACAAGTCATCTCTCTATAGCCTACATATGCTTAAGAGTTCCTCCCTCAATTTGGCACAAGGTGAACAAAGTCTTAGCATTACTAGTCTTAACAGTAAGCAGTCTGTACTATCAAGTTATTTTTCTTAAAAATAATTCTGACCATCACATTTCCAATCAAACAAAACTTCCGTAACTCCAGCCAGCAATAGCTGTGTCAGAGTTCCAGGCTTCACTTAAAATGCACTCTAATTTTTCTCCAGAGAAACTCTGGAGATTAGAGTGTTACAGTAAATCATACATCTGCTGATGAGCAGAAAGTAGGTATCCATGGGAACTCAAACACTGGAAGTTCAGTCTGTGACCTACAACTAAAAGTTCTTGGCCAAACCTGGCATCCTGGTTTGACTAACCACTTCTCTGTCCTTCCAGTAAGTTCTCATTCCAGCCAGTTACTTGGAAAGCAACTTTGCCAATTCAGTAGCAGTTCACGATTCACAGTTCACTTAACCTAAGCCCCCCTACCCTGAATAAATTTTTTATTTATCTGCATTCCTCAAGTGCCAATCTAATTTCTTTCAAAGGATGTACTTTTTTTGAATTTGAAAGGGACATTTGAAAGGGACACTCCCAAGCTCATATACACCCTTAAAAAAAACAGAAAGGAAAATTACACTTGAGGATGGGAAATAAATTACCTCAATGTTTCCAGTTGCCAGATACAAAACCCCCAAGTTGGTCCAGGCAACAACATTCTAAATAGAACAAAAAAAATTAAAAACAATATATTATTACACTTTTCAAAAATAACAGTGCATCAGGGGAAAGTCTTAAATGCCGACTTGGAACAGATGGCAGCTGCCTACAGCACTTACAATTTGCTCAGCTTGAACAGATTTGATGAAGGAATGTTGAGCAAGAGCATAATTCCCAATAGCTGGGGGGAAAAAGAAAAAAGGATAGTTAGATGTAACTGAATTTCAAAACACCATTAGTCACTCCGCCTTCTAATTTAGGATATTAGATATCTAGGGCTCTCACTGAAGACTTACCACTACAAGAAGCAACCACACCAAGTGCATTCCAATAAAGATGGTTTTTGCTGTCAAGTCTCACAGCTTTTTTGAGACACTAGAAGAAAATCAAATGTGGGTTATAATGATTAGGAGAGCAAAATCTAAGACTTTATGTGCCTAATTTACTCAGAGATGTACGTTTTCTTGTGTACAGAGAGAGTATACAGAGAAGCACAAACATAAATTTAAAGAATATACCAAGAAACACAGGCAATACCTGCAAAGACTTCTCTAGCAGTTCACTGATCTCATTCATGTCAGTGCCCACTGCTGTGAGGTGCTCCGCTTGCCGATAATAATTTATTCCAAGATCACACCATATGCTAGGCAAAGGCATCAATTTTAAAGCCCTGCCATAACACCTACAGAAACATGAATCACAGAATTGGTATTCCAAGTCTCTACACGGAGAGCAGAAAGCTGAAGAAGCATTCAAAAGAGTGCTTAAAAACCTAAACCAAGTAAACATGCATAAATACAAAGAAAATCAGACAAGAACTGAAAGCAAAAAAAATAACTAACACATTTTCATTCAGACACTTACTGTGTTTGAATCAGAATCATCCTGGTCTAAAGGCAAGCTGTAGTGCTCACCACTTATGAAGCCACGGGTGTAGTTATGTAGGTGTGCATTAAATCAAAGCTCTGTCAGTTACATTATGCATGCTTTTACTTAAAACAAACATCAGTCATTTTTACAGTTCATCAGGCTTCCCCTAAGAAGTATTTGACTTTACTGATCATGGTTGAGATTCATCAAGCAGCTGCATTTCCTGCCTTACAGATCCAGCTGAAAAAAGCTCAGAGGGAGTCACAGAAGAGTGAATCTATGACATTTTTACAAGAAAGAGGTACAGACAGAAAGCTGAAAGTATTATCTTGGACTCCAGTTGTCTTGAGGGATTTAGTTAGCAAATACTGCAACCACTGCATTTAAACAGGTGTGATTTGTGGAATAGCAGAGAGAATGAAGTCATGTGCCTGGAGACAGAAAGGAGAAGAGCAGGTGCTGACAGCATTGTGGCAATATAGGAAACATACCCTGAAATGAGTAGGGTAACCTGGAAGAAGCATGAGAATCTATTTACCCCATATGCAGGTATGAACAGATCAGCATGTCTTTCATTTTCTCCAAATTAAATAGTCTAGAATACTTGAGCGTCCACAGAATCCTAAACTGCAGAGAAGTTCCTGATAATAAAAAACCACTACCTTCCTCCCAGTATGAGCAGCTCATTTTTCTTCAGCATCTGTTTGGTTGCATTTTTACCCAGAAGGGATCCTAGTACTTGAACATTCACTTTGTTTGGTGAAATAACATGCACACTAGTACAGGTATCTCCTAACAGTTTCCAGAGGCAAGATACATCAGGACGGTGCTTTACTGCCCTGCAATTACAAAGAAAACATACACAACAGCCATTCAAACACTTCAACATCCTTTTCTGAAAGTGCCACTTTGAAGAGTGTCACAACCTCAAATGCAATTAATCAATGAGCTGTTTGATTTAATCCGGTTTCTTCCTATTCAAACTATAGGTCTAAAAGATCAAAAAAGAAAGAACAACAAACACCAACCGAACAAAAAACACCCCAGCATGTCAGCTGACTACATCCACTCTTGCACTGTCATATTACAAGACATGACTGATCTGCAGAAACTTGATGGGACGTTTTCCTCTAACAGCAGTTATTCCAAGGTTTAATCTAGGACATTTCGTATGAAATGCAAAACAAAAAGACTGAGAGAAGGAAGGAACATTTTCCTCCTACCCATTATTTATGGTAGGAATACCCTCCTCCCAGACCCATGTATCAGGAGGACTACGCAAGAGAACTCTGTGTCATTCCACACTTTTGTTATAATGAAATGACTCTGTATCTTTGAAAAGAAAAAAACCAAAACTCTGTAATTGCAACTGATTTAAGGAGCCTATGTCAAGAATGTTATTCAAATCATTTTAATAAACTCATTCTTACTTCTAGAATAAAAGCCCTAGTCCATTTGATTCCGTTTAACTGAAAATTCTCAAACACTTAACTCTTATTTTTCTGCCTGTCAACCCACAGTCTCAGAAGAAATTAAATAGGTGAATATTTAGTACCAACCTTGTAAAATATGCAAGGGCCTGCTCTATGTAATCCACAGCCTTCTTATCGAAATAGTTATCAAGGGCTGATCTTGCCAGCATAAGATAACACTCACCAAGCCCTGAAAGTAAGAGAAAATACCCTCTATGAAAAGAAATATTTTTAGGATATGCTTAAAAGTCCAGTGGGGAAGGAGGCCAGAAGCCTGGTCAACATTCTGCCTTACGCAGAAGTTGATACCCTGTGTATGTTGTAACAAAATCAAAAGACCCACAATGCTCACAACAGAGACTTTGCTTTTAATTTATCTTGTCAAGTGTGAACTGTACAATTATTAGGCTATTAAAAATAAACCTAATTAATTATAAAAAATATAGCATTTAAGCTTTGGGTTTGTCTTCAAATATTAAGTAAAGCTGTCCTGAGAAATCTGCCTTGTTAAGTCTTTGACAAATACACTAACTTTCAGTTTACACGTGTCAAAAATCAATCCTGAAAACCAAAAAGAACAAGGAATGTCAGAGTAGGCAAAAAGGAAATTCTTCAATAAAAAAAACTTGAAGCCAACATTATTTAATCCTATTTATGTATGGAATTTACTTCAAATGGTGTGTTGGGTCTGGCTGAGATGGAGTTAACTTTCCCCACAGCAACCCTCATAGTGCTGTGCTATGTACTGGTAGCTGGAAAGGTGCTGATAACACACCAGTGTTTTGGCTGCTGATGAACAGTGCTTGGAGCAGCATCAAGGCAGTCTTTCCAACATTCCCTGCTTCAGCAGTAGGCTGAGTGGGGCTCAAAATCCAGAGAGGAGACACTGCCAGGACAGCTGACCTAAACTGACCAAAGGGATATTCCATACCATATTACATCTGCTCAGCCATAAAAGCTGAGAGGAATGTGGAAGACATGGCGGGGCACTTGTTAAGACATTTGTTTTCTGGAGCAATCACTAGGCAGACTGAAGTCCTACTCTATGAGAAGTGGTTGGATGTTGCCTGCTGATAGGAAGTAGAGAATAAATTTTGTTCTCCTTTGCTTCTGTATGGGGCCGTCGCTTTTGCTTTATTAAACTGCATTTATCTTGACCCATGAGTTTCTTCAATCTTATTTTGTCTTCTGTTCACATCCTGCTGAGAAGGGGAGTGACAGAGCAGCTTGGTGGGCAGCTGATGTCAAGACAAGGTCAATCCACCACAACTGGAAATAATTCCCATTATTAAAAAGGAACTGCATCATATGCCACAACTGCTAACATTTTGGAAATAGTAACTGCTTGGTTTATACATTTGCTGGCACCAGCAGTGATTCTGTCTGGCAGTAAGGCACTGGATATGAGCACCATTCATTCTCAGTATTATTCTGGCAGTTCCGAAGCAACTCTTCCCATGCTATTGTAATTCTGCACCTATACCCACATAGTGTTTTGCAACAGTCTTTAGATCTTGCCCCCCCCAGCACTCCCAAGATCATGAGCTTATCAGATTTCAAGATGCTCCTGATCGAAAAACAAAATTGGTTTTATTCCCCAAAGTCACACATTAAAAGATATGCTAGAACAGAGGCAGAATAAACATTTAGTAGCACAGAAACAAAACACATTGAAAAGATGCACTGAAGTAACACCAGTTATTCTCTCAACTACTAGAGACTAAGCTTCTGCTGCCTTTCCTCGGTCTTAAAATTAAGACCTAAACATGGTTAAGGGAAAAAGGGGTTTTTACGTCGGTATTTATTTAAGGATCTTTAGATGCAGCACTTCGTCTCGGTGGAATGCACCGAAATGCACCCCGAAACGCATGCCCCTGGCACCCAAAAAGCACACACAATTATAGGCCTTGCAAATTAGCACATTTATCAAAGATTCCCCAATGAGAGGTTCAAGTGAACTCCTCGTGTCTTGAGGAACTTTTTCCTTGGATGGGCCTTTCTTAGTTTACAGAATGTTTTCTGGAGAGGACCTTGGTGTCTGGGGCTTTCTGACCTTGACTGCAAGGCTTCCAGGATGTTTGATCTCCTGGCTTAATGGAATCTTGGGTCTCAGCTAGGTTATCAGACTCCAGGAATTGTAAGTATGTAGGTTAAAAGCACTAAGAATACATAGAAGTTATATAAAATGGGTATAAAAGAAAAGGTAAAAAATCATCATGGTATTACTTCCAACAACTCAACTGAGATATTGTTTAAATTGATCAGAACATTAGAAAAAGAACACTGATGAGACAGTCAAAGAACTTCAGAGAGTTTAAGAATGTCCACAAAAATTAAAATATTGGACCAAACATCATAAAAAGTCTCTAAGAAAGTGAAAGCTGTTTGAAGACTCAAAAGGATTTAGAGCTAACAAACCAGAGATTCGGATGTGAGCAATTATGAAAGAAGACGTGAGAGATGTAAGAAAAGAGTAACAGCAGCTATGGGGGGGAACCTTGGTACTGTGGATCTAAATACTCTTAAAGCATTTTATTCCTAGTAACACTGTCAGCTGTTACCTACAGACACTGAAAAAGCCATACACATGTGCACACATCTATACAGCACCTTAGCAAACTACTGCTGCAGTCAGCTGTTGCCTTTTTGCTCAACAACGAGTAGAACTGCCTAAACACAATACTCTCCAACTCCATTATGGAGCTTTTGCTATGTCACTTTAGTCTGGAAAACATTCAAATGGAGTTACACAGGAGGAGGTAGAGGTGTCAACCACACTGTAACTTTTTCAGACGAAAACCCCATTTTTTGCAGTAATAACCCAACATTTCTGAATTAAGTCTTACAAGAATCAGTTTAGATTCATCCAAAAATAGGAAGGCCTTACATACAATGAAAAAATAATTAAAAATTCAAACCAATATCAAGCAGCAAACAGCACCTGTTTCAGATGGGTATATGGGGAGAGAATGATTGGAGATTAAGTGGCAGGGAGAATGCAAACAAAGCAATTATTCATTTTTTATCAAAATTTTATATGCTCCCTGAATTATGTTACTTCAGAATCACAGTTCCAGCACCAGGAAGAAGTTCCAAGTGCCCCATTTCTCTGTGCTCCTATATCCTTTTCCTGAAGGATATACCTATATCCTGAAGGTCTCCACTTTTGCCACCTGTAACACTTGTGAGACCTCTCAGGATTTACTGCTATTTTTCATTACTTGGAGAAGCTCAGAGGGGTCTGAATCACTAGACTAACATGAGAAGTGTTAGTCACTTGGTCAGGAGCATGGTCAGGAGCAGAAGAAAATCACTCTAAGCCCATGTCTTTGAAATGGCAGTCTGATTCCACTGCCGGTTGAGCCAGTGTTTTACTGCTTAGGTGAAACTACAGCACTGTTAGCTGGCTTCCTCTATACATCTTCAGTTCTTCTACTCATTCAGCTTGGTAGCCACACAGGATTAATTACCTTTCAAACTTACTTGAAAGAGAAATAATCACTCACATTCATCATGATTTAAGAGTTTTTCAGGTATTTGTGCTACTACAAACTAGTTTTCATGCAGGGGACCACATGGCCCTACATACCCAAAATACAACTCTATCCTCCAAAGCAAGAAAAGTTCAATACAAGTCTGAAACATTACAGTGTGTAAAGGGAGGAGAAGTGAACGCTTTCAAATTCAGACGCTACCTTTCAGCGCAGGAACATAGTTTTCTGTCTTCTTTAAGATTTGTTGATAGGTAGCTATAGCATTTTCATATTTGCCTAGAATCTGCTCAAGTGCTGCAGCTCTGTAAATGCTGTACACGAGTCCTGGGTTCAGCTCACTTGCTTTCCTGAAGGATTTCAGAGCTGTTGAATAGCTACCTCTGTTTAAGTAAGCCTCCCCTAGAGACTCCCAGCAGTTGGAATCCTTTGGATCAGCCCTGAGAGCTGCCTGCAAACTGAAGATATCAAGATATACATTTATTGAAATGAAATACGATACAATTTAGCATAAATTATTTCCTTATATATGCTCAGGACACTAATTTTGCATTATATACTCTTCAGAACATAAATGCACAATTACATAGAACTTTTAAAGATGGCATAGTAGCTTTTTCACCTTCAGAGGGCTTTATACAATTTTAGGCATTTGTGCCTGGCTATTCAGTGCTATAGTAGGCTTGTCTGTGCCTGTCACCAGGCTTGTTAGTAAAAAACACTGCTATGTTAACAAGACTACATTCTGTGTAGAACTGAAGAGAGACACAGCCTGCTCAGACCCATCTCCCATTGTTTAGTACAAGCTATAATCAGTTAACTTATTTTGAGAACTTGCTAAGAGCAAAGACCATTTCAGTGGGATTTGTAGAAAAGGATTTAAACCAACCACCAGTTCTCTTACTCAGCCACTGCTTGTGACGGCTGACCAGTTCTCAGGTAATAAAGTCCACGATGAAGCCAGGCCCATTTTGCAGTACCAGGTCTTGCTTTTCCAGTTACTTCATTCAGGATTGACAGAGCAGTGTCCTAACACAGCACCAAATGCCAAGTTAGTAAACAAGAAACATTTAAAAAATATTCTTGTGACTTTCTATGTTTTCTTCAAAGCAGCAAGGTGGAGAATGGAAAAGAGAAGTTACAAAAGCTAAATAAGGAAAACCCCCTAACTTTCTCTCTATGCTCCCTACTGAAAAAATCCTTCATCTGTATTACACATGATGACTCCAGTGTTACGCTTGTTTCTCCCACCCTTCTCATTAATTTTTGTCTCACCCTTCTCTCCAAATTTAATCTGGAATTGGAACATAAAATTGAAGCAAGTCCAACTATAAAAACTGCTAAGCAATGACAGAACATTTGTTTTCAGATCCTAAATACAGAGGAAACCTGAAGTGATTCCTCAAAGAGGAGGATTACTAGGAGAACAAACCAGCAGTAATCTGACATTCTAAATGTAAATACCATGTCTCCAAGTTCCACACTTAAGTTTACAGCTGCTGTTCCAGATTCTTCATCCGTCTCATCCAGTTCAAAAGCCTTTTTATAGCAACCACGAGCTCTACTTTTGTCTCCAGCAATGTCTCTGTAGTAGTTACCTAGATAACAAAAGGCACTTCCCAAGTAGCTGTCCAATTTTGCAGCCTATAAGGAAATATGAACACAACATCAGACAGCATTTTGAAGGATTATACTTATAGACAGGTCCAGTGATAGCTACTTGTTCAGTCTCTGCTTATCATATTTCTTAAGCCCCTTCTATGATATATCTGAGTTGTCGAACTTTATTTTTAAATTGCACAGATTACCCCAGCTTTAAATAGCTAGAAAATCTGCTACAAACCTCATGACACAAAGCATTTTGTACACAAAGTACTAAAATAGTCGTGCTAGGAGAAAGCAAATCTTTATGACATAATTTTCATGTTCTACTCTGTTTCAGTCATTATGTTCATACTCTTACCATATTACACCACAATTAACTCCAGCCTTTTCTAAAGTTTCAGTTCCTTCTTAGATGTACTTGGCAGATTTGCTTATAGTTAAGAAACCCACAGCCTCCAAGCAGCAAGAAACAGCTTCGTCGATAATAATAAAGATCACATGAAATGGTTTAGAACCAAAAGAACTGTTCACTTCAACTACATGTGCCACTGTACTATGCTGTTATTAAAGTGTAAACAGTAGGCAATGATTTGAGTTGCTGATACCTATCATAAAGTTACATGGTGAGTTTACAATGCCTAGTGTTTTATTTTGAATACTCCCAAGTTACTAATACAGATGTCAAACTGTATCTCTTGGATTCATGTTATGAGCTATGTTCAGAGAAAAAGCCACAATCACTAAAACACCAAAGATCAGGAAAAGCATATAAATTACGGGGCTTTACCAACTTAGATCCTTGGACAGACAGTGAAACCCCAACACCACTCTCAACTTTTTTCCTTCTTCATGTTTTTCCAATTTGAATTCTGCCCTCCCCATTTCAAAAGGTCTTCAAAGACATATGCTGCTTATCTAGAGGCCTCCACTTTCCAACTCCCAAGGAGAGATGATTGAGGAAATCACCACTAAGTTTTGCTAATTCAAAGGCCTTGAAAATTAGCTGAAAAAAGGAAAACAAAAGCAGGGAGATTCGAGGTAACTGCACAGCTCCCTGCAATGCCTTTTTGTGCAGCAGAACCTAGTTTTCAGACTCTGGAAGCTCATACATTGTAACAAGGAGAATATTTAAGTCTCTCATTCCAGTCAGTGTATTTTCCATATTTGGCCTCTGATGAAGGAAAACACTAATTCTACATCAACAGCTAAAGTAGTCTTTACCTTCAAGAACTGAGTGAGTGCTTTTCCTTTATCTTTTTTTGTCTCATCACTCATGAACCAGTATGTGAGCCCCAGGTAATGATGATACTCTGCAGTTCCAGCCTTTTTTTCAATAGCATTTAGAAAACTAAATGAAATGAACACAGGTCAGGTCAGACAAATTCTCAAAAGCTGCAAAATACTATATTCTACTCTCCCATAACACCTCCATGTTAGAGGAAAGAAAAAAAAAGTCTACCTTTTTTCTGCCTGTTCATAGTTCTTCTGGGAATAATGGATGAAACCCTCTAGAGCATGGGCCTCAGCCAGATCAGGGTGGGACAACAGAAGGTCTTGTGAAATCTGCAAAAGGATGTAATTTTTCCCTAGTTACTTCCTCTATAAAACCAGGAATTGTACTTAATACTCAAAGGAATGACAAAAAGCACTAACCTTTGAAGCCTGATCCATTAAACCTTTGTTTAGACAAGCCTGACCCCTGAGAGCTGAAACCACTGGATCATTGCTTGCATCTACAATCTAAAAAACCAAGTAATAAACACAATTCATTTAGTCTCTCTCTATATTAAGAAGTCAAAGGTGTCAAAAGCAGACAGACTGCATGAAGATATAGACAAGAAAGCATTTCGATGTTTTCTCTATTACTCCTGAGAAGACTTAGAATAATTCTGATGAAGCTCAAGTATAAGACAGTAGAGAGTAAGGACAAAGGTACAGAAGTATGAAGAACAACAACAAAGAATGAAACTGTGTGACAAAAACAAGGGGAAGCAACTTCTGCTAAAGCTTAACCATTCAATCTTAAGGTAATATGTTCTTCATGACTAATGACAAGTGAGTGAAGGACATGGGAGGCAGGATTACAACATGAATTCAAATTAAGATGAGTAACAGCACAGAACTAGCAAGAACCCGGCAACAGTGAGCAAGACCAGACAAAGTCAAAAGTGACAGCTTCTAAAATTAGAATTGCAAATGAAAATGAGCTGCAGCAAAGCCTGAAAAAGAAGGGATGGAAGAAATGTTTGAATTACACAACAGCTGGTAGAAATGGTCTAAACCACAACGTTGAAGGGAGGCCAGGGTAGAAATACTCAGCTTAAGCACAGAACGATAAGAGCACTTTTTAATATTTAAAAAACCCCAAAACATTTTTGTCAATAAAAATACCTCCTCAAGTGCTTTAATGGCTTCTTCTGCAGCATCAGCATCTGCTATTTTAATCAAAGTCTCTGCTTTCAACTGAAGGGTAAGGTTCTTCCACCGAAGATTAGGACCCTCAGGAGTTCCAAGAGCCTCAAGAGCTGTTGACAAGAACAACCTTTCATCAAGTTAAACGAGAAAAGAAAAAGTACAGAGAGCAGCACTCTTCCAAATATTTAAAAAATCTTTCTTCTTCTGTCTAATAGAACACCATTCAGACTGCGCTCCCCCATTTATAAGAAATTGTCCTGTAAAATTTCTACTCATTCAAGTTTAAAAATTAAGTCAATTCTAAGAGGTCATCTCAGATGCATGGATACTGATTGCTTTCTAGATGCTGGCCGTAAAAATGGAGTGCTACCATTTTTTCCACTGGAGTTCTAAAGAAACAATGGCCTTCCAATGAACAAGTTGTTTTGCACTTCAGTGTTTAAACAAAAGAATATTATTGAAACCAGGGATTTACCTTGGTGCCTGTACAAGATACTTTGTACCCTTCAACACAGTTCTGATTACTTTTCCAATACAGAGAATAATGTCACCTCAGAGATTGAAGGCATGTCTGTTGAGCATCACCATTCTCCAAAGGCAAGAACTTCCTGCATAACTCAATTAATTGTATTTCTTTATTTTCATGCATGATGAACTTTTGTCTGATTTGATACAGCCACTAAGACAGGACAAGTAAAAACCAGTATTTCCCCAAAGTTGTCTCCAACTTTCCACATATGCTTTGGACTCCAGAAGAATTCCTGCATCAACGGCATCTTTTAGCAAGGAACAACATCTTAACTTACCCTTTGCATTGAAAAACAAAACTTGTTTTGTTTGCTCTGAGCTTGCCATTTTAGTTGCATTTGGCACTAGCCAGACCTTGCGCAGGAAAACAAAACACTAGATCTTTATTTATATTCCACACCATTTGCATCTTCACAGAGTTCAAAATTATCTCTTCCCCAGGCTGGAAAAGGACTTTTCAGGCTATTTACTTGTTCTCATATGCTGCATTTTTTCATCCATTTGATCAACCTTACTTCTAGTCTATTAACTTCAACTCTTATTTTCTTTTTGAGATGGGGTGGATAGATACCAAAACTACTCACAGATTTTATTATGCTGCTGAAGTTCTTAAAGCTACTGTGTTGATGGTATGTTTCACTAACCACTCCCTTCTCTGAAATTGCTAATATTTTACTTGCCTGTAAAGCTCAGCAGAGGAAAGAAACAGCCCTGTTTTTTCATACAGATCTGAGACCTTCTGCACTCCACTTCAACGAGAGTGTAAGATAGCTTTGTGAGAACATTTCTTCCCATTACTCTATCATTCTGCATTTAAAATAAGAAGTAAAAATCTATAGTCTTAACACTTAGTTATGCACTCTGGTAATCACCTCGAAGTTTTGCAGTCTGCTTTGCATAGAAGCAAACTATAACCTTATTTCTCAGCATTTCATAAACAGCACAGGTATCAAGGAAAATGCATGGGACACCTCCCCCTTACAGCCTGAAAACAGATCAGTTTAACAGTAACAGCAACAGTAGTTACTACACCATGCTCTACTTTTTAACTTACTTCAAAAATCTCAACACTCAACGTTACAACTTTACTTCTTAACCCAAGGCTACTTAGTTTCCTTCACAGTCCTGCAAGGGATCTTACGAATTACCACCTGGAAATCTCCCTTATCTATGTGCTCATAAGCTCCTCGAAGGAGTTCTAAATATGCAACTTTAAAAAGGCCATGCTGTCTATCCCCCAAATACTTTTCTACATAAATTCTTTAACTCTATTGTTTCAGTTGTAACTAATTCAACCACTAAATACACCAATGTCAATGGTTTCCCTGAACTTTCCTAAAATTCTTTTTAAAATTAAGAGTCATGCTATCTACTTCCAAGCATTTGGGTACCAAGACAGTTTCAGCAAGCAATTATGTAAACCCCTTAAAACTTCAGCATTTTCATCTTTATCGTTCTCAATCAGTTCCCAAGTTCGTAGCTTATAGACCCTTATTGCTATGGTTCCTTGCCTTGTTTTGCAGACACTACTATTAACATTAATCACAGACAAGTTGTTACATCAATCTGCTGAAAAGAAGAGTCATGGTACAAAGCCACCCTGAGCTCTTCCACACTGAACACAGATTGGAAAAGAATTATCCCATTTTCATTCTTTCTGCAATAAATTTCTTTTTTACCTACTTTGTTCAGTTTTCATTTTTCCTCCACCTAAATTTATAGGTCTTTTGAATGTCTCTCGCCAGCAAGTACTTTACCTTGATTTCCCATGACTGTTTAACCAGGTCTGTATACTTCTACTTCTTGGAGTCTTTCTTAAGAAATTTTTCACTGCATTTGTCCCTGCCCCAAAAAAGTCCACTTTCGCTGCCCCTTCATTTATAACCACCAGAGAGTGGCTCTGTTCAGTTGAGATACGCATCACCAGATCACAATAATTGCCCTTTACTGCCAGCTAGCACAGATGAAGTTTGACACTCAATAAACTTTCTTCAAATGTGGCATAATTTCCGTATTTTACGTTAACTTGATAAAAATTTGTCTCACAGGTTGAAACACAATATCTAGCAGCCCAAGTGCTTGTGACACCTACCCTTGTGGCTTCAGGCAATCTGTCACTTGCCAGCATTGGTCAACCACCAGCAGAAGCAGCACATCAGAACATGTAAACCTTCTAAATACTAATCATCAGACAGCTTTCTGGATCCACTTAGCCAAGTATTTTTTCTGTTCCTGGGACTAAGCAGCATAAGGTGCTTTTCAGCCGTCATAAACCAACAGAGGTAGCACAAGCCTGAGACTGCAAAAAGCAAGGGACTGTGACTACTGCTAACTCAGACCTACCACACAATGGCCACATTGGCTGGATTACATAAAGCAGTGTACCTCTGCAGCTGCTCTTTCAATTAGCAAGTGCTAATTAGAATTGCACTAATTCTAATTAGCTCACAGGAATGACATTAATTAGCAGGCAGTTACCTTGATTGCAGGACAGGACAGCATTCCTGTGTTCGTGAATTTTCATCTGTGCCTCTGCTAAATAATGCCATGCTGCTGGACACTGGTCAGTCTTCTGCAAACCTAGTAAGAGTTTCAAAAAGACACTTTAAAAAGTTGCTTAGGGTTGCAAAGACACTGCAGCTGGTAGTTACTGTGTTTCCATATAATGACATCAAAAACATATTATCAATCAGGTAGTAAGACTTGCAGTTAATTTTTTCTGAGTCTTATTTTAGACTGTTTTAGACATAGAGGCCTCCATGCAAAAAGGCAAAAACTAGAAAGCATGTAAGTTTCAATTAGGCTTAATTTTGCATATAACATTACATATACTGAAACTTCCTGATTAACCTGCCCTAATTAAAGATTCACTAATAAAACTGAATTCCTGTCCTCTGATACGTAACCACTAAGTAATGCCTGGAAGCCTCAATGCCTAAGACGCAAACATGCATCTCATTGGAAAACATATTATTTCCAAACACTATATATTTACACATTATACCAAGAGCCTTGTCTTTGCATTCTCTCCACTGTGAGCAAAGTCGATGTGTTAAAGTAAAAATAGAAAAACAACTTAGTATTAATTAAAATAAGATATTATTTTTTGTCAAAACCAGGATGTATATTTTGTCAAAACATACAATGGCCAGAAGAATTTGTTTTCCAAGGAACATTTTTTCCTCTTCATATGCTCATAGGCACATGAAACTTCTATTTCATATTTTAGGCAAGATGTTATTTCACTGCAAACTACTGCAGAATATTCCAAAACTCCATTTTAGAAACAATTTTATTCTAAACCTGGGAGAATGGATGCAGGATATCACAGCATAGTCTGACTGACTAGTGAACGCTTATATCCCAGTTATTTACCCAGTTTTCACTGTAAGCTGCCACAGCAGCACAGTGAGAGTGGGCAGTCTCATTTTCCCACTAGTATACTGCTGAGTGCTTTGCAAAGAGTTTTGCCATTTCAATACAAGCAAGTTAATTTACAGATAAGTAAGCCAACTCCTCAGCAATATGGTAACTGTAAAACAACAACAACAACAAAAAGAAACTCTTACAGTATTTCTCTCCAGATACTCAATATAAGTCTTTAACCAATATAAGTGTTAAAGAGGTTTTAAAATAAGAAAAGTCATCTCTGTTCAGGTAGAGAAATGCAGTGAGTCTACTAGAGAAGTTGCACTACGTTTTACTTCATAAATTCTACATTCCTTCATTTGCAGCTATTGCTCCATTTAGTGTTTCCTATAGTTATTTCCCCAATAACAGTAGGATTAAAAACAGTTGCCTTAAAACACTACAGAGCCGACTATAATACAAATGAAAGGCTTAAGAGATGTTATATATAAAGCTATATTTGAAAAATTTCAACACAATCAGACAAAGTGTTCAGCATTCTTTTAACTTCTAGCTGATCTTAGCATTGGCAAACTACTACACAAGTATAAGATTCTCTGACTATTCAATGTAAACTAAAGCTGGTGTTCAAGTTACAGACCACTTACACTTCACATTACATTTACCTTCAGTAAGATTCTTAACAGCCTCCTTGTATTTCTTTTCTTTGAGGCATTTTATACCAAAACCAATGATGCCTGGACCACTGCTTGCATCCATCTCCAAAAGCCTAGAGAAACAGTGCAGGGCCTTTTCCGACAAAGTACCTGGTTTCAGAAAAAGACACATTTTCCAGAGTTTTAGATTAAAAAAAAAAAAATAACTGCAACAGCTTACTTTATCTGTGTAATTTATCATTACCCTTTGAGTTCAAAGTGATTTTCCAAAGGCACTACATATTTATCACCCTCTATCCCATAAAAAAAAAATCAAAACCAAAACAAAACCCAAGAAGCAATCTAAATACTCAGTACTGTGAAACAAAATAAATGGACACTCTGAAACCTGAATAACCACTTCTGCTAAATTACTACAGGTACACTTTCTTTATTAATAAATATTAACTCCTTCATATGCTTTTCACGTAAGTCCAGCTGAATGCTCACATGTCAAAACCTGCCACAAATAAATCAAAATAATTTCCTTCCAGAATAGATGTGGCATACCTACCACTTTGCTGTGATGAACTTCCTGAAACTACCTTGCTGTGAAACCATGTAATATAATGTTTTAGCTTAATTTTACCTGATGCCACTAACTTTTCACACTTGTGTTTAGCTGTGATTGTAGACTTGGCAATGCTTACAGGAACTTTGTGACTTGCTGCAAAAACCTTCAAACTATTATCTTCTCAAAAAAATTATTGATTCGTGTGGCATAACACTTGCTTTGATCTGCATTGGGTGAAAGTGACTTTACAATGCATCTGAGTTAACAAACCTATGTGAAGTGCAGGACATGAAAGATTAAAGCCTACAACTCAGATCTAAACAAACAGCCTTACTAAAACACAAGCAGCATCCTTCCCACTCCAAAAGCTTGTAGGATGGTGAGATGTTGTCAGAGCGTTGGTACACAAGAACTGTGCCAACCTTTTCCTTTGAAAATTAGTTTCTGCCTGTTTCTCCAAGATGTAAAACATTTTCAACAAATTCAGAGTGGGGGCCTCATTTTGTCTTCATACTTTCAAATCAAAGGGAAAAATTCTCACTTGCTTTATTTTGCTACATCATTCCATTTCTCCAAAACAGGAAAGGGCCTTTTTCTACCTAAGATGAAAGTTATTTTTGGAGGGGTTTTTTTTTCTGATTTTGTTTCCCTGCTTTAAAAAGGAATAAAACCAACTTCTGATGCCTTAAACAACAAAATGAAAAGCTGAAATCCAATAATTACCTTTGAAAATGATGAGGAAGTGTCCAACACTATTGCAATGCTGCTTAGTAAACGACTCAAAATAGTAATGCATAGTTTCACATCCCTGCACTTCTGAACACACTACATTTTGGTTTTTTCCCCTCAAAGATTCTCCTTTTCTACCCCGAAGATGTATCTAAACAGATCTGTTTATTCCCTGTTCACAAGGCACACTTTCTAACAAAGTTTGACAAATGTTTATCTGGGGTTTTTTTGTGAAGAAAGAGAATCTGTGTTAAGAATAACCTAACTGTAGTCCATCCTCAGCCTTAGAGCACTGGATAACACTCTCATTTTTTCTGAGAAGATCAAGAAGCTAATCTTCAATTTATCTGGAGAGGCTGCTCTCAAGTAAGGCATTCTTTCTTTGAGACTTCAAAGAGTTGGACTTCACTCACAGGAGGTGTTTGTCACTTCGAGTCACTACTCAGTTACAGGGCTAGGATTGGACCAAACACTTTATTTCCAGAAAAGTAACACAGAAGTAAAGAATGTACCTGTACTGGGCTGTGAAGGGTGAAAACTTGTAAACAGACTGTCACACAACTAACTATAACAGATAAAATTTAAGCCCCAGAAATGCCTCAATCCATCCTACTCACCTGAATGAACAAAGTGCAAGCAAAGGACTTCCAAAGGATAACTCACGGTAGGGTACAAAGCCATCATATCATGACAGGCCTTTTCCAACCTAGCTACTTCATGAGGAAACTTAAAAGGAAAAAAAGTAAATGGTTATTTGTGTGAATTCTCAGGCGTGAAATAATACATCTGTTTTCTTACTAAGACATCTTAACATAACCTTACTTTTGACAAGCACTGTATAAAGTCTCTGTAAAGATTTTGGTGGTCTTCACCAGGAACTGTGTCAGCAGAGTTCAGAGCATGTTCAAATGCAGTCAAAAGCTGAAATAAGAAAAAACTAGGAGTGAAAAAAAAAGTTAGGGAAATGTTATCTTCATAGAATAGAATATTTCAGTTAGAAAGAACATACAGCAATCATCTAGTCCACATACCTCAGCTCTTCAGATCTGACCAAAAGCTAAAGCATGTTATCAAGGGCATTGACCAAATGGCTCATGAACACTGATACCTTTGGGGCATCAACTGACTTTCTAGGAAGGCCACTTCAGTGTCTGACCACCCTTTTGGTAAAAAAACGCTGACATGTGTCAAGTCCTGTGAACCATTCCCACACATTCTATCACTAGATGCTAGGAAGAATAGCTCAGCGCCTCCCTCTCCACTTCCCCTCCTGAGGAAGCTGCAGACAGTAGAGGTCACCCCTCACTCTCCTCCAAACCAGGCAAACCTGAAGTTATCATGTGCTCCTTAGAGGACATGCCTTCCAGCCCTTCCACATTAAACTGGACAGTTACACATTATTACCTGGATCCTACTCATTAAGTTTACACTAGTGGTACGAACAGAGAAAGTCATGAAGCAAGTTCCTTATCATGAAGCAGCATTCAGCCTCTAAAGCATGTAAATTGTCTAGTACAAGATGAAGCAATAATATGCTGACACATAACATAAGATGGTACAATGAAGGTAAAATTTATAAGAACATACATTCTTCTTCAAACCTAATCCCAATTCAAAGAAGGAAATTAGGTTACTATCCTGTAGGATTAGCTGTCAACCCTTCTCTCTGCTCTAGTCTAGAAGTCTAATCTTTTTTACCTCGAGTCTTTATATATTGGACAACACAGACACCAGAGTGCAGGCTTACAAACAAGCATGCTAAACAAAAAGTTGTACACAGCTTGTCACAAGAGAAATACTGAAGTGTGTTGCTTTCAGGTTCACATCTTTCCAAGTTCAGCTCCTTTACTCAAAACCACAGTAAACTGCAGATTTGCATGTGAAACCTATTCCTGATGTTTATGCCTTTTTTTTCTTATTTTCAAGTTATATTTTGTTTCCAAAAGAGAAAGCAGTGCTGCCTGCAGCACCTCTTTTCTATACTAGCTCCTAAGTCACAATCTTTGCCTTCTCAAAAGTAGACATCCAGATTCAATTTTCTGCCATCTGAAATTACTTCAATTCATATTTCCTCTTTTCTGAAACACTGCTATCAAGCAGACTGGAGGTAAGAAATTTCCACCTTTTATGCTGAAGAAGGTTCATCTTGAAAGAACAGATAAATCAGATAAAACAAAACTAACTTCGTCCACAGAGAACACGGGATGAGTATAATTCATGATCAATCTGTTTGTTTTAATCAGCTTTGACACTTCCATAAGAAGTGAGAGCTTAACATTTACAGGAGAAAAGAAAATTTGAACATTTCTATCCAGGATAAAGAACAGGTACAAAGAAACAGAAAAACCTCACAAAGCCACCTCTTCCAACTTGGATGAAAGCAGTGGGAAACTTGTTGTTTTGAAGAACATCTGCATTGGTTTTGTGTGGCAAGGCTTTGCTAGTGGGAAGCTAAGCACGGTGGCTTCTATGAGAAGCTGCTAGAAACTTCCCCATGTCCAACAGAGTCAATGCCAGCTGGCTTCAAGACAGACACGCTCTTGGCTGAGGTCAAGAGCATCAGCCAAGGTGGTAGTGCCTCTGGGATAATAGATTTAAGAAGGGGAAGAAACCAGTGCAACAACAATTACAGGCAGAGAGAGGAGTGAGAATACGTGACAGCAAGAAAAGGACCCATTCTGGAGAAGTCTGTTACTGAATGACTACACCCTGTGGAACAAACCATGCTGGAAAGATTTTTGAAGAATTAAGGTGACTCATTACACCTAAGGCTCATCTCAGGCGGCTGCACAGTTGCTGTTTTTGTCAGAAGGTAAAATTGCCCAGCTTCTCCCTGAGAAGCTTAGTACCTCTGAACATTGAGACAGTCAACTCAGACAAACAGGCTTCAATTACTAGCTGCAGTGTACATATACATATGTACCTAGCTGAACAAGAAGTGAGAAACATTACCAACTGCCCAGTCTTATTATCCTGGTTCCTTGTACTGTCTTTCAGTAACTGGATCATCTTCTTCCAAAGCTGATGGAGCTCTGCCTTTTCTGCACCTTCCTCCTGTTTCATCCGTATTAGTTTCTGCCAAGTTTCAGCCACCTGTCAACAAGAACAAATGACCCATGCTGTTACTCTTTAAAGAGCTGAAGGTCCGATATAAGTACAGTCAATTTGTCCCCAAAATGCACCGAAAACTGGGTAAATAAAACTCCTTAACACCAATGTAGCATTAAGAAGTCGGCATTATTTACTGGGTAAGGGATACACGGGGGACTGCTCCACCTAGTGTGTATTCCGATCCCCTGCAAGTGCGTTGCTTATATACAGTCACCACATACATATTATAACTGCTTATTACCATAAAACCCTCCCCTGGTTCAGTCTCTTTATACTCTTATTAGGCTGTGGCTACATTCCTAAGCAGATGTCCTCCCGTTATCTTTCTTCTGTCCTTGCTCAGAAAGCAGATCCTGCATACCCTGTTTCTTTGCCAGAAGTGCACAGACACAGTAGAACTCCTCAGCCTTGGATTAACCCTTTGGTATCAAACTCTATCACACTAGGCTAGACAACAGAGTAACATTTAAAGTAATCCAGATTTATCTGCTTCCTGATTAAATAAATAAAAAGTCCCAAAGTATTGTGTGGGACCTGTCCACCTTCCAAGGTACAGTAAGGTAGAGAACATCAAAAGTATATTAATTTCGACTCTGGTTCCTGGAGGAAATCAACAGTAAGAGTAGACCTAAAGATCTATAGCACTACAAACAGAAAGAGAACAAAAGCAGCAGTCCATGATGAAATTCCAGTGTGGAAAAGTCAATAGAACAGAAAAGAAAAAATATGACCCTGAAGTCTAACTTCAGTTTCTTGTTCCATATAGAGTAAGTCTGCCTCCATATGCTGAATTATTAGCATTCAATTTAGTTTAAGAAGCTGGAATACAGTGAGGGTTTGGAACTAATTAATAGTCTTCAGCCCCATGCTCTGTGCTATGTAAAATTTTTCATTTTCCATTGCTGGAGGAAAGGTGGGAAGATGACATGGATTATGACGATGCACCACCCTCTAAGAAAACAGCTTTTTCAAAGAGCAAAGGAAAAGTGAACAGCATACCTTCAAAATATGCATTCTGTAACATTATGGTAGAGATTGCAGGAACATTACTGTTGAAACACACAGGCATTTAACAACTCCACCTGGTGATACCGACCAGAGTCATGATGACTTCTGCAGAGCTTGTGACGCTCTGAAGAGGCTTTTCATGTCCTTATCAATTGTGCTGGGAGTGCAGCACATAAGACACAGGCCAGCGAGTTCAGGTTGTGTACGTATCCTACCTTACCCTCTAGAATGAAGCATCAGGAACAGCCTAGGAAGGGATCACCCTAGGGCTCATCAGACACCTAGTAACAGCCAAGCTAGGCAAAGGACACCTGACTCGCACATAATGCACATATATGTGCATTTGGGACCATTTTTGACTTCTAGAAATACAAGAGAAAAATTATACTCTGCCCTTTCAGCCTCAATACCAATAGTCTTTGCCAGTTCCGTCAGTTTAATGGATTGCATCCAAGTCTTACTCAGTGAAAAAGAAAAAATACAGTTAAAATAAGTTCTTCCTCATTGCGGTCCACAAGAAGATCTTAAGTGGTCTGTGGCCCATAAAAGTGGGCAATCCTTGATGAAAAGTAGTTAAACAAATAGAAAATTATTGTTAGAAGAAAGTAAGTGCTTGACTTACCTCTAAATATTTCTTTTCTTGATGATATAGTTCCACAAGCTTGTTACATACATCACACCATTTCTGCTTGTCACCACTAGAAATGAGAAAGAAAATCCCCCCAAAACAAGCTAAGTTTTTCATATAATAGTATAACGCTATTCAAATTCTGACAAATGATTTTCAGTAGGTTCAGTTGTCAAGCTAATATTTAGAACAAATCACCCTAGAAGTTTTACTCATTGCTGCTCTGAATAAAAAACCCCTTACTTTCAGGGAGTTTTTGATCAATTTTCAACATAAGGGAATAACCAAACACTCTAGCAAGCCACAGAGACAGCCGAGTCAGATTTGTTTAGAATTGTGCCTCTACAAATTGCATGACACATATTCCGTGACCTTAAAGCAGTGAAAAATAAGCCTTCTTATTAGCGCAGGCAACGAACTACCAGAGATAAATGCTTCAAGGCAGTGAGTTTAGACAGGAATAGAATAACGTGGAATTCCCTAAACTACTAGCCTCAAGAACAATTAAACTAAGAGAGTTTTTGCTCTACCAAAAGGGACAGGAAAAAGAAACCTTACCTAAGCAGAGAAAACCTTAGTAAAAAGGGCTGAACCACTGATGTAAGAAGGCTTTAAAAAACCCAAAATCTATACTGTATTTCACCAATGGCATTCACTGAACTAGAAATTTAAAGACTGAATTTATGGCATTTGATATCATTTACCTTTCATAGAGTTCCAAGAGTTTTTGGTAAACATCTGCTAAATCTCCTTTGACATCTATTTGGTTGGGTTTCTCATATAAATTTGCTAATCCCTTAACAAAAAAACAAAAAAAAGTAAAGTAAGATTTTATGTCAGTAGTTATGTTTCATGAGAACACTACTTCATTCTGCTCACAAAAATTATTCCATTGCCTTCAACGGGGTAAAGTGTTAATGGAGTAATCAATGCAGAATTCTGCACAGCCCACTCAATCTACTCATATTAAGTGAAAAGCTTTCCTCACTTTCTTAACTAATACCAAAAGTTCTTTGAAAACTTGTATATATTACACGAGCTTGTCTGCACAGAAGACAACACAAAAGTTCACTAGGCCACATGATAAAATACATATATAATATGCTAAATATATAATAATATATACATATACCCAAGTTTTGTATCAAGAAAGCCAGAATCTGATTACAAAAGTGAGGAAATTTCAACATACACTGAATTCAGACCCCAACAGTTATACTTTAGAATAGCATTTATACTGAAAATATTAAGAACCTTATTACCTTAGAAAAACACTGGTTGTTGGTATCAGCAATAGACTTAATATGCAACCTTATGCTTCATAAATCAATAAATAACACAACTGTATCTTGTAAATTTATATTACAATAGGCTGTAATGCACACACCACCCAGCACACAGCTACTTTAGATGCATACTTCTGCTTTCAAGTAACAACAACATTCATTAACAATCCACTTGATGCAGAAAGCTGGAAAAACACATTACAAGCTAAAAAATTTTCTCTCCATAAGAGAAAAACTGTCAAATGTTTCTTGAGCTACAAGCACAGAAATTTTTACATGGACAAATTTACCGTATTTGTTTGATTTCATGTTCTCTCTTGCATGTCTCACAGCTGCGTAGAAATATGAACACAAGAAATACAAACTCAAATATACTGAAAATAAAGTTCACCATGGTTTTACATTGGACACACAACTAACATGAACCTCAGCTACTCCAAAGCTTCTATGGAACTTAAGGGCCTGAAGAAAACAAGATAAACTCTTAACTCTGCTTTGTTCCTACATTTAACTCCATAGTGATACTTCCAAGGGAAACAAAAAGTGGACGTTCACGTACCTGCCATGCCAGTAACTGGTTTGGTTCAAGTTCAATAGCCTTCTTATATGCTCCTTTGGCCTGATCAGGCTGCTCTAGCTCAGCAGCTGCCAGGCCAATGAATACCCAAGCATTGTAGTTATTTTTTTCTTGCTTCAAGACTGCCTAAAAACACACAATTTTAAGTAAAACTGATGAAAGAAATGTAATTTATAGATCCACGTATTGAATTTTATCAATACAGTTTGGTGGACTATTTTATACAGCAATACTAGAAGTTAAGTAATTTCTAGGAAGACATTGAGATGAGTAAATCCAGCTTCTTATGCCAGAAGATGCTTCATACGTGAAGTGTTGAGCTAGTAACCCGTATTTGCAGCTCAGCAACTAAAGCACTCCTACGAGGCTTGGACTAGAAATGGATTTTTACCTTTATCATTCTAAACTTAATACTCTTGTCACCACATGTAAGCAAATCCAAAAGGAAGAGGAATGAAAGTTTACATGTGGGAAACTAACACGAATAATCAGTTATGTTAAATCTGAAAATCCATCTCCACTATCACATCAATAAGGTACTCTATGCTCTGCACTATCATACAGCAGTAAGGGCATGCGAACAAGAGCAAAATGTGCAAAAAGCCCCAAACTTACCTTCCAAGTATAAAATTAATTACCTTGCAATGCTTTAATGCCTCCTTATACTCTTTATTTCTTATGGCATCTCTAGCACTCTTCAGTGCTGCCTTCACCTCCTTATTTGACATGGTGGCTGCTAAATAAATACAAAGGATGTATCATCAGTATATTCTGACACATACAAAATGTTTATACATTTATTGCACAGAGGTTATTTTAAACAGAGAAATATAGTGCAATACACCAAAATACAGCACTAGAAACTGATGAAAAAAATGACATGGTTAAAATTACTCACATTTAGCTCCAGTGCAGGATTCAGTCATTATTCCAAACAGTTAAACTACACAAAGGAGCTATCCAAGACTGAAGCTTTCCTAACAGGTTAAGATAAATTTAAGTAGAAGGAGAGGTGTTTTAGGAGTCTGTAGTTAGACTCACAAGAAAACACCTTATACATAGTAGCTCCTCTTTAAAAAGGAACTAAGCAGTGAACTGTGCTTAAGAACCCTATTGCCCGAGATATGTGTTCCAGTGGCTGCTAAGAATCAGGGTTTTTCTTGAGAGCTTTCTACAATAGCACCAAGGCCATCTGTGACTTACACTCCGGTGTGGCCCACCCCGCTCCTCTCCCTTCACACACACGTACGGCAGACTCTGCTTCTGACTACAGCCATGACTCAAAAAACAAAAAGAACTTAAGGACACACCAAAGAGGCATTCACGATTCTGAACAAAATCATTCACTGTTTTGGTGTACGTGGAACATCAAAATGAACTTCAGAAACACCACAGTCAAAGCTGCTGAGATGGGATGAGGCTGAGAAACAAACAGTGCTGGCGCCAGCACCCAAAAAGAAAAAAAAAAGCAAACAGCTGAAGAACAAAACAGCTTTTTAGGAGCTTAAAAGCAAAAGTAAATTAATGGTTGAAGAGCCCAGAGCTAATTTAGCAATGAAAAGACACGGGATGAGACCGAATTTCAAAGATTGCCTCAAAACCTATAAAGAAATCTGTCGGACTTGGATTGCTCGGCAGCTTCTGGAGATAAATTTGCTTCCTACGAGGGAACAGACGCTTCGGCCATCACAAACGCACCCCACCGCGGGCACTGTCCAGCATGAGCACCACTGTCACCTACAGAGACCACAAAGTACCACTTCGGCGCAAACCCGGGCACCGGGGAGGCGGCCGACCCCCGAGGCGAGGCCATCCAGCCTGGCCTGAGGGTGGGGTCCGGGGCCCGTGGATGGGGTCCGGGGCAACGGACCGCCTGGGGAGGCAATCCACGCTCGCAGCCCCCCAGGAAAAGCCGCGGCAGACCGAGCCAGGCCACCAGGGCGCGTCGCCACCCGCCACCCGCTACTGCCGCACCTTCAGCCACGGCCGCCGCCGCCACCTCAGTCGCCGCGCACGCGCACTCCGACAGCAAGGCGGTGACGTGACAGGTCCACCGTCCTTCCTTCACGGGGCACTGCGGGAGATGTAGTTCCCGCCTCCCGGGGCACGCTGGGAACTGCAGGCCGCCGCGCGGGGCACTGTGGGAGTTGTAGGCCGCGATGGACGAGTAGCGTACGGCGGGTTAAGCCTTACGCTGTTGACAAGAGCTCTCGAATCTGCTTTCGAAGCCGTTGCTCCTCTCGGTCCGGGAGCTGGGGGCTACGGTGGCGGGGCGATGGGAGGCAGCGGGCCGCTGGGGCGAGCCGGGCTGGCTCTGCTCCTCATGGCGGCCGGGGCGGGAGCGAGGCCGCGGCCCGCCGCCCCTGGGGACCAGCCCCGGTCTAACGTGGTGCTGGTGGCCTGCGACTCCTTGGTAAGTGACCGGGCATGGAAGGGCACCCTGACAGATGAGAGAGGGCGGGAAAGCCCTCGGCGGTGGCCTGGACGGAACCCCCACGGATGCATTGCCCAGGCCGGAGCCACAGGCATGCGCACACGAGGCCGGTGCTCACTCCGGAGCACCGCCGCGGGGCCGCGGCTTTAGTGGGGGCTGGGGCGCCGGGCCCGCCGTGGGGGGAGGCTCCGGCAGCCCGAGTGTTCCAAACGCGGCCTGCTTCCCAGCCGGGGGCGCCACGCTCGCATCAGAGGCATTACAGCAATCGAAAACCTCTGCGCAGGTGGCTCCCGCGGCCTGTGTGAGATGGCTTGTCACCACAAAATAGGCGGGAGCGGGGCGTGCCAGCACGACTGCGTGGCAGGGCAGCCGCCACCGGAGCAGGGCTGGTGTGTAAAGTGGATGCTCTGCTGTGGACTTGAAAAGCTAAATGGCAAGCAAGGTCACTAAACCCTGTTATCCTTGCCATTGTAAATCCTAAGAGTGTTAGGTCTTCACAAAAAGTGGGATAGAGAATTTCTGTAATCACAGATGGAATTACTGACTTACTGGGCATCAAATACTGGTTTACTCAGGCTCTTATAAGGTATTACAATACAATACATTTGTCAGATGTGTATAGCCATAGGTAACTAGTGGCTTCATTATAGTGATTTATTAATGCATTTGTTTTAACCCTCAGACACATAGAAAATTTTCCACTCACAGATACTAATCCTTACGCGTGTCTTCACGGTTTTCTCACTCTGCCCACCTAGCTTACTGGAAATGCTTTAATGTAGGTTTTACTCTGAGGAGCCTTGGTTTCTCTAACTCATCTGGATGCTACTTGATGGGGAATCAAACATAAGCTTCGTGATCTTAAGTTCCAGGTGCTTTCACATTTCATTACTTCTCATTTACTGTTGAGAAATTTTGATTCCTAGCCTTCTTGCAATTCCATCTGATTCAAGGAAGTTAGAAATGATTGATTAGGGGCTGGCAGTTTGCTAAACAATGTATATAGCCTGCTCAACAGAAAGAGAGGATGCAAGAGAGGATGCATTGATAAAGAAGAAGCAGCTTGATCAGAGATCCTGTTTTTGGACCCTGAAACCAGCTCAAACCAGCTCTAAAATTTGGACTATGGCCAGGCACCTAGAGAGCATGCACAAGGAAGAAAAGGTAAAAAGTTCAACCGGTGAATATTATTTGATTCATCTGAGGAAGACCTTGACTTCATCCCAGAGACCCTGGCCCACGACCACCGGGTGGCACTACGCATGCGCACCGTATGGAAATGACTTTGGAACTCATTATAATACGAAGCGGGGACAGGCCATGAATATGGCCATGAATATAGCAATAGTACATTGTGTAATCTAATGCATATGTAACTTTTAACTCAATATATACCGAGATGAGTATTGCTGAGGCACGCATGTCTTTGGAAGGCTACTTCCCATGCGTCCGGCGCCGCAATAAACATACCTACTCTACAACTTTTATAAGTTGTGGAGTCTTGCCGCATATCACATCCTTGACTGCACAGAAAAGAGCAGTTGGCTTCTTGCCTGCAGCCTGTCCTTCTTGTGATGAATTTTTCCCGAATATTTGGTAAACATGTTTTGTCTTTTTCCAGATCCTATCTTTAGACACATTTGTTGTGATTTCAAAGATAAAGAAATAGTTCCTTCTTTATTAATGTAATAGCTCCTTATTGACTTTCCTTCCTTTGGCTCTATTCGCTGTTAATTTTGTTTTGAGTAAATAATCTCTCTTAATATTCCAAAATAATGCATGTTTTTTTCTCCAAATTTTCAGCTTTTACTGAAAGTCTTACTTACCAATAGTTAAAATTACAGTATTTAAGGTCTGGAGGCTTAGTCAATGTCCATTTTATCTTCAGATGCTAGCAGAGGCTGAAGACAAACCTTAGGTGAACTTTTGTATGTCCCCTTTAAGCAGGAAGATTCTCGTAACTATATTACAGGTATTAAGGAGGAAACCCATAAAGAAAATAAAGGAGAACCCACAATGTTTGTGGTATTCTTACATAAACAGTTAAGAACAAGGTGCTGTTTTTGCCAAGTGTTGTATTTACATAGTGCGTACAAAGAAGAATGTGATGAAAGAAATGTTGTGTTGTGTAAGCTTTTTTTCTGAGATGGATTTGAAGGTAGAAATAGATGAAACATTTTGATTACATCACTAGTAGAGAATAGGAAGGATAGAGTACTGTTGAAACTAACGGTTTCTCTGGAAAAAAAAGCTTAAGTTTAAAAGGTCTGGACTTTAATTAGACACTGTGCCTGCCTTTGTTGTGGGTCACACTGCCTGTGAAGGAATCACACCTGTTTTGCTAAGTGGGACAAAAATTTTCTTCTCAGTGATGCTGGACTGTGTTTGGCCTGCAGAACAGTGACCTCTTGCTTGAACAGCTGGCTTTCTGCTGCTGTGTCACATCAGGCATTGTGCTATTCCAAGGGTTTCCTGGTGAAATGTGCTAGTAGGCAATTCAGCTCCTGATCTGCTACTTGAAATTAACTGTGTGATGGATGACAGGCTTTGCCTGCAGAGCAGCTCAAGTTCCTGGATGAAAGGTGCTTGTTTGTATTAAAGTAATTTTATTTCCTTAGGTATTTCAAAACCTGGAAATCTTACGCAGTTCTTAGAGGATGAATTTCCAGAAATAGCTATTGAGCTTCCACCTCCCCAGCCAATTCAAGATGCTTACTACTTTCACTGAACACCTTGTCGTCTGTAGAAACAATAATCATGTCACAGTATACCAAGCAGACTGTGACACAAAGTACATGGAGTTCTTTTGCTACTGTGTCATTGAACATCGTATCAATTAAGGAACTCTTGTCTCCAGCTGTTCAAACAAGACTTTGTTGGACAAACTTAAGAATGTGTTGTTGACAGGACTGCACAGCAGTTGTGTACTTTTGTCATGGTTTAGGAATGGTATTCTCCAGTTGAGTGTTCCCAGTGAAATCACGCCAAACCATGTGCCTCATGCTCGCTCTTCTATCCCCCTCCCATTCCTCTGTGGCACGGTGGAGCGGAGAATTGGAGGCATAAAAGATGAGGGTCATGGGTTGGGGTAAGAACAATTTACTAGAAATAGAAATGAGACAAGGAAAGAACAGTAATAGCAATGACATTATTAACAAAAATGTACAAGAGAGGTGAGCGATTCGCATTTGAATGCTCACCACTATACCATGCAGAGCCCAACAGTACCTGACTGCCGCCACACTCCCCTGACCTGGAAGGGACTCCTTCCCCTGTTCCTGGAAAATTACAGGAGGTACACAATAACCTCTGTGTGGTAGCTGCGTCCCCTCCTGGCTACTGCAAAAAAGAACGTTATCCTGGCTGGAATCAGGACAACCTTCCAAAGAGCACTTTCAGCTCAAAGTTCCATTCAAGTTCCTATTGCATATTACAGCTTTATTTCCAGTTTGTCCTACTGAGTGCTTGTTTGAGTTGCCATTTGTAGTAGCATACAAAATTAGGTCATTGCTCATTTAGCATGTTCTGATATGAGCTGATGGATGGATACTGCAGTTAGCTCTGTTGGTGCCAGATGAAGTGACTCTCTGCGATGCTGTGTTTTCTAAGAATATTTCTTCCAGAAACCAAATGGCGAGAATTGCTTTTTTCTGCAGTTAAAACTGTAGATGCACTGCTACTTATCTGTTTGTCTAAACAAATAGGTGAAAATGAAATGAGCATTATGAAAGTATCAAAAGGGAATCATTGTGAGTGGCATTTGAGTGGGAGAATAACCTTCCTGATTACTTATCCAGTCTATAGTTTCAAAGAAGTTTACTGAGAAGTGGTGTGGATAAACCTTTAAAAAGGATGGGGGATCAGTGGTGGTTTCACAGAAATATGTACTAGTGCACACATTGACATTGGGATTCAGCCTTACTCCTTGTTACCTTTCACCATACCTATTCCCATGGAACGTGTCGTGGTAGGACCCCACTCCCGAAGAACTGGAGCTTGGAATATGTATAGCGATACAAGGGAATTAATTTAAATATAAAGAAGCCTGGTTATCTTTTCCATTGCACTTTTTCAAAAGTGATCCATTTTATATTGATCTACTTAGAGCTGCTCAACACTCTTTTCCATACCTGTGTACAATTGGCAGCATTTGAGCAAGACAAGTCCAAGGTAACAAATATATGAATTAATGTAGCCAATAGTTTGCAGTAATGCTGTGTATGTGTTGCTTTTGTTTGTTTGATTGCAGGATGGACGCTTGACATTTTTTCCAGGAAATCAGACTGTGGATTTACCTTCCATAAATTTTATGAAAAGACATGGCACTGTCTTTCTCAATGCCTATACCAATTCTCCAATTTGTTGTCCTTCGCGTGCAGGTAGAACCAAGCAAAACATCAGATAAATGCTTGCACATGTTAATTTAAATATATGGTAATGATGGGAAATTTAAAATTATTTAATTGGGAGGGATTGGTTTTGGTTTTTAATAAGATTCTTTTTTTTTTTTGTTTGTGCCTGGATTTTTACTTTGTTCTTCTCTTTCATCTGTTTATCTCTTGTGTTTCTTATGTTTTCTCCTTTCTTTTTATTTTTGTTTTTTGTTCTCCTTTTTTCAGTTAAGTGTAAGCTCCCAAATCTTTTTACAAACTCCACTGAAGCTCCAGATTTTTAAAAAATCTTCAGGACTTATAGAGAGATCATTGATTTGTTCTGCTGCAGTGCTGAAACTACACTCAGAACTACTCCCTCTTCCCAATACAAAGTTAATAAATATTTTTGTTGTATTCAGCAAAGAGTAAGAAATAAAAACAGCTGAAAAAAGTGGTAGCTGTTACCACTGTCTTCTAGATACGTGATGTATCTTCCAGTAGTTTTAATTGAATACTTCCATGTTTTTCTTTACTAGATGCAATTGTTGTTCTCTGTTCAATTTCACACTTGCAGAACTTGCAAGAAAGATAGAAGGAAACTATAGTCTTCATTCAAAGGTTACATCTTGAAACGTTTCTACGTTTTGCAGTTGTTTTGCAACAACTCCTTGACTTTCATCTGTAGGTATAAAAGAGATCCCACTTTTTTCTCAAAGCGTACGCTGAAAGAAGCAGCAGGCAAAGGCTGTCAAATATAGTGTTACATTGTTAATATTCCCTTTATTGATAACCTAGTCCCTGTTTCTTTTTATCACGGTCACATTTTAAGTGGGCGACATTACATGAACAAGCCGTCAGCCTTTTTTCTTTTTCTTTATGCTTGAGTCTTTTAGCCAATTTTTATTGCTAAGAACAATGACTTTGTGTTAAGTTATTTAAATTTAATAAGTTTATGAAAATGGCAGGTTGGTACTTCTGTGAGAAAGAAAATTCATAATGAATTCAACAATTCATCAATAATGTGTAGCATTATTGGTAACCGTGACCACTGAGCTCATATGTGGGGCTCTGAACCAGCAGGACGTCTCTTGTTTAGCCAGTAGCTTGGACACCTGCAAGGAACTGAGGGTGCATCTATTGTGGAAGTGTCAGAGATGATACCAGAAGAGATGGTGGGAAAGAGGGCTTTGGCATGGGGAAAGGAGGAGTATTGCCATGTGGAGTTGATGCACTTTGATTACAGAGTATTTTTATTGCTTGTAGAATGACTTAGTTTCATTTTAGGATTACCTTTAACTCTAAACTAGCATTGGAAGGAGTGAATGATTTTTGATAAGCTGCAAAGAAATAGGAATTCACTTTAAAAACTCTTCCTGATAGTTCCTTTGCAACTCTTCCCTTGTTTTCATTTCTTCTTGATGTCTTCTTTAGTATTCTCACTTTGTTTCTACAATTGGTAGTGAAGTAGATTACCTAAAAAGGATAAAATTAAGAGCATGTAGTATTTATGAAAATACTGTATTGTAATTCTGTCCACAAATATACTTAACCTTAAACTCATAATAAATCTAGCTGTGGTAAGGGGAAATAATACTCTGAAACACATGTAAATACAGGATTGTTTCATCAGGATGTGTACTAGCATGCCGTTTTCTTTCAGAAATCAAAAAGAATATTTTCTGATGTAATTAAAACTTGATTTAATGATTGCATAGCACCTGGAAAGATAGGACCTTCTGCAGTTCTGGGGATTGTTTGAGTGAATTCGTTACTTGTGTTGATTATGAAGTAAGATTTGGAAGAGTAATACTTTGTATTCCTTGTTCTATTGTATCACAGTTTGGACGTTTAACCTCTATAATAGTGAGAAGATTATTATATAGGTACTTCTCAACCACATCGGTGGGGGGTACTAATCACTCATTATTTTTTTTCCCCCAGCTATGTGGAGTGGTCTTTTCACTCATCTAACAGAATCTTGGAATAACTTCAAAGGTTTAGATCCAGATTATGTAACATGGATGGAACTCATGGAGAAGCATGGCTACCATGCACAGAAGTTTGGGAAATTGGACTTTACTTCTGGGCATCATTCAGTAAGGTAATCAGGTAGAGTCTCATGCTATGAAATGGGCAGCAGTGAACAAATCATGTAGTCGTCTGTTATGTGGTTTCAGTCTCCAGCCGAAATGATAGTAGCTTTAATTTAAAAGAAATTGTGTTAGGTACCTAGCAGAGATCTGTCCTGCAACTTTATGGAGTTGCAAGCCTATTGCACACAGCTGCACTTTGGCTTTTACCTGTAGTTGAAAGGTGATACAAAAACTGGTTTTGCCCAACATGAATGGTTATTTTCTATTGCTGGTATTGCTCCTTAAGTGAAATTTATAAACTGTTTTTTCCTTGCCTTAAGACTTCCTGACTTCCTGGTTATACTAACAGTGTAGGAAAAGCAGAACAAAAATCCACACTACTAATAATTAAATATTAAGTCTACTGTCACAAGATGTCAGAGGTTTTGTGAGATTTTTTTGAAGGCTGTAAGTGTTCACAGATTTGTGGTGTTTTGGTGGGTTGACCCTGGATGGACACCTGGGCCATCATGATAGAACAAACTGTTCTATGACTCCACCTCCTCCACTGAGCAGGAAAGAGGAAAAACAGTGACTCAATGGTGAAGATAAGGATTGAAAGAAATCCATCAGGCATGCAGGCAAAACAGACTTGCCTCAGGAAAATTAATTCAATTTATTGCCGATTAGAAGCCGGAGTAAGGCAATGAGAAGTAAACCCAAATTTTATAACACTTTCCCTCCACCCTTCCCTTCTACCCAGGCTCGACTTCCAAATTCTCTACCATATCTGTCAGCAGCACAGCGGTTTGGGAATGGGGACTATGGTCAGTTCATCACATATTATCTCTGCCACTTGTTCCTTCTCAGGGGAGGATTCCTCACATTCCTCTGCTTCAGTGTGGGGTTGCTGCTCCACTGAAAGGACAATCCTCCACTGATTTCTCTGAAGTGAGTCCTTCCCATGGGCTGATGTTCTTCACAAACTGCTCCAGCATGCGTCTTTTCCATGGGATGCACTTGTTCTGGAACAGAGCAAGTGCAATATGGGTCCCCCCAGTCCTGCCAGTAAACCTACTCCAGCATGGGTTCCCCTCTCTGCAGGTCCTGCTGGAAGTCCCGTCCAGTGCAGGCTTTCCACAGGATCACAGCCTTCTTTGGATGTCCATTTGCTCCGTAGGCTGCAGGTGAATCTGTTCCATAGACTGTCCATGCAGGGCGGCAGCCTTCCTCATCAAGGTCTTTTCCATGGGCTGCAGGGGAATCTTCATTCTCTGTCACTTTTATGAACATGCTCTATCTCACTGATTAATTATGATGTCCATTGTTGAAATAATAATAAAGAGTAGCTTTTTCTTTGATATGAAACAGCTTAAAGTTACTTAACGTTTCCTTTTTTAGTTTTGAGGGGATTTTGTTCTTGAAACTTGATCCTATTCTCAGTCTGACTGGATTATCAGACTGGCTTATGGCCCACATAATATTTTTTTTTCTGTGTAGATCAGTATTATGACATTAGGTGCCATTAGGCACACCCAACACACTCCTTTATCGTAATTTCATTTTAATGTTTATGAAACATGCTTTCTCGATAAACCAGATACCTTAATTTGTTCTAAGTAATTTATTTAAGCCTGTTTAGGTTGAAAGTGTGAACCTAAGCAAGGATCTAAAATGATAAAAAGAATTGTTACAGATAATTCTGAATAGTTTTTCTGGAAGTTAAAGTGTGCTGGTAAAATTCATTTGAGGATAAAACTGGTTAGATGCTCTTTAAATGATAATAATGCTGTGTTTTGATAAAAGTATGTGGTCGAACTTTGATCAGTTTTATACTTTCCTTTATAATTTGGTTGGTTATATTGAAATTGCCATAAAGAAGATGAAGATTAGCCAAGGTCTTAGATGGTCTGCCTCTCACCAATGTCCACTATCATTTACCGTAGCAAAGAAACAAGGACATCGGCAGCTCCGATTTTCTTGTGTTTTTGAGAGACAACAATTGCCATGATAGTAGAAAATCTGTTCAAAAAATATTTTATCATTAAAATGTTGCCATTTTTCCCCCTTCTTGCTTTCTTTACACCGTTTTATGTTATTCTTTTGATAGGATTGTGCTGGTTTGAAAGCAAACCAGTGAGACTCCAATGTCAGAAAAAAACAATTTAATAAGAAAAATAAAATAAAATAAAATAAATGCAACAGTACAAGGAAACCACTGACAGAGTCAGAATACAACCTAGCACCCTGTTGGTCAGGGTGTTGGTAGTAGTCCAAATGGTGACTGCAGTCCTCCTGGAGTGATGGTTCTGTTGAAGGAGTGATCCTGTGGAAAAGAGTCTGGTCTTTGCCTGAAGGTCCAGTAATGTAGCTTCTTGTCCTCTGGGAGTCCAGTGGAAAAGGCTGTCTGTGTTGTCCCAAACCTCTGATTATATACAGGTGGGAATGCTCAGTTCCTCCTCCTGGGCGGAGCATCTCACAATGGGATGGTGAGTCATGAGGCAAGGCATTGATGGGCCCATTAACAGGAGAGAGTCAAGATCGAGTTATCTATGAGTCATGTGCAGGGCCCTTGACTGTCCATTAAAGAGGGATAGCTCCCGGAGGGAGTTATCAAGGATGAGTCAAGGTGAACGCTGCCCCACCTCCTTTATCAGCTTGTGAAGATGATAATAGAATACATGCTTTTGGCTACATTATAACGTAGGACAAGGATTTATCAACTACATCGAAAGCAATTGTACTGGAGAAATCATTCTTACAGACTTTTGTCCAAAGTGTGTTTAATTAATAGTAAAATCCACATCCAGAATGTTGTTTGTAAAGGAAGCCTCACCAGGCAAGTTATTTCCCTCTAGTCTCTTTCAAATAAAAATCTCAGGCCCAGCTTACAAATAGTGTGTGAATCTGTGCCAGAATGTGGAGAAGGGTCCACAAGATGGAGTGCTATTTCTAAATATTACTTTGTAGATATGAGAAGAGCCAATTCTGACATGAAGTGATAATAAGAAAGAAGATTCGGAAGAAGAAATGAAAAGGCTGAAGGTCTGAGTATAAAGTAGATGCACAATTGTTATTGCTCCATTGAATAACAATTCTCCTTTATGCAGGAATTGCAAATAGATTGCAGCTAAAAGTATAGGGGAAGTTTGTCAGGAATTCATAATGCATTTTGCTTGAAGGAAAAGTGAAACATACATTTTCCGCTGAGTATGTGACTTGTGTATGTGTTTTCAGTAACCGTGTGGAAGCTTGGACTAGGGATGTTGACTTCCTGCTCCGACAAGAAGGAAGACCGATGGTGAAACTTACAGGCCATAAGAAGCATGTTAGAGTGATGGAAGCAGATTGGCAGAATACTGATAAAGCAGTAAATTGGATAAAGGAAGAAGCTGTTAACCATACTCAACCATTTATTCTTTACTTGGGACTAAATTTACCACATCCATATCCATCACCCTACGCTGGAGAAAATTTTGGATCCTCTACGTTTTTAACATCTCCCTATTGGCTTGAAAAGGTATGTGAGGATGGAATTTAAGTATAATTTTTTTAGTAACTGTACTTATTACAAATAGTGTTTGTAATACTAATCTGATTTTTCAAGACAGACCCAGTTTTGATATTTCACTACACAGTAAGAACGTATGAGATGAATGAGATGTCAGACTTTTGACTGAAGGCTGAGCAAATAGAAGTGAGGAATTTCTCTCTGTTGTGGAAAAAGCTTTGCTAGTAGTATTCATTGGATCAATAAATAGGTATGGAGTTCAATACCTAGAAACACATTAAGAAAAAAGAGATTGTTGCTCTTCTTAGCTGTCAATTAATTTTGATCATGCTCTGAATGTTCATTGTTATGAATATTCTGTATTTTGCTTGTTAGAAATTATGCTATATGTAATAATTCTGTCTGAGTTTTACACTGAAAGATTGACTTTTTCTGCAGTATGAACCTAGAACATGAAGCAACATAAGACACAACAGAAGTCTTTCTTTTCTGTTAACTTCTTCTGTGCTACTGTAGGTTTTCAAGCACAAGAAAGTGTCTTTATGTCTGTATGTGTGAAGCTAACAATAGCACTCAATTCCAAAGAAGAAATACTTTGTCTTGTATGGTCTCCAGGTACAATTATCTGCCATAAAACATAAATGTATTACAATAGATTTCACTGCAGAAAGGCATTAATATTCTCTGCAGCTGCAGAATTAGAATTAGGTTGACAAGACTTCATGCTTCAAAAAGCTCCTCCATATACAATTTATATAACTTATGGCCTTTCCCACTGGAGAACTGCTGTATCTCTTTATATAGGTGTACCGAAAATACAAATACTTAGAAAAAAAGGATTTACAATGAAGGTTGAGAGATGTGAATTTTTTTGTAATAGTGAGGGTTGTGGGTTGTGGAATGATGAGAAGTTTGTGGGGAGAGGAAGAGCATGGGAAAAAAAAACCCCATTCATTTACAAAAGCAAGATCTAGCTTACTTATTAAGGAAGACTTGCTGGGTGATAATTGCTAGGTTAGATGTGTTCTGGGAAGTGTAGGTACTTTTTTTCAAATCACAGGCAGAATTAGAACATCTTTGACAAATTTTTGTCATCCTTTATCCAGTCAGAGTGCCTTAACTCCACAGTTTGCTGGGGTCCTTCGCACCACTCTGAATACATACTACGTTGTGTGGACCACATATTACCATTTATTGATTGTTGGCTGGTTCCTCTGTGATGTAGCTCTTTTTTGGTCATGGAAGAAGTAGTCTTTTAAAATCACAGAGATAATCTTGTGAAGTTTGATCACGTAGATGAAAAACTGAATTAAATGTCTTGTTTATTGGGGCTGTAATACAGGACAGAGTATCAACATAGTATGTTTGTGAAACTCTGGGTTGTTAAGCAGATGGTCCCCTCTATTTTGCACAAGCTGTCATTTTATAGGGCATGTGGCCTCTTTCCTAGTTATGAATTACATGTCTTGGTTTAAGATGATTCGAAGAGATGGACCCTCTAAAATTAGTTCCTCCCCTTAGTTTCAACCAATCCCATTCCACCGATAAGGAACCAATACCAGTCGATATAAGCGAAAAAATAACAGTTTTCTAGCAAGCGAAACAGTTACATGCAAAAAGAATGTAGATACAAAATTGCTGAATCTCAGGAGCTCCGTGGGAAAAAAGAGAGCCCCCGAACTGGTAGGGTACTGCCCCCTTCCAATCCGACAGCCCCCCACTGCCGACCGCCTGCAGGGGGCAAAGGGAAAATGGTGTTGTACCCTTTCCAAGGTGGCACCTGCCATGAGTGACCATGCACTCTGGGAAAAAAAGGGGAAAGGATGGCAGCAAACCCTTCTGGGAAGGTTGGAGCTCATGACGCTCTGGTGGTAGATGGAAAGTGCTGGGATGTGTCGGGTCAGCACCGCTGCCTGGTGCTTCCTCCTGCTGCCCGCCAGACTCCGTCGGTGTTGGTGCTGGTGCCTTCTGACCTGCTAGTGTGTTAGGGAAGGGAGGGGGGGAATTGGTCTCTGGACACTCGTGTGCCGTGGCCCAACACCCCGGGACACGCTCAAGCTTCACTGCCATAGAGTTTGCAAAGATCACTGGAAGCATGATTTCTGATTGCTAAATTCAGTTTTTCCATATTGCTACAGTTGCAAGCCCAGAAACCTGTCAGAATCAACCCATTCTGAAGGGGAGTCTCCGCCTTCAGCAAAAGAGGAATTCTCTTGTGTTCTCTGACCTTTTGAAGGGACTGGCACCTCCTGACTGCCCTCCAGTTCTGGTTCCAGCCCTCCTGCAGGTCTTAAAGAGACAGTGACAATTTATGGCAGATAGATATGGAATACAGTAACATTTTGGGTTACCCAGGGCATTGCAATAGACAAAAGGATTGTGGCTTTCTGAATTCTTAAAACTAGGCTGTAGTCCTGTAGAAAAGAATCATGGATGGAGAGGGACACTTTTTGCTCTCATATCTTAAGCAGCTAATCAATACCATTTGCAAAGTCCAAAATGTAACTTTATGTAGCCAAGGACCTTTAGCAATAAGAAAATGACTGAAGCAGTGTTATTTTATCTTCATGATTTCTTCGAGCAGTGTGTTTCCTATAGATCCTAAGGAAACTTACATTTTAGTGTGTCTATTTGACTGGTTCAAAGCCAGGTGTTACTGCTGTGGGCACTTGAACTCTAGCACTCTTACCAGCTTGTTTAGCTGTTGGGCTTTTCCTACAAGTAACAAGTGAGAGGACCGGCAAATTGCCTCAAGTGGCACCAAGGGTGATTTAGATTGGATATTAGCAAAAATTTCTTCGTCAAAAGACTTGTCAAGCATTGAAACAGGCTGCCTAGTGCAGTGGTGGAGTCACCGTCGCTGGGAGGATTTGGAAGACGTGTTAATGTGGCACTTGGGGACGTGATTTAGTGGTGGGTTTGGCGGTAGTGGTTTAGTGTTTGGGCTCGATGATCTCAGGGGTCTTTTCCAACCTTTCACCTGTTTCTGTGATTCTATGACTTAATACGTCTACTAGATATTAAGAGAGAATATTGTCTGTTGTGGGAGATGGAACGTTGTGGGAACTCAAGGCTATTAACATTTCTGGCGGTCAAAGATGTGCCATGTTCTCAAGAGACAGACATTGCGCTACTAGCTACCAGACAGGTGCCCATGTTTGGGGCAGCCCTGGGATGTGGTTCACAGACACTGCAGTTGCTGTGCTTAATCTGGTCCTCAGGTCTGTTTATTAGAGATTTTCAGAGGTAAATGAGGGCCATGGGTGTGAATTTAGTATTTAATAAATTTAAGTTTTCCATACAAAGATTACATCTTCTCCGCTTTGTGGTAATTTGTGCTTTAATTCTACAGTATACAAGTAATTCACTGTTAAAACCAGCACTTTATTTAAGGGAATATTTACAAGTATGACCGCCGAGTTTAAATGTGTATGTCAAATTTCAAGGCTCAAAAGCTAGTAGTGAAGCAGACAATATCTGTGACTATGCCTAGTTTGAATATACAAATCCAATACTCCTTGAAATAGATTGTCTTTTTAGTTTCACTAGAAACATGAAGGAAGTATTAGAAAATTGAATTGATATAGTCAGTTCTTTTTATCAAGATGCCAAGACTTGTCCTGAAGCTTTCTCAGAATACATGATTTTCCATGTTGTTCTCTAGTGCCACATAACACCCAATCTTTTAGATCCATGAGGTTTATAGTTATTGTACAGTTATGAAGACTCTATGCCAATATTCTGTACTTACTCTAGAAGACTGTTCTGTGCTATCTCTCTTAAAAATATGCAGCAGCTGATGAAGCACGTATTTGTGGCTCCTAGCCTTAGTTTCTAGCTGATTGTTATAAGTTTTTAGAACACTGTTTACCTGTGGAAGCTGTGGGGAAGTATGGAGGATGTGGCAGCACTGTGCAACAAATAAACAGCTGGTGTTTCCTGGGCCACAAATTGAGAACTGTGAATTTACGCTATAATTTTTGTAATTAAATCTGTGTTTAAAAATTTGTTTAATTCAGTTGCTGAAGTAATGTTAATTTCCTCTTACTTTCAGGTAAATTATGAAGCTATTAAAATACCCAAGTGGCCTTCTCTTTCAGAGATGCATCCAGTAGACTATTACTCATCGTACACCAAGAATTGCACAGGACAGTTTACAAAAGAAGAAGTGAGAAATATTAGAGCATTTTATTATGCTATGTGTGCAGAGACAGATGCCATGCTGGGTATGTAATGTCTTATTACACAGTGGGTTTTCTAGTTCTGATTTTTTTCAAGAAAATGCAGATAAGGTTGATCTTTGGGGGGAAAAAAATAGAAAACAAAACACCACAATTCAGATCTGGGAGTAAGTTGTGGAAGTTGCTTAATCAGTTTGTGGAAGTTGCTTGATCATTTTATATGATAAATGATGGGATAGCCTTTTAGGTGAATTGAGAGCACTCTGAATAGTAATCACAGCCAGCAGTCAGAGGCTCTGTAGAAAACCAGTAACTGCAGCAAAACATTGCATGACCCATTGTGCTGGTTTATAACCCAGTGGGAAAATTAACCCCACGCAAGCTGCCCCTCCTCCCCCATCCCCTTTTGACAGCACAGGAAATACTAGAAGAGACCACAAGTGGGAACAACAATTTTACTGAAACACTCAAAATAAACACAACAATATTGATAAAAGAGGACACAAAGGGAGAGTGCTCTACCCAAAAAAGAATATTCACCAATGAAAAAGCAAAAATGCTCCCCAAAGAGAGTACGCTCTGTGGTTTTCCTAGACAAAGGCAAGATGGCGCTTGTCATTCCCATCCCCTCCACACTGGACCATGTGCCTCAGGAAAACAAGAACAATGAGGCAAAACAAGTTTCTGCAGTTTCATATCCTTCCCCCAGCCTGGAAACAATGGAAAATGGGGACAAAACAAAGCCTGGAAAGCTAATCCATCCACATAAAAGGTCCTGCTGCCAGAAGTGCTGGCCCTGACAGCAGCAGAAGCAATGGTGGCGTCAGCAGCTTGTCTCATCTTCCCACTGCTCCAGCAATAGTTACAGCTTGTCAGGGTTTCAGAAACACTTACAGCTTCCTGTGACTTCAGCAACAGTTCAGGGAGCAGTTCACACCTTTCCTCCACCGGGATAGGACTGAATCAACTTCTCACCTTGGCGTTTCCTGCTGAAAACCATGCCCCCTTCATGATGTAAGTGGTATGTTATTAAACAGTGCTGGAAACTCCACCCCTCCTTTCCTCTGTACCCAGGACACCCAGGTACAAGAGGAGCTGAATCTCTTTGATTAAGTGCTAACTGAGATAATGGAAACATTTTTGTGAAGGGGACAGACTGTAAAAGCCGAGCTGGAAGAAAATATATATTTTAGGGCGTAAGTAGTTTTCCTTAGAGATTGATGTGTAGACTGGATAACAGCTGTTACACAGCAGCTGAGCAATAAGGTTACATTTGGAGTGTCTCTTAGCAGCATATTGTTGAAAGTTTTTAAGAAATAACTAATTGTGCATTCAGAATTCTTCAGGGTTTGCAGGAAGGTCTACAGATGTAAAATTTGTCATGCAAGTTGGTCTTAATTTGTAGTATTTTATTTCTTAATTTGAAAAGTGACCATGAATGAACAAGAATTTGCTTGCATACTAATATGAAATTCATTATTAAATAAGCTAATCTTTTAGACATGTTAGATTGGTAAAGTGAATTAAAAGACATAGAATTTCTCTTCCTCGTTTTATAAATGAAAAGAGATCAATGGAAGCCTAACAGCTTTTAGTAGGTGAAGGATTGCAAAGTAACTGCGTGGGGGTTTTAATTTTGTAACATATTTTAACTAGTATGTTTAGGCATGAATCTTCCTAGAGTTTTAATATTTAAGATGCCTAAGTGCTTTGCTTTGATCTTGGCCCTGTCTTTGTAGCACAAATGTACGTACAAAAAGAGAGGAATATATGTTGTGTCTTCATTGCACAAATGTATGTGCAAGAAGAGAGCAGTTTTCTCCACTGACTAGGACGTTTCCTTGAAGTTTGTGTGCTGCTTTGCAGGTACAGACCTTGGAAGAGGTATTTTGAATGTGTCCTTTTCAGTATCTCGTTGTTGTTGCAGGTGCGATTATTTCAGCTCTGCAAGATACTGGGCTTCTTGGAAAAACGATCATTATATTCACTGCAGATCATGGAGAACTTGCTATGGAACACCGTCAGTTCTATAAAATGAGCATGTATGAAGGAAGTTCCCATGTTCCTCTTTTAGTTATGGGACCAGGTGTAAGAGAACAGCAGCAAATACCAAATGTAGTATCTCTTGTGGATATATATCCTACTATGCTTGGTGAGTTAAATAATTTCAGATGACAATTTTTTCCCCATTTACCATATTATTCTGGATTTGTATCATAGTCAGAATTATGTCTCCACTTTGAGGCAGTATGGTAACACAGCAGGAGATAACTTATCTGTGGAGCATATGTATCGACTTAATAGAAAAAGTAAAAAATGGATGAAAAAATAAAATAAAGAAACTGATGATCTTCCTTATTACTGTTACTGTCATCCACATAATTACACAGACTAATCATATATAGGATTATTTGTTTTTATCCCCCCAAAAAAGGGGATAAAACTCATTTTAGATATGAATAATCCTTGCTAGCCTTCATATCTAACAGTTTACTTTAGAAATTACGGTGTAGTGCATCCAGAGATGAGATTAAACCTGAAAGGATGACAGGTTCATTAACTTATGTTCATTAATTTCTTAAAGGGATGTCTTCTATAAAAGGTCACGTGGAAGAAGTGTGATGAAAGCTTTTTATAGGAAATGTACAACTGATATGGGCAAGCATAAAAAGATATGATATCCATTCTTACACCATGAGGTATGAAAATACTCAGTAGGAGACAGAGAATCAAATAAAAAACTAAACTTAAATTACTTAGGTGGAAATCACTTTTAAGAGGGAATTTTTGCACAGTTATCTGTGATAAATCGTGCAAGAGATGATTCTGATTGGAACTAAACATCAGGTGAAGTTGCCTTTTGAGGCTTTATCTGTGATCTTTTAGGCTATCAGTCAGAAAAATGTTCTTTTCAAGCTAGTCAGGAAGGCTTGCTCTATAAGAGGTGTCACATGTACACTGCAATTAGCTGGAGATCATGAATAAATAAAACTGTACTTCTAGCAGTAAATGTTAGTGAAAAATCCACTTCTAAATTGTTTTAAGTTGATTTTCTGAAAACTAAGCAGAAGTTATTTATCTGTCTGTCTCAGAACTTCTTAATCAGTTATCCAGTTAAAAATAGGATATAAAATCTGAATGGCTGTCTCTTCCAAATTTTGATATCAAATTGTTATATATACACATATATCTCTACTAGATATGGATCTCATATAAATTATGGTATCTTATGTAAAGAGTTAAAAGTCTCTCCTTTTATTTCTTTGTGCCTTTTTCCCTAGTGACCTACTTGGTCAGATGGTTTAACATCCTTCCATCTTTTCCTCCTGGGGTTTTTTTTGTTTGGCTTTTTTTCCCCCAGAACTTTGTGTGCATAATCCATTCCTTCTGTTCTGGCAGTTCCCCTTGTCTGTACTCTGAATGTCAAAAAGGCATGTGTGATGAAAATTAAAACTTGAAGAGCCATGTTTTATGTCCTCAGTCTGCGTGCCGCTGCTGACTAGTGAGGAAACAGATTTCAAGTCTATTTTTGTGACAAATTTAATCCCTTTGCTTTGTGTTGTCTCAGGGAAATAATCTCTCTTAAGATGCCATCCAAATGCTTTCCTCAAGACTGCCTTCTGCACTAGCTTTGAGAATAAGTGCAAATGTTTTGATTCCAGCAGGATCTGTGTCATAGGGATGTAGAGTCGGAAGTGCGGCAGCTCTTGCGTTTTGTAAGAGGATGTAGCATAATCTTTCCTCCAGACAGCATTAGCTTTGTAGGTCTGTATGGAAGTACCTTTGGATCTCTATTGGAAGAGCAGGAGCTGCTGAAGGTGGCTGAAACATTCTTTGCACATAGAGAATGCAGTTACTGCAAGTTACAGTATTACTGGTTTAGGATGACAGAAGAGTCTATATCCCTTTTTCATTTGTTGAAATGTATTATGTATTATGTATTTGTTCAAGTTTTTTGCCCATGCATGCCTGGGAGCTGCTTGCTGGGTTTACTACACATTATAGGCCTTCCTAATACTTAGTGAAGTGCTTGCTGGATAGAGGACAAAAAGGAAGACATGCACTGATGAAGGAAAGAATCCTCTCTGAGCAATTTATATGCACAGACTATCACCACTCAACACAGAACGCATTAAATACTACCACAGTGCTCTGTGAAATGGAAAGTTTTGAATTTTGAGTTACTAGAGGTGATGTCCAGTGGGGGGATTAAAAATAGCAGTACTGTCATACATGGTTTTTAGGACATGCTTGAGATTCTCAGCTATGTTTTTCAGAATGTTTCTGACAAACCTTTGCAGCCTTTTAACCTGATCTTTGGGAGCTAGAGAAACTTGTGGTATAAGTTGGTGCTGAGGGGGCTTGTAGATATTACAGCATCTTCTGGTGGCCATCTGGTAGGCTATGGAGTCATCCAGTGTTTTCCGTACATGCACTATGTTGATACCACCTCTGATATCATCTTTATCTCCAGTCCTGCCAGAGAAGCAAGTGGCCCTGCTCCTCAAGTGTCCCCACCAGCTGCACATGATAACTATAATGGCTACCTTTTATAAAGCATTTCATTATTCACTAATGAAGAATGCTACAGGTCAGCTTAGCACCATTATTGTTAAAGAAATAAATGGTTGCAACGTGTTGGATGTGGAGCTTTTAGCGTCTTTTCATGCTATGACATTCTTTTTCTCTTGCCTGATGTAGTCAGAGCAAAAGAGAAATGTTTGCAACCATGATTAAGAAATAAAACAGCACCATCCATCAAAGGAGACTACTGTGATCCCTTTTCACAAACCTCTCTTAAAGGTTGAGTTATACATAGATGATACATTTGATCAAGATGGTGGGTAGCTTGCCTTGGGAAGTTCCTTAAGGTGTTTTTTATTGTGTATTTTGGGATAATAATTAGTAGTGCACATTTTATTATCAAAATAAAACTTACATTCAGATACCAGTAGCATTTTATTAGGCTTTTTTAATCATGAAAACTGCAGTAGCATTTTGGTTTTTTATATCTTTCCTTAGATATAGCAAGAATCCCTGTCCCACAGAACCTCAGTGGATATTCTCTTATACCGCTGCTACGTGGAGAGGCTGAGAGCGAAGTGTCACCCAGAGGGCCTCGGCCCTCGTGGGTGCTGAGTGAGTTCCACGGGTGCAACGTGAACTCCTCTGTGTACATGCTGAGAACTGGCAAGTGGAAATACATCGCGTACTCGGATGGCTCTTCAGTACCACCCCAGCTCTTTGGTATGCTACTTCTACGTCCTGACTGACTCATTAAGTTACTTTATTGCAAATTGAATCTTAACTGACTTTTTGTTTGTTCCAGACCTTACTGCTGATCCAGATGAGCTTACAAATGTTGCCATAACATTCCCAGTAATTTTACATTCATTGGACAAAATACTTCGCTCTATAGTAAACTATCCAAGGGTTTCTTCTTCTGTTCAGGAGTATAACAAACAACAGTTTATCAGTTGGAAACAAAGTCTGGGTCACAATTACTCAAGTGTTATTGCAAACCTTAGGTGGCATCAAGACTGGTTAAAGGACCGAAAAAAGTATGAGAATGCAATTGACAAGTGGCTTGGTAAGTAGATACAGACAACTTGGATTCAATATGGATGAGGATGTAAAACCATTATGCATTTGTAATAGTATGCTGTATATCAAGTGTTAGAATTATTTTCTTATATAGCCTTTTGAAAGTAAAGATTCCTGAACAATTACTGCTTTGTGGCAGAAAACAAAGAGCATTTTATATAACTAGCCAGCACAACAAAACTAGAGTTTTAGATGTTATTGTTCCATATTATTGTTCCATAACACGTAAGTGTACATAGAAAGGGTAGTATGCAAATACTAATTGTGTGTATGGAATATTTAGCTGATTGCAAAAGTACAGAGTGTTATGCATTCAAACTCAATAGGAATTTCCATTTATAAGGACAGACTGAAGCAAGGATTGTAAAATTTAGTGAAGTAAGCTACCAGTTACAGTGAAATTTTCTGTGTGTATTATAAGTCTACATCAAATACACATTCATCCACTTTAGAGAAGCTGTGGCAGTTAAAATATAATCAAAAAGTTCGTAACCAGTACAAGTTCGAGCGTAGATGTGGTTTATGCAAGTATTAAACTGTGTCAGCATTCCTGTGTTATATGTGATTGACTCCCCACATTTTCAAGATCTGCCTGCTAATCTCGTGCTTTTGGGTCTGGTGCTTACCACTCCCTGCTGTTTAAAATTTCATAATATGCACAGGCTCCTAATTGAACATGTGTACAAGTGAAGAGGAATCTGATATCTGGTCATCGTCAGAAATTAAAAAAACCCAACAAAACAAAAACCTCTTGCTAAATCTATGAGTAGAGCAGTTCTCTGAAAAGTGATAGTGTGGTTTGCATAACATAAAATAAAAACTGCTTGAATGCAGTTAGATTCTGCAAGTAAATGCTTTCATGCGCATCGATGAGTGAACTGAAACCTAAAATGTATACAGAGGAGACACAATTGAAGCTTGCAGGAAGAGTTAACATAAAATATTATTTCCCATTTTTCCAGTGATCTGACAAAAAAAGATAGTTTTTGAAGAAGGTAACATTTAGGTAGTAACGCTTCCACTTAAGCGAATATGTAATTACAGCAGCACTTAGGTTTGCTTATTCTTGGTCACCATCATTGCTGCTATTGTACCAGTTCAGAGTGACATTATACTTCAGATGCGAAATATTTTCTGGAATCTGTTGTTGAATGCTCAGTAGTGGCAGTAAGCCCATAACAATAAACATAAAAATAAGACGTATTTTCTGATGGCTACACACTCATTTCATAAGAAACTTACCGTATGGAATTAAAAATCTTCAAACCCTCTAGCACATGCCATTATAATTCTTATTAAAATGAGTTCAGGTTCAGTTGAAATTACTTAAACAAGATAAATGGGCTGCATATTTAGAAAAAGTATTTATATCCATATGAAAGTTTGTTCTAGAGAAAAAAGAATAAAGTAATTTCATCACTTTCCAGAGGTCTGGACAGAATGCAGTACGTTGTCCAAAATGGAATAAAATAAAATTACAGTGAACTGGATGTATTTTGTATGTGGTTTTTTTAATGGCTGAATGTTTAAAATGTAGAGATTGTCATTTCTGTGAACAGTGCTTTCTTTGAAGAGATGAGATTTTAAGACTTACTGATGTTAGGTTTACAAAAGTGCCATTTGTGATGCTCTCTGAAATGGAAGGACAAATAGGAAGGAAACTTTACAACCACGTCTTGTGTCACAGACTGTGCAGAGAAGCCCAGTGCATAAGGGCAGGCTTCTTGACAATTCAGGAAACCCCAGGAATGTGCCAGCTCACAGAGCAGAGCTTGTTGTTGTTCAGGACATCACCTGGTCACATGGCTTGCAATATGTAATATGGAATATGTATCCTCCAAAAATGCAAAGTGGAAGGATGAAAGAGAAATTATTAAAAGAGAAAGCTGCACTTGCTAGCGTGGTATTTAGGAAAGTTTTAGTATCTGTTCCTCTAGAGGAATAATTAGAAAGATCTGTGTTTTCCAGGAGACTAGAACTTTGTAAGTGTTGGTGACAACAGGAGTTAATGTAAAAGCTGGTGCATAACAGGAGATGCTGATTTTATGTAATGATCATCTTCTGTAATGCCTGTGAATTTATTGTGCTTTCTTTTTCATACCTGAGAGTTACAAAGTATAGTATTATCTTCTTTTCTTTTTTAGTTTGTTCTGATGTTATGAATAACTTGCTTTTCTGTAGTACATAGATTTGTCAGTGAAGGAAGTAAGAATTCAGTGCAATGAAATAAGATATATATTTGGACTATTTTTTTTGTTGCTTGTGAAGAGATACTTAGATGGTAAAAATAGTTTTTTGCATCAGAAAAAAAGAACTGGAAAATGTTGATGATAGGTAACAAGGACTAGAAAATACTAAAAAAATAATTGGGTGCCTTTATTTCAGGAAAGAGTGTGAGGAACTTAGATTAATAGAAGGCAAAAAATAATTCAGAAAAGCATGCTGTTGTGTTTTCTGTAATTTTTTTTTACTGCCTTCTTGGGTTCTACCAGTTTTCCATGAAGTTTCTTTAGAAGCATGGCTAGAATTATTTCCTTGTGCTTTTATTTTCTCAGTCTCCTTGTTGACGCTTATCAGGGATTTCTCATTGTAAACACTGTAAAGGGGTACAGGTCCCTAAATTTGTGTGTCCTTGAACACCGTTTTCAAACTTAACACTTTCAAAAATACTGAATGTGATTTTCTTTTACAGGAGATGTTGATGCTCTTCTGGGCATCCATTATAGGAGTTGGTATTTGACTAGCTGGATTGGGATGGATAGGCACCCTTCCCCAAAAAATCTAGTTTAAAGCCCTCTTCAGGAGTCTGGCAAGTCTCCGACCAAAGATGATTTTTCCCTGCTTTGTCAGATGGACCCCACTGCCCCCAGGAAACCAGGCATGGCAAAAGGGCTGAGTAACCAAACTCCTGGCTATGGCACTATTCTGCTAATCATTTGTGGACCTGCCAGGTTCATCTGGCCATTTCATAATAATATAATTTCATAACCTGAGAGCCCATAAAGAAAATGCACATTATTGCATCTATCACTCTGGTTTCAGACTGCTCAGGCATAGCTAGTAGGAAGCCTTTGAAATGTGAGAAGTATGTCAAAGCACATCCTCACAGTTGTGTTATGAGCCATTAGCAACAAGAATAAAGCATATTGTTAATTTAGAAATGTTTAGGAAACCAGGATAGCAGTATCACCTTTCAAACTGATTTTTCACTCTTCTTTCCCTCTTCTGATTTTTTAGATTTTAAAGTGAAAGATAACATGTATCTCTCTGAAGTAACTTGCCGTCAAATGTTGTTTTACAACTTTTGATAAACACAGGTACTTGTTTCAGCTTTTGTGAAGTCACATTACTTTTAATTCCTCTCTCTTACTGAAGATGCGATGACTACAAGGTTAAAATTAAAATTGGAAGCAATAAACCTCTCCATAAAACATCTTTTAATCTTACAGATGGAGCTATCCTGAGGTCTTTAGGCATACATAATACTGAAGATTCCACTGAGGCATTGAGCCGTGAAAATCTGGTATTTTTACACGATTCCTTTGTAAATGCTTAATCTGTATATAACCTTATTGTTTTTAGAGCAGCTCCTTACTGAAAACCTAGAGAAACTCTGAGAGTGAATGAAATTTAATGAATAACAGCATTTTAAAGATGGTTAAAGAATTTATTCTTCACAACAAACATCCATATTTTCTTTATAATTATAAATTTTTATTTCTGTTATAATAATAAAAATTCCAAGAAAAGTGCTAAATATCCCCTTTGCCATTGTCTGAACATCCTGAGCCATTTACAATATAACCACCACTTGCTCATGGTGTGGGATGAGTGTGTGTGTGCTGTGCTTTTAGACAATACTGCCCTTCATTGTAAACCGAGAAATTAATCTGTAAAATGCAAGATTTTTTGACAAACACTTAGGTAAAGATTAATTGGAGGCTGATATATAAAGTATTTTTGTTCTATTTCATACAAACTCTGAATAAAGTATAGTTATGAGAAGTAGTCACAATCATAAGTCTTAAAATATCGTGTCGTAGATATACAAATTCACAGGAAAGTACGCTGTAAAGATTATAGAGTGGAATGTGGTTGCTGCAAGGAACTCCAGGTGATTATGAAGAAAATCTAAGTAAACTCCTCCAAGTTGCCTGTTCTATTACGGATTCTGAGGAACTAGTCACAAAGTAGTAAACTACTGGCACCATCTCTCAGTGGCATTCATCAAGTAGATACACCCATCTTGCTTATCACATTTCTAGTAGTGATTGGCAAGGTTCTCCATAAAGATTTGAAGAAAAGTTTGTGTTAGTTACATAAATACATATTGGGAAAGGATTTCTTCTCCACACAAATGCATAGAAACTTAATCTCTTAATCAGACTATATCCGGAGTGCTACTTAAAAGCCTAGGAAAGATTTACTTAGAAAAAAAGTTTCTAGAAATTATTCTGCTCTCGCAATAACAAAGAGCAAAAAATTTGGAGGTCAGGATGCTATCAAGTAACTAGACACATTAACTAAATAGCTTTAATTTCATAGGAAAAACAGTAGAGTAGGACTAATTTACTACTAGTAAATTAGCAAAAAGTTATCTAAATGAATAACTTTCATCATCATATTCTAGCTCATCTTCCTCATCATCCTCCAAAAGTCCGTATTTAAATTTGTGATAAATTGTGCCATCCTTGCCCATGTATACAATGTCATCTTCATCATCATCATCTTCATAATCTCTATCTCTGTATTCAATCACTTGATCCTCATGGTAACTGGGATTCTTGTAGTTGCTCACAGAGGAAGGAAAGGTTTTGGAGTGGTTTGTCAGCTGCTCATACCGTCCTTTACTGACAGGCTGGGCTTTGGCTCGTGCCTTTCTCCAGATGAACACAATGGCTCCGATGACAAGCAGAAGCAAGATGCAAATGATAACAAAGAAAGTAGTTTTGCTTTTTTGCCCAGGGTGTAGAGTTGTCTGTAATACACAGTCATCTGCAACAGCAATTAAAAACAAAAGAAGAACCAAAAAATGGATGAAATGAGCTTGTATTTGTGTGTGTGTGTGTGTGTATTAAAAAGTCCAGGACAGTGTTTAGGACTATTTATATTTTTAATAGCGGTCAACGAAATACCTAACTTTTCTGGTACCACAATGGCGTTTTTGTTGTTCTTGTGCTGTAAGGATGTCAATAAGGTTGTTGGGATATCTGTTTTTCATTATTTGATTTGAAATAATGGGAAAGAAGTAGAAAAGCTTCTTACTTAGCAGGCGCACAAATGCAATGATTCAGATGTCTCCTCCTTGAAGTAAGCTAATTCATAAACCAGCCAGTTTATGAAATGCTGGGCCATTTAACACAACAGTAGCGAGTGCAAAAAGTTGCCATCTCCAGCACCAGACATAGTGGTTATTATTTGAGTAAAATCTTTCCTATTTTTTGATGCAGCAGTAGAAACACACTGTTTACCAATAACACATTTTCTCCCTAGTCCACTTTTGAGGCAGCACAATGTTGGCATAATCAGCCATGAAACACTTCAGCACTATTCATACTCTTCAGCTTGGTCTTACCTTGTGTTTCACTGCAGTCACAGCACTCTGGGGTTTCTGCTGGGTCAGTGTTGCTGCAGCAGGGCAGGCAGCGGCTTTCTTCCAGGAAGAGCTGCATGCTGGCTGGACAGACTGTGCAGTTGCGAGGACCAGGTCCCTTGCACTCAGTGCATGAGCTGTCACATCTCTCACACTTGGGTTTGTCCTCCTTCGAACACAGAACACAAGCAATATACCTCTGATTTTGTGTGATTTGGATCTGACCTGGCAGTTCTATCCTGTCATTCAACATCTGGGTTGTCATCTCTGGGCACCATGAGTCTCAATGTGAAAATACAGTAGCAAATTCAAAATTTCCTATTTTCTGATTTTTCAGTGATCTGCTTGTAGGAAGACGGTGTAAAGTGTTGTAAGAGTTTAGAGGTCTCACCTAGCTAGGCAGGATGCTGAAGTTCATTCACGCTTTTAAGCTTTGTGGCCAGAAAAGTAACTGACATGGGAGAAGCAATATGAAATATTCTGGGAAAAAGCTGCGAGTATGAATTTTCTTTCTTCCCATGGAAGAAGCAGAAGTAAGGAATAAAGGTAGTTGGAAATTTTTTAGCAAAACAGATTTTTGTTACATTGTGTTGCTTCTTTTTCTACCGAAACAGCTTAGGTTCAAACTCTCTTCTCAAAGTCCAGACTTCTGGGAACCTCTGTGTACAAAGGCTACCAGAGGTCACTGTGATCACACCTGCCTTGCAGAATGCTCTGAAGTCAGGTGTTTCAGTGTTTTCAGTGTTCACAGTTCCTGGCCATGGCACATGTTCATTGTGAAGATCTGGAAACTCCAATAAACTTTCACCAAACTTGCTGTTAGGATTGCAAGGCTGTTTATCCTGGATGGAAGAACCTGTGCAAGACTGGAGGATCATAGCTGTTCATAATTTCTTAGAGTCAAAACTTTTGCAAAGACCTAAGGACCTCTGTGATCCCTAGGCTCAAATAAGGCTGTTTTCTCAGATTCAATGCTATGAATGCTAGGACTGTCAAGGAGGTATTCCAGGACAGAGACTTCAGGGTTTGTAGGTCAGGCGGGCATGTCTTGCTGCTATATTCTTGAATAAACATCTTTAGAAGACAATTGGTGTGGAAATCTGAAAGGTAGAGTGTCCTGATTTATGGCACAGATGCAAACCTAATTGTGGTCCTGCACTACTAAATATACAGCTCTGTTAACTTCAGCCTGGCCTTCTACTAGAGCTTTCTGCCAGCAAAGCTGTCAATCAAAAATACAGAAGGATTTATTACAGAAAAGGCATCAGAAATCCAAGAGGAAATCTCAGTTATACTAGGAGAAAACCTCCACTGTATCATTAATAGAACTGATTTGTCCATGTAGTTTTGGTAACTTTGTTACTATAGAGTAACCCCAGAAAGAGAATCAAGGCTTCCCTTGCCAGAAGCACAAGAAAGTAAGCATATTTAAGGATAGGCACCATTAAAAACTCAGAGGAGGGCAATGTGTTGTTTGTATTGTGTACAAAGAGCCTGCAAATAGGTACCTTTTGTCCTGGTGTCTCCTGGACTTTGTATTCACCTACAAAACAGTCTGAGTTGCACATTCCATGTAATAAACTGTAGCTCCATACACAAGATGTGCAGCTGAATGCTCCCTTCCCTAGAAAGGCAATAAAACAGCAATATTACAAAAGGAAACGTCAGCTAACTTCCTTTAAAAATTATACTGAGCACTGCTATGAAGCAAAAGTGTGTTTGTCAGTGGCAACAATCGTTAGTGAAGAGTTTAACATGAAGACATTGGCATTAGAAAAAGCTTGTGCCTAGTTTTGGGGCTTTGTGTGCAAACAAAATTTATTATGTGCTTTGATATTCATGAAAAGATGATTTCGGAATCAGTTGTAAAGGGAGCCTCTGACATATTCAGGAAAATAAATTAGGTCAGAGCACTGAAGTAAAACTGCGGAAAACTTTGCCGAATGCTGTCCTTCATAAACTAGGTTATTAACTAGTTAACTAACTGTTAACAGTTAACTATCTAGTTAACTAACTGTTTTCAAACAACAATGAATTAAGAGATGTTAATGTTTGAATAGAAAAATAAATTATTTAGTTGGATAAGAAAAAACCATTATTCAGTAGATGCTGCCAGAGCATCATATGCACCTTGTGTGTCAGAGACTCTTTTTAAAAACAGATGCTGCATGCAGTATTTCTGTGACCCAGTGAGGTGATGGGTTTGTCTTAAGTGTAAAGATGCACCTGTCCATTTCCCTGCACCTAGACATTCTCTGCTGTTGTCTGAAAATGAAAATGAAAATGCAAGTAGCTGACATCAGCAGAAGTTAAACTGCTGAAGTTAGCAACCTTCTGTAACACAGAGAACTTCCTATATTACTGTACAATGCATGGTTTTCCTTACTGCTCTTGACAAAGAGACACCATGCTCTTTGCTGATGTATCAGCAATGCAGCTGCATTTCAGACTGGCTTGTGTTTCTTAATTCTGTCTCTGTAATGATGATAAGAATTCTGTCTCGTAGTATTTATGCCAAATAATGTGAAAAACAGAGGATGTGGTCTGTAAATTGTCTTTTTTTGTTCCAAATCCAAACAGAAATGTTTCTGCTACTTTTTATAATGTTGTTATACAATTACATTGTGAAAGTTCTTGGATGTGGCTTCACTCTAAGTGTAATTTCCACGTATATTGTTATGTTGCAATTAGCCATCTATGCTATCCCGTATATCCACTATCCAAAACAGTTTGTGTGTTACAGTGTGATATGGTCTTCGAAGCTGCAGCGTGGAGCCCGTTATCTATAATCTCGTGTTGTTCAGGCAAAAAAGGGCACCAAGTGAGTCCAAGAGAATTAATGATTTTTGTTTCAGGATTGATTTATGTAGGAAAACTAAGAAACTGAAAACATGAGTGTCTCGCCGAGCAGAACAGGTGGTGTCTGAAAGTTAACTTTGAAGAATACGTAATTATATTAAAAGCAAGAAACATCACTGCGCTTTTGATTTCTGTTTGCTTTTCAACCTAAAAATGTACTTTTGTGGGTCTTTACTCTTGCCATTGTAGACTGTAAAGATGTGTAGTTGGAATTAAGTTCCTTGGCTTTCACAGAGTAGCAGACAGTATGACAGCTCAAAGTGTGAGGTATTTTTCAGCCTTTGTTAATATTTGTGTGAAAAATGGGGTCCAGCTCTGTAAGCAAGTGAGCCCATTTTTTTATGAAGCTGATGAGCATTTTTATGAGAGGCCTGGCTGATGGGAAATTCATTACTGTTGTCCGTTTTTTTCCACTCACTGACTTGGCAACATGTGACTTAGTCCTGGCTCTCCCTGTTTAGTGGCTGTCCTTCTGTTTGTGCTCTGTGCTGGAAGCAGTTCTGGAGAAAGCTTGACAGGAATTCATATACTTGCTTTCACCTCAATTATCAATGCAGCAGAAATAAATCAATTGAGCAGTGAGTGCAACGAGTCACCAAGAGCCAGGAAAAGCCCAGCAGCCCCCAGGAGAGGTCTGCATCACCTGCTGTGGCTAAAGTCATGGACTGACTGGTAGCACTGTATGTGGTTTGTATCTTTGTGATGTGTTCCCAAAACTTGGAGCTGGTATTCCAGGTGTTTTGATGACCCCTTTTTTGCAAAAAGCAGAACTTATGCTTTTACCTTCACAAGTTAAACAGGAAGGGTGGCACCTCTCACAGACATTGTTGTCCTTGTTTTCATAGTAGTACTGAGGACAAGAGCTAACACATTCTTTTGTGGAATGCAGCAAGTAGAAATACATATTACAGGAAAGACAGTCTGTGGATCGAGGCCCCATACACTCCTTACAACTCTTGTGGCATCTCTCACATAATCCAGTGGAATTTTGTGCAAAATATCTGAAATAGATCAGATAGGCATAGCATTGCATAAAGTACAGCAGTGACAGTAAAACCAACACTTGTTTAATCCTTAGCTTTTGACTGTGATTACATCAATTTATAAAAATTATACTAAAATGAACACAGATATTTGTAATCTCAGTGAAAATAGAGTTAATTTTCTGTAATTCCCCTTGGCCGTTAGAATTCAGCTGTCAAGCATGACTCTGTTTACAGCAAGAGTCTACAGCAAAGAGTTTACAGCAAAAATTTCTAAAATATGAGTTGAATTGAGATAAAAAGTATTGAAGTAGGGAGGGTTCAAAAAAATTCGTCTTGGTTTTGACTATGTTCTTCTATTTTGTGTGATTTTGCTGAGATATGGTCGTTAGAGTTTTCCAGTTTAATGGGATGAACAGCCAATATGATCAATTGAACTCTGGTTCTAAATTAAATGGACCTGAAAGAGAAATCATAGGTTCACTTTCTAAATTTGAATTTTGCAAAAGAACATTGAATTCACATTTTGAACTTAAATGGATTAATTAATGAAGTTTCTCTCTAGAATTGTGAGTGCTCAGTTTAAAGTTGTTTTAATGGTTGTTTTTGTTATCTTGAGCATTAACTCAATGCAAAAAAAAAAAAAGAACAACCACCTTATCCAAACTCCACGTTAAGTGGAGGCCCCAGTGGTTCCTGGAGGCTCTTCTGCCTGTGCTCTGGCTGGCTGACATATAACTTAATATACTTGTTCTGGTTCACATTGTTCTGTATAGAGATAGCCAAGAGCATCCTCTGAGTGTAAGCATGTCCCTACCACATCTAAGTAGTTCCCATCTGGGCACCAATTTTAGAGTTTTCTACTGTGAAGGGAAGTTTTCCACCACTTGTGTACTGTGAAAATACAAAAAATTTTCTCCTGAAAACAAGACTCAGTTCTCTTTCACACTGATGTAGAATGCTGCAGCGTAATCTAGTTTCTCAAAGCCCTCTCTGTGATGCAGCTCTTAGCAAAAGGTCTTGGACCTTACCCTTCTGGACACTGGGCTACACATCCTTTTCCTTGTCTGTACCATCCCAGTTTGCAGGAAAGACACTGTGAGCTGTGTTTTCCAGTGCAGGTGTCACAGGTGCTGTGGCATGCAGAACATTGCCCCTCCGTGCTGTCAGCATAATATCCATCTGGGCATGTTTCAACACAGGTTCTGTCTGCACAGACAACAATGCAAAGTAACCCATCATGTTCAGTATTTGCTATTATAAAACATCTCGTACAGCTGTACTAGAGCAAACTCTCTATCAGCAGGAGGTGCTGATAGATAATGTATCAGAACAGGAAAACCAAATGCTGGGGTATAATAATTATTTTTTGATTCTTGTCAGTTCATTAGTCCTCATTTCTGTGTTTTATGCTCTTCAGCACAGGCAAGTTTTTATCTTTGTGAAATATCAAGGAGCATAATAATGAACAGCAGATGTGATTTCCTTCAGAATAATCGAAAGCAGTAAGGTAACTCTTTATCTACATTGCTATTTTCCCTAGATTTCACTCTAAGCATCAATCTCATTTCATTCTGTGTAAATGATGAATCTGATGGTAAATTTGAGATTTAATGACATTTTTTTGCTAGTCTTTACCCTTGTCTGTGGCTTCTATTTTATGTTAAGGAATTAAATGTCTTTAATGCTGCAAAGCCAAGTAAGTCCCATTTTTTTCAGTGAAAATTCAGTCATTATAGTAGGAATCCTGAATGAGAACTTAGTAGTGTTGTAAATAGCTGCGAGTGCATAAAGCCAATAAAATAGTTACTATTAATTAGTTGCTTGTAGTTATTACATAGTTTGTCTTGATAGTTTTGGTGCTTGGGTTGCAATTGACCAAAGGAAGGTACTTCCAGGTTCATTTTTTTGCATTTTTATCTCAGGCCCATTATGTTTATCTACATGTGTCCATGAATTTTACCAGTTCTAATGGTGCAAAACAGCTGAGTGCGTTGATAGAAAAGATAAGTCTGATGCAAGGCATCGGAAATGTAGGAATGTAAAATCTGTGTTAGAATTAGCCTCAAAAAGCTTAGGTTCACTTTTAATTTGTACTGTTTTTTAGGTTTTTCCTGCATGAAGGATTATTTAATATTTTTTCTCCCGATGATTTTCTAAAATTTTTGTCTGCTTTTAGAAGAATATGCAGAGAAGAACTGTTTTGGATTGGGGATTTTATAATTTTTTCCTGTTTGTTTCTGGGAGAGTATAGTCTCAAACCTACTCTTTGCTCCGAAGTCAGAAAAGTAATTTTGCACCTTAGCCACCCACTAGATGATGACCTAGTGATCCCTTTTAACAGATGTTTGAGTATTCCTTTGCCCATCAGATCACTGCAGGAATTAAACAAGCCAACATGAAAAAGAGTACCCTTTATGGATACATTAACAGCAACAACAACAACAAATCTAATGATAGCCCTCTTTTAAAATCTTTGTAGGAAATGATAGGAAAGGACATACCAAGTAAATTAAACGTAAGAGTTTCCTTTAGTCTTGTTGTTTGTTGCTATTTAGACGTCCTGTATTAGCCCCAGTGAGTGGCAAGCCCTGCCTCACAAAGAGTTTCCACATAGCACCGCTGAAAAAATAATCTCTGAACAATTTAACTACTTGTTCTGTCCTCTTTACAGTATTTAGATTGATTAATAGAGCCCAAATGCTTTAGAAGTGAAAACTTGTCTATTCCATGCTTTCGGTGTAGAATGAAACCTAGAGGCGGGAGAGATACACTTACTGAGAAGATAGTGGTTGTTTACACAGCTAAGACACTGGTGTTCAGTGGGTCCTGAGCAGTGGAAGCATTTCTTGTGGCAAGGTTTGCAGGTCTGAATTTCCTCAATGTAGTACTCATTGGGATGGCAGTATCCAGGTAACATACAGTGTCCATCATGGTTCAGTATCTGTCCATTTCTGCAAGTTAGGCAGGCAGTGGAAGAAGAACAAGTCTGGCATGTCCTGTTGCATGCTGAAAAGGACAAACAGTAGGAATTTCACCATTTCTTGCTTTCTGTCAGAGTATTATTACAGCTTTTATTTTTGAAAGAGCAGCTCTAATTTCAGGATAAAAGCCTGAGGGAAATAATTTTCAATCTTATGCAAGTAGTTCCTTAGGTTTTCTTTTGCATCAACACTGCTTTTGCAAAAGTGAATAGTCTCCAGCAACTCTCAGCAATCCTGCAGCCATTCTCAATATTTTACCAGAGTGGTTGCCTGTAGTAATAAACATACGTATCCTTGCCACCTCCCTCTCTGCTTTCTTCAATTTTTGCTTTTCCACAGTAAGCCCAGTTATTTTTCTGCATTATCTGTCCTCTTCAAGACACTGGTATCGACATTAGCTGTCACATACACGCCCTTAGGGGGTGACCTTTAAACAGACCCACTTGTATCTCAATACCCTTCTGGGGAAAACAACAGCTGCCAACCTTGGCAGTCTTTGGTGGCTTCTTCATAGTAATTCCCTTCAGGGCACTCTTCAAAACACATGCCGTTGTAAAGGACAAACAAGCTGATAGTGCATGCTGTGCAGTCATCAGAATCCGGCCCGTTGCAATCTTGGCAGTCGGCATGGCAGGGAAAGCAGTGCTTGTCTTCAGGGTAGAAGTGTGAAGGGCATTCCTGCACACACTTCCCCTCATGCAGGAAAAACTCATCCATACACTCTACAAGGGACAGCAGAACACAGGTAAGCAAACGGGCAGCAAATTCTGACCTAAGTGTGAGAGCAGGTTAAGTCCTAGGAAACATTAAATTCTGGATTGCTTGTCATTACAGAAGTCATCAGAACACCTTGAAAAAGCAGGACTTCCTTTTTCAAATCCTTCCTCTCCAAAACACCTGTATTGGCCCAACCCTCAAATGGTATCTTCTGTGTTACAGCAAGAAACTGAAGAAAAGTCACTTGCTCAGCTTTGGTGATATTAACCAAGCCATTTGACACTGATATATAGATTTTTCTGACATTTTTCTGCATTATGAACTTCCTGCAAAATCAGAAATGTACATATCTGAAGTTTTGTTTAGTTTTGTATTAAAATACGAGTTTAGTTAGAATATATTGACATGAATGTCTTTGCCTAGAGCTTTGAGTAAGTTGCTATTTTTTTATGAGTATTAGGTTTAATATGTTTGTTTATGGTTTGTCTGGTTAGTTGGTTGTTTTTTTATTTCATCCATGTTTATGTTTCCAGAATGGCTCACTCAATATTAACCATACTGGAAATTTGGGGGTTGGGGGTGGGGGGGGCTGGGTTGGGTGGGGGTATTCAGCCTCACCAGGATACCGAAGGCTTTCCTAGTATGTTTCTTTACAGGGATTTCTTTCTCTAACAGGAATAGTCATTTGCAAAAATGGTGAAGAGGTGTGCAGTTCAACTAAGCTAGGGAAGAAACATTCTGTATTTCACATTGGTGCACAGATCCAAGTTTTTAAGGTTGGATACATTTGATCAGAAATAAAATCAAACCAGCAGGAATCTCTGAAGAACTACAAGACCAGGCAAAGCGATGTGGAATCTTTATGGATTAGTCATTTAGTCTCATCATAATCTGTTTTAGAGATTAACAATGATATTCACATCACTTATTTCTTTAGCAAATTATTGATTTTCTGTCAGTCTCTCTCCGGACAGATCCCGGTGGATTTTAGTCTACACAAGAGCAGTTCTTTGTAATACCTTTGCATATTTCATCATGAATACATTCCTGACACATTTCGGGGCAGTGTTTGCAGATTCCTTCAGAGGCAAAATGCTTCTCTGAACAAGTAGATTTACATTCCCAGTGATCCAGAAGCAAAGGACTTTTACAGGACAGGCATTGGGTTGCACTTCTCATGCATGTCTTACAGGATCCACTGCATTCCTTGCAAGTCTCAGAATCATTAAAATATCCCCTATGGAATGAAAAAAACACAGAGCAAACTGCTGGTCACTCCAGGCTATGAGAATTACAACTCTAAATGGGACTCTCCCAGCACACACACTTCACTAGATCAAACATGTTTCTCACACAATTTTTTGCCCATCTCCCACTTAACATCCCCTGTGTCTGAAAGCAGAAAACGTGCATGGTTGGTGCTATATGGAGGGGTTTCCTTTATTCTTGTACCTGCTGTCTAAGTTATGTTGAACTTTCATGTCTTAATTTGTCTCTTACATAGCATAGAAAGATGCATAACTTTTGGGAAAACATGCAATCTCTAGTCTTATGCAGCTGAGCTGCGATACTGATATCGAGGAAAGAAAGAAAAATGTAACCTTAGTGGCCCTAGAGAGGAGAAAGAGAAGAGAAGACTCTGGAAATGTGGAGGCTAGGAAGAATGAGGGCAGGGATTGAAGAAAAATAGAAAAAGCAGGGTATTTACGTAGTACCTTGCTTTATTGAGAGCAAGCTGGAGATGGCAAAGAAGGAGTACATTTTACTGGTATCTGTGGTATGAGAGCAAATTTAGACAGCCACATCTGGAGGTACTAGTCATAAATACAGAAAAAACTGCACCTCTGCTTTAGGTGAAGATGCATAAAAGAGATGCTGAATTCAATCTGTCTACACTTTCAAAACCAAATTGTTACAAGGTTAAAGGATGAGTACGTCAACATTTTGAGATGATTACTAATCCACAGAGCCATTTATGAAAACTAGAGAAGAAGATGAGATAGAAACTACTCCCAGATAATGTACTTTACGTTAACAAACTTGTTATTCCTTATAGAGGGGTGCTTCTCCTTCCCTTCTTGGTTGTGGTCTTTCCAAAGAAAGTCTGGGGAGATGTGTTAGGAGCAAGGTTAGGGAAAAGGTAGGAGGAGCCATGCCTGCCACCTATTCTCATCTTTTGTTACCCTCCAACTTTTGTCGAGGTCCTGCAACTACTTCTCACAGTCCTGTCATCTTTTCCTGTTCCAATGTTGAGTACTCGGTTAGCCCAGTCTTCCAAAATTCCTCTGCCAGAAATTAATCATGCAGTATGTCAAACCATTTTATCCCTCTTTATGCCTTACAACATGTCCTAAAACCCAAACGAACCCACTTAATACAAGTCTCATTTTTTACTCCAGTGGAGAGTAGTTGAGTCTCAAGAACTTTACCTCAGAGTCTGAAACCAGAGTTTAAACCTTGTGAATTTTGCTCAATGATGGAAAGCCATTATTTACAGTCTAGAACTTGGAAAAAAAAGGAGGATAATAACATTTGAAATGACTAGTGGTATATAAGAAGTTTTAATTTTGTTGTACTGACTCTGAGTGGTATTACTGGGAAATGAGTACTGACAAGATACATATTAATGTCAAAACACAATTAATGGTTGTATGCCTCAGTTTCTAACATTAAAGGTTGTTTCTGGACTAGAGTAGGCTTTAGGGCAATTACCTTGCACTTGCTGTGTCATTTGATGAAGAAAACCCGTTCCACTGGCCCTCATTGACTTATTCGACAAAATTACCAGAAAGGCAGTGGCAGAGAGATTGCAAGAAAAGCAGGAGCTGCACATTTTTCTGAAGAAGAAAGGTTAACTAAGCAAGGCTTTTTTTCTGCATAGCACTGGTTTTATGTATATATAGACAAGATGAATGCTGAAGAAAAAGACACAGAAAAGAGAGAACCTGGTCTACTCACGGGCCTGATCTAATAGCCATTGCAGTCAAATGGGAATCTTTTTTAATTCCACTTATAAAAAAATATATGAAACTAAATATGAGCCAAAGAGAAAAACACACATTAAGCACTGTATTTACATATCAGGACTCTAATACATTCACTGTCTGAGTTCATGCCAATGCTCTGTACTTCTTGGAGGAAAGAGCAAGTCTGGAGAATGTCTAGAACCTTTATTATCATTCGCCATGAAGTACCGTGTTCCTGCTAAAGTCATTGAGAGCTGTTCCATTTTTCATAGGATTTCATGTCTTACCTTCACTTTTGATTGTTTCACTTTTTCTCTAACCAGAAGAAAATACTGTTTTTTCAGGCAGTCTGAAAACTAAATTCACCTTAGTTTCTGGTAGCTTAGGTTAAGTTAAGGTCTTCCTTGAAAGTTTAATAATGGTTCTGAACTTTAAAGAGAAAGAGCACTGAGAAAAAATTAGGGATGGTATAAGAGGAGTTACTTACTCAGGGCACTCCTCTAAGCATCTGCCTTCGTGGAGGAAGAGCAGCTGGTTCTGTTCAGACTGACACTTCTGACAGTGCCAGTGGTCAGAGCACACCTCACAGTCATCCCCGCACGTCTCGCACTTTCCACTTGCAACGTTGCCAAAATATTTTTGAGGGCACAGAGAAACACAGGTATCATGGATAAGGAATTTTCCTGGTAGAAGAGCAACGTTGAGGGGGGAGGGGGTAGAGGCATCAATTAGACATATATTTAAAAGATTTTTGCCTTGGAATCCTATAAAAAAACTTTCAACTTCTCAAAATTCAACTTAGGTTCTTAAAGCATGAATAAAACATTCTTTAAGACATTTCCCAAAATATTTTCCTCAGACTTCATTGAAATTTACAGTTAGAAGGAATCTGCAGGATTATCTAGTATGTCTTGCTGAAGAAATCCCTATTCAGTAGTTCCTGCATCATATCTACAGATTTTAGTTGAAAGGGAAGAGAAGGAACACCATCAACATGACGATGTTTTAACCCATGTCGCCGAGGGCATGCCCTCTTGCCTGAATTCAACTGTTGATTGTCTGACTGCCTGCCTATTGTTTAAGCTGTTGAGGGGCTTTGTAGTGACCACTGACAAAAACATTCTCTGCAAGCACGTAGGATACAAAATATTATAGTCGCTTGCAAACTTATCCGAGGAAGCTGAAATGTTACCTTCTGGACATGATGTACACACATCAGATTTCTCACAGGTCATACATGAAGAATCACAGGACAGCAGTTTTCTGTTTCCATCTGGGATGAAAGGGGGAAAAAGTTTAATTTTTTACTCTCTGGTTTTGTTAATTTCTCCTCTCTTTAGGACGGACACTTCCTATGGCTTTGTTTAAAGTGTTTTGAAAATGCACCTCAGTGAATTTTTGGAATTCAGGAAGTTGAAGAACTTAATGATTGTGTTTGACTCCTCTCTCCTAAATGGTAATTTAAGAGTTGTATTAAAGGAAAATATAAGTGTTTTCGTCACATTCACTAAGGCATTGTTCTGGACTGCTCATCACAAAGAGAATAATAATGTTTTTAATTTTATAGTTATCCCAGTAATCTTAATTTCAGTGTAGTGCTCCAAACCCAAATACAGATATGTAATACTAATAGATTGCAAACAGAAAAATCTAGAAAGTATGTACATTTAGGGAGATGGTTTAGTGAGGTATTTAATGGACATTTTGAATGAAATTGTTGTAGAACACCATTGCCCTGTAACCTAAAAATTCTGAGTCAGAAGGAGACAGAAATCATATAATCATAGAATATGTTGATTTGCAAGGGACCCATCAGTATCATCAAAGTCTAGCTCCTGGCCCTGTGCAGGACACCCCATAAGCTGAGAGTGTTGTCCAAATGCCTCTTGCACTTTGTCAGACTTGGTTCTATGTCCATTTCCCTGGAGAGATTGTTCCAGCACTCAATCATCCTCTGGGTGAAAAATCTTTTCCTGGTATCCAGGGTAAACCTCCCCTGACTCGGCTTCATGCCTTTTTCTTGAGTCCTCTCGCTGATCACAAGAGTGAAGAGATCCATGCCTGCTGTTCCACTTCCCCTTGTGAGAATGTTGAAGACCACTATGAAGTCTCCTCTACTCTAGGCTGAGCAAACCAAGTGACCTCAGTCTCTCCTTGTAAAGCTTCCCTTCCAGACCCTTCACCATCCTCATGGCCCTCCTTTGGACATTCTCTAATAGCTTTCTGTCTTTTCTATATTGTGGTGTCCAGATCTGCACACAGTCCTTGAGCTGACGCTGTATCAGTGCAGAGAAGAGCGGGACGATCCCCTCTTTTGACCAGTTGTCAATGCTGTTCTTAAAGCATCCCAGCACATTCTTGGCCCTCCTGGCTGCCAGGGCACACTGTTCAGTCACATTCGACTTGCCATTGATCAGAGCACACAGGTCCCTTTCCACAGTGCTTCTCTTCAGCCTCTGTATGAGAAATGAGGGTTGTACTGTCCCGAGGTGCAGAATGCCCAAGTTAAAATTCATACCGTTGGTGATTGCCCATTCTCCCCTGCTGAATACCTTTTTCCTGTGTTTCAGGTCACAACACATCCTGCTAAAAGAACTCTACTGTATATAATTGCCCCTGAGTGCAGAGGGCAGTCTGAGGCTTTTTTAAGGTATGTAGCACATAAGCATTTTGTCTTCTTTTATGCAAATAATCCTCAAATAGATAATTGCTTGCTTTTGTGAGGTTCACTGTCAAAGGATTTTTTGGAGACCCTACGCCTTGGTTTCATGTTTTTCATTACTCTTCAGTATTTAACAAAATGTTAAGAAGTGTCGTTAATGTTGACTGTAAGAATGTAATACCCCAGAAAAGTTGGATGTTATAAGGTTTTCTATTATCCTAACTTTATTTATGCAAAGCTTCTCTCTTTTGCTGCTTTTGAGTGAAGATCAGGTGAAGTTGAGCAGAGAAGCTGTTAATGATTGCTGAAAAATGTTTAGAGGAGTTCATTCTTTCTCCATGTCTAAACAATGAAAAATATTTTTTGTTGAACTAGTTTTTGTTTCTGTTTTTCTTTTGCTATACATCTTGAGTTTTGTAATTGTAACTAGTTGCCACCAGAGGGAAATGTATGCAAGCAATCAGGCTTCTGCTGACAACAGAAAAAACATTTTGCTTCCAGTCAAATATAAGTATTTAGATTTCCCAATTTAAATATTGACAGAAGAAATTTGTAAAAATTTTTTTTTTTTTAATTCTGGATAGGTAAAATGAGTGTTTCTTGTTACTGTGGCTTTCATTTACTAAAAATACTGAAATACAACACATATTTAGAATAATGTGAACTTTTAAAATGTAAGTTTCCTTCACAACAAAAAGTTTCCAGAGTGGGAAAATGTGATGCAAGAAACGTTTTTGCTGAAAACTGTGCACACTACTTCCAATAATGTAAGAAGGTCCTTCCAAAGAATAACTTCACAAAGCTGAGGAAATGGTCATGCAATGTGTACTTTCTTGGTCTTTGGACTAATAGCAAATGGAAAACTTGAAAATTACTAGGTTTAAGCTGTTGGGTTCAATTTTCCTTTTCCTTAAAGTACTTGAGTGTTTGACAAAATGAGTGATCTTTGGACACCAGTTTTTTTTATCCTTGAACTTACAATCTTTAAAAAAAAAAATTCAATATCCATATTTTTATTTTCAAAAGCAAAAGCCCTCTGTTTAAACTTGGGTCAGAATCTGACTCAAGACCACCTTTATTCTTGTGTCTTTGTCAGAATGAGTAACATCTTTGACCCAGCTAAGTCTGTCTTGTTCTTTTATAGAATCTGAAAAACTGAATCTCATTATTTCTTGCACTAAGTTTTACTGCAGCTTTGAAGCTACCACAGTGCTCTTGCCCATTCAGACTATTCAAGGGATTGTAAAACTGGAAGGGTGGGGAAAGACAGGGAAATATTTTTTTCCTGTTCTCTTTTCTCATTTGGGGTTGTGCATCAAGAGTGAGACAATGGAAGATTTTCTTGAAACATACTACTGTAAGATGTTAACAGTGACCCTGAAATTAAATTAAGGGAAAAATGAGTGAAATTTTATTTTCAATTAACACAATGTCCTCATATTTACTTTATTTTTGCTTCAGTCATCTTCCTTTGAACTCCCAACATTTTTTCAATCTGCTTTTAGAGAAAAATTAAATGAGTCCTCAAAAATATTCAGGGTGAAAATCAGGGGTTCATATGGAAACAAGCTCACCACTTGTTCTGAAAAATGTAAAGTTTATTTTAAAAAAACCAAGCTGAAGCCCTCTAAAAAACCCCAGGACATGTGAGCAGAGATATGGCCATGTATAAAGAAGCATGCCTTCAAGTATAAAAGCATTTGAATTGCCTAGTAGTCCCTCCTTAATTTCATTCAGAACCACAACACTGTTATAACAGTACTTTCTAGTTTCTCATCTCTTCTGTGCCGTCCACCTTGCACTCTCTACCTGTTCCTTCTGGAGAATAGATCTTTAGGCCAGGTAGTGTGAGCAGGAAGTGTCAAAACTGGCAAAATATGGTTTACTTCCTTCAATTTAAATCAATTTATTTGTGCTTTTCTATGAGTAAAGAGGGGATTTAAAACTTTTTTCTTTTAGTTGCTATCAAAGTAGGTCTCTGTGTACATTTGTAATATCCTTAGCTCCTATATATTAATTCCTAAAAGGATTCTATATTTACAGTGTACTTTGTTATTGGACCATAGTACAATTACAATTACTGAGGTATGCAGAAGGGAATGCATTGCTGTTTCTTACTGCAAGTGTATTCCTTTTAGAAGGTGACCTGTCTAGCTCTTACACAGTGTAGTAATATGTGATTTGAATGTGATCCAGTTGAAGTATGGCTTAGTTTGTTAGATCCTGTGCATAGCACTGTTCTTGTAAAACTAGTGCAATAATGAATAAAAAGCCCCAAACAGGTTACATGTCTCCATGAGGTAATTGCAATTATATAAATATAGTAAAACATATTGAAAACAATATATATATGTAATAAAATGCTAGACATCTCCCTTTGTGAAGACTTATGTGAACTGTAAATATAAAGAAATTATAGGAGTGCTGGGAAGTAAATGACACTCCCCAATAACCATTAGTTATCAATCTAGTTGTTCTGTAACAGCTGCATTATTTTACAAACAAATAACTAGAATATGAAATTGTCATGCATAGGAACATATTTGATAATAGATCATTTTTGCTTGCTTCTAGCAACCTGAAATTTCTCATATGGATGGTGATTAAAATGGTCTTCTCCGTCTTCCCATGATGCTGTAATTCTGCACTCTACATGCCAGAACATTTTCATGTTTAAAAGACTATGACCCATTCTCTCCTACTGCTGATTTCCCTCCTGTCTTCTACATAGCACATTCCTTGTTTTCTCCTTCCCATATTCTGAAACCTTTATATGTATATGTATCTGCAGAGCTGCATTAAGGTCCTTTTAAAGCCTGAATTATTGCTTTCTCTCAACAAGTACATTTTTACTGATTTTGTTTTGCTCTATTTAAGGAAAAGGAAAATGCAGTTGGTCAGTGGAGCTTGTGGGAGGTTACTCTTATTATTGGAGGTGGTACGTAATGGTAAACTGCTGCCATTTATTTGTATGTAAAGAAACACATATTTCCATCATTAGAAATAGATCTCATTCCATACCTATTTTTTCCCATTTTTAATTTTCATTAAAATGTGGCATACTAAACCAAGGAATGACTATTTTTATGGGTGCAGCCTTTTAATGATCTGGCAAAACAAAGACCTCATCATAATTTGTGAAATATCTAATCCAGTTAAAAGGGGGTCTGTACTCACTTGGTGAATTAAGCTTACACTGTTGTGTTTCCTGGCTTCCAAATTCATTTCATCATCTGGTACATGAGATAAAATACAGATGTTTCATGCTAGAAACCTAGAGTTCAGTTGTTGGGATTTTTTTCCTTTCTCCTTTTCTTGGCTTGCCCTGTCTTTTTAAAAGCCTGAGTAACAGACATAGTCTGTTGCATTATTTCAGACCTGAATATGACCTTTCAGGGATTACTGATATCAGTTGAACAGTTTGTCCAGCAGAATATACTAGCAAAGTAAATATAATTTTAAATAGGTTTTCTTAACAGAATGTTTTGGTTGCTGGAATGTTTGCTCATAAAAATTTGTGGGACACATCTATAATTTATCCTTGCATAAAAAATGGAAGTGAAACCTTGGACATGATTGAAAATAAAAGTGTATTCTGCATTCATGAGGGTTTTATTTCTAACCTAAATGGAGGAGTCTCTCAGCTTGCAAAGGAAGTCAGACCCTGAGTTGTTCTCTCCATGGCAGGCTCTGATGTACTGCCCTTTAAGTTGTGTTAGCCTTGGAACCACCAAAACAAGAATGTTTCCCAGAAGTCACATTGTTCCTCATGGTATGTCAACATACTCACTAAAACCGCAGGGGAACCCACTGAATTCATGTGGCTGGAAGAGCCAGAGAAATTGTTTCATTATTTGTAATGCAATTCATAATACCTCAAATCTCAATTAGTACATTTCTAAAGAAAAAGATTAAATAGAAGAATAACATAGTAAAAGCTGATGTAAACTATTAGATTTGGGAATTTTGTCTATCTTCCTAGTTGTGCTGTCCTCCTGCATAGTCTGAAGCAGGCCGTGTACTGACAATGCATTTGGTGCTCTCCTACCTTCCCTCCCATGGCAAGGGAAAGGTTGTTTATTAAATACCTGGCTCCCCAGACCCAGCTCAATCCCCCAAAATGGTAGGTCTAGTAATCACCTGGCCTGTATTCTTTAATGAGATTCTTTAATTCAGGCCACTCAAGATCAGAGGCAGCTCTGCCATGGTGCTGCACTAATGTAAATATTTGAGGATGCTGAGGATGCAGCGTGAGAAGCTTGTATTGATGAACACCCAGACAAGATGCGAGTCAAAACCCCAAATCTCAGCCACAGTCTTTCCTGCATCGGGCTGGTGAAAATCATGAAACTATTCTAATATCCCCTACAGCCTGAACAAGCTGCTTTGATCCCGCCTGTCATGCTGCATGACAGGCTACCTTCAGAAAATGAGTTTGACATCAGATGAGATGGAAGGTCCTTGTATTTTGGTAAGAAAAAATAACCCTGAATAAACTCATAGTGTATATAAAAAACTAAAGAACAACAACAACAACAAAAAGGTAAACTGGGATAAAATATTGCCAGATACATTTGTCCAGAGTAGCTGGTGAAAGACTTGGGAAGATGCTGTGATTTTGCCCTCAAGTATGAAAGAAAAATTATTTTCTCTGTGTATCTGTATATATTATGTATATCTTTGAAATACATAATGGTAGAGAAGGAGGGCCTACAGATATGCTTAAAATAAGCTGGAGAGGGATCCTTTGTTCTTGACCCAGGATGTTTTTTATACAGGTATGAGAGCCAGAATATTCACTGATAGCAAATTTCAAGGAGCAGAGATAGGTTTTCATTTTATCCATTCTTGTACTAATCCTTCAGAATTGTGTAGACAATGACAGTGACAGCATCCCCTAAATTTTATTGGTTTTCAGAAAGCTTTCGATAATGAAGAAAATAATTGTGACAGATTGTGAAATACAGGAAGTTTTTGGTTGTTTTGTTTGCTTTCTTTTTTCCCTTTTAAAACGATCCATGTATATTAACATATTATCAGGGTGTGAAATGCACTGCAGTCTCTAACCAGGAACAACTCTATCAGTGTGATGCACTGCTAGAGCTAAATGTGTTTAGCTAAATGCCTAAATCCTGTATTTTTTGTTAAGGATCTTTAGCATGCAACAAGAATTTCCAATATAGACAGTACAGTTGGAAATTTGGACTTAGCTGACATCTGCCCTTTGAATGAAATCATCAGAAGAACTGAGTGACTGATATTCTAGCCAATAAACCAACCATTCAGGTTGTGTTCTTTTTTAAACAATGAACATTATTTTTATGAGAACTGGATGAGCCTACAGTATCTGAATTAAAAACTCCAGAAAATATCAATAAATGTAGTTACTAAAGGATGTAACTTCAATAAACACAGTGACAACTTCATTACATCTTAACTTGAAGATTACTACTATTTGGAAGCCAGGAGAAAAAAGGCTCAGGGACACCACCAACTTCAACATCACTTTCCCGGTGGTTACATGGCACAGCAGCTGCCACTCTGGAGGAATCCTGGCAGGGCTATCCAAGAGAAGCTGTACAGCCACCAGCCGTGCTTCCTGCCGTCCCATCACCAGCTGCAGCAGGAATCCTGTGACTTTGGAGCAGTCATTAATGTTCAAGCCAGTACAGCTGAGCGAGACGTATCTTTTAGTTTGAAATGTCCCTAATAAGACAGATGTATTTTTACTACTGGAAGGAGGGAGAAATGGTAAGCAAGATGGAGAGAAAGAGGTTTCACAGCACAGGGATGTTCATTTGTGCAGAACTGCATCAGATGTCTGCTCGAAAGAAAAAAGCTGACAAGAAGTCACTGTTTAACAGTGTGAGAAAGAGAAAATCAATAGGAAGACGAGACTACAGATGTGGTCTTTTTATGGCACTGATGTAGATATAGTCTTAAAATGAAAAAATCCCAAACTTGCTTCTGTGGATTCAACACAAAGAAATGCATGTAGGAGATCAACTTTCTATTAATATTCTTATTTTTAGGTCTCTCTGATATTTTCTTGAAGTGAAGAAAGATTATTGCTTTTGATACATCGTTTCTCCAGCAGATAGGCAGTTAATAAAGTGGTCAATATTTTTTCTGAGAGTATTAATTACTGTATTTTAGTTTCTAATACAAGATCATATTGATCTCAGGATAGTCATTCATGGATCTGTTTGATTCAAATAAAAACATAGGAACCAGAAGAAAAATTTTACTTGATTCAAAAATGCATCCAGGAGTATTTTGCTGCATTCAGCAAACATCCCTGTCAGATAGTTTTCTTGTGTTCTTAAAGACTCCTAGTGATGTAAATCTTTAAGCTTTATAATAGGTTCTACTACTGTTCCATTATAAAATTTCAAAGTCTCTTTTTTTTTTAGTGGCACAGTTTCATTTTGCAACATAAACATTCAATTGTTCTTTTTATATGGACATAATGGGAATGAAAAATATTCTATATATGCCCACTTCATTTAAAACTTTTTTGATAAGAGATGTTTGACAGTATTATGTTGCATTTGATGATGGATAGGAAGGAAATTAATATGTAAAATTATTACTTAAAATTATTATTGAGTGTTCCTCTCAACAACTGTAAATAAAAGAATTTTCCTTCCAAATAACTTTCAGGTTTTTGGGAGCTTTTTTGGAATAGAGAATTTTTTCCCTCATGCTGTGGATGAGACCACCAAGAAAAAAGTAATTATCTTGGAAAAAGTTGTGGAAACGGCCAGCTTAGGACCAGAATGTCAGAACATAGTCCTACAGCCCATATTTGGTCTCTCAGGAAGCAGTGTATATCTATACAGAGAAAGGAAAGAAGAGAGGTGATAGATTTTTTTTGCATCACGCACGGAGCCACATATTATTTTCTATTTTCTCCAACTTACATTGACTTCTCTGTAGGGAACAAATAGCCACAAAGCTGGTCTAGAACATAACCTACGAGGCACCCAGTAGTTTAGATAAGGATCTCCCAGTACCTTAATCTATTACCCATCTTTTATCTTTTTCATGTTTTGATCTTTTTGTCAATTATATTTTTAATCTTTATTCATATGAGGTAGCTGAGAAACACCTACATTGTATTGAAATGTTATGCTATTTGCAGGATGGTGGATTTCAGTCTGTGATACCAATGGGTTTGGTCAGTATACTTTTAAAACGACAAGTTTGACAAAAGCGCAGTTTCAATCAAATCTACAAGATCTTGTTATATTCTTTCTAAATTTTGTAGTAGTCTTCAGAGAAAGAGAAAAATTATGAGCTCTGTTTCAGCTTACCTCTCCAGAACTTTCCAGCTGGCAGAGAATTTCTTGGGTTCAGGCACTGCCCATGAGATAGTTGGAAACTGTTTTTGCACGCGGTGCAGTCCTTGTAACTGTACCCAACACAGGTCGCACAGCTCCTGTGGCAAGGTTCACACTCTCTAGAGATGCTGTCAGCAAAGAAGCCGTCTCCACACTCATTCACACATGTGCCATCTGCAGCAGAAACAGAGCCTGGAAGCATAATGACCCCTGCCAATCCCTTTGGCTCAAGCAGAAATACTTTAACAAGAAAACCCGAGCGTGTAAGAGCATATGAAACGTTTTGCAGCTATATAAACTCTAATTTTTTATCATGAAATCTGAATTCAGTTCAGTTGCATAGGAGAAACTTCACAAACTTCAAACCAATCTGCATTTAAATTTACCTCTAACTTGGCTTTAATCAGTATGCTAAACATTAGTGCATAAAAATCTAATGGAAGTCCAAGCCTAGGTGAAAGTTTTGTGGTTGAGTCTCAATAATTATATTGTCTCAATAAAAAATTAAAGACTAGACACCTGTAAGATTTTTAGATATATGCAAATTTTAGACATATGCAAATTTATAGGATCTCTAGTTTCTGCTGAATATGAAATTAAACTCAGGTTTAAATCTGATTCAGATTAAGGTTTTGCATAACTCATCAAAACCTCTGGTAGTTGTAGCACTTAGGCTTTTTGAGTTTTGTCTAATTTCAGTTAAAAAGATCATGGACCCCCAGCTCACCCTGGTTGTGACCACAGAGTTTTCCTTCAGTGTGATGCCACTACTGGGCACTTTGAACAGCCAACGCAAGAGAATACTATAACCTCAGGAATTCCTGTGATTCATTTTTGGGACCATGTCTGAACCAGACCTGCCTGATTTATGGCTTCTTAATAAAGCCAGGAGATTCCTACTCTTGTGTGAATCTGGTGTGGAATTTAGTGGTTTTAACTGAGCTTGTTTCAGAGTGTTTAAAAGTCGAAGTAAAACTAGACTTGCAAATAGTAAGGAAACATTTAAATGTCTTTCTATATTTAAAAACCCCTCCTTTCACAAAGTCTGAATCAAATACGATTTTTTTTATGTGTTCCAAAGAGTTGAAATTTAAGTATATAGACCCTTTGAACCAAATTACACCACTGGGTAGTATAACCACCCTACATTAATGCAAATGCCTGATTCTGAAAGAGCTGAGTCCCCTCAACCTCCACTGTCTGCCATAGAACAGATTTATGAATTTGAGAGTTTGGAACCAGAGTATTTTTCTAAATAAAAGATCTAAAATATTTTTGTGTATACTTTGTATTTTGCTTACCTGAGAGATAAAAGCCTTCCTTACATGAGTCACACCCATCCTTGTCACAGCTGTCACAGTTGCTAGGACAGTCTCTACACTGCCAAGAACTTTCATCTTTGTAGGTATTTTCTGGACAGGATTTATAGCAACGCTGCTTATACCTGTAAAATAAAGCAGGATATCATTAGTAACTTTCTTTTGAAGGTCATTGAGTTTGTTTTCTGTGTGGTTCTAGGGATGGTAATGATAAAGCTGTATTACCATAATGAACAGAAATTATTCCTCTAATGAGGATTCAAAGTGTATTTGTGGTTATGCTGTTTATTCAACTAGCAAAGTCATGTTTCCTAATCTCAGGATTCTTAGTATAATTTATTTTATTTTGTGTTTTAAAGGTAGGTAGAAATCCGAATACATGCTTCCTTAAAAATTACTGCATTGTGGTTGTAAAGACATGGTTGTAAAAACATATAATCCAGTGTCTTTGTATACAGAGTCAATATAATCAATATTTTCTTTTCCAATTTTTACAGAAATCTGCTAACGGTCTCTTTGAAAAGCAGCAGAGTTCTTTTCTCCCGATTTAATTTAAATCTTTAATTAATGTTTTATTCCTTTGCATAAACTCCATACATTTAGAAGTGTGTATTATGGACTTCACATACGACAACTAGACACAACAAACCCATATGCATTGTTTAACTTTTCGACACTTTTCGTTCCATATTCCTCTTTTCTGGTATGCAAAGGTCTCACCAGTCCATTAATTCTAGCAGGTCTCAATGCTAAATGGCTGGCTAGTTTTCCAACATTTCCCAAGTCTTTTTCCAAGTTACTGTTTTTCAGACAGGCAATTTAAAGGATAAGACAACATACACAGCACAGATCTATGTAATGAAGCGCATATTTTTGCTTCAGAAAAGTGTGTAGTCATGAAGAGCTGTACAGCTATACTTACATGTAATAGTTTTCAATGCATGTTATGCAGATTCTTGGATCATCTGAAATTAAATATATAAAATGATGTAAATAATTTTCAGAGTGAAAACCAGAATGAAAAAAATAATTTTTGCTAAATTTTTATGTTAGTATTTCTAAAATGAAAACAGTTAGAGACATAACAAGAACATTGTTATCGCTGAATCTCTGTTCACATTTATTTTGAGATGAAATCTTCCACAATCAGGTCCTGGCCTGTATTTTTATAGTAACCAGTGGCTTTTTAGTCCTCAGCATAAGCCAGATACCTGGAAGGAGCTAAGTCCTTAGGAACTGATGATCTGAAAAGCAGAACCTTCACAGGGGCTCGGGGTGGGTCAAATTAACCGTTAAAAGGAGACTGCATCTTACCTGAAACTGTAATTTCATCCTATTTCTTTATTTGTGGCAAAGATAAGTTAAACACTTTTGACGCCTCTAAAAGAAGTGTTTTCAGAGATCTAAGTAATCAGTTTAAATTTAAAAATCCTGAGCTAGACAAGAACATTTCTATATTTGGAGAGGGGGTAATGGTGGAAGAGGTGGTGGTGGTTGTGGGACAAGTCTTTTGGGTAGATTTTCCTACTGCAAAATTAATGTTTGTATTCAAAAAATTTGTTGAATGAACAAAAAAAGTGTTATGCAACTTTTAAAACTGTTAAAGTTATGGATTTGACTTCAAAAATGATGAATATTTTCTATAACTTTCCGTCTAGTATCTTCTATTCACCATTTCTTTCACCTTAACTAAATATCCCAAAGGCAGCAGAATGGAAGGAAGCGTAGCAACCTGGGTACATGTATTTATAAAGAGAATCACAGAATATTCTGGGTTGGAAGGGACCCACAAGGATCACTGAGTCCAGATCCTGGCCCTGCAGAGCACTATCCTCGAGAGTCACACCATGTGCCTGAGAGCATTGTTCGAAGACTTCTTGAACTCTGTCAAGCTTGGAGCTGTGACCACTTCCACTGGTCTGTTCCAGTGCCCAGACTCTCTCTGAGTGAAGAACCTTTTCCTAATACCCAACCTAAACCTTCCCTGACACAACTTCAGGCCATTCTCTTGGGCCCTGTCACTGGTCACCACAGAGAAGAGATCAATGTCTGACCCTCCTCTTCCCCTCACAAGGAAGTTGTAGACTGCAGCCAGGTCTCCCCTCAGTCTCCTCTTCTCCAGGCTGAATAAACCAAGTGACTTCAGCTGCTCCTCTTACTCCGGACCCTTCACATCTTTGTGGCCCTTCTTTGGGTGCTCTTTAAGAGCTTAATGTCTTTTATATATTGTGCCCAAAGTGCACACAGTCCTCAAGGGGAGGCTGCACCAGTGCGGAACTTTCCCTTGTTGAATTTCATACAGTTGGTGATTGCGCAGCCCTCTAATTTGTTGAGCTCTCTCTGCAGGACCTCCCTTCCTTTGATAGGCTGAATAAATCCTCCCAGTTTTGTATCATCTGTGAACTTGCTTAGTACCCCTTCCAGTCCTGCATCCAGGTCATTTATGAAGAGGTTGCAGAGCACAGGGCTAAGGTGGAGCCCTGTGGAACCCCACTGGTGACAGGTCCCCAGTCTGATGTCGCCCCATTCACCATAACCCTTCGTGCCAACCCCGTGCCTGAGCCAGTTGCTCACCCATCCCATGATGTGTTTATCCAGCTGCATGCTGGGTGTTTTGTCCAGAAGAATAATATGAGAGACCCTGCTCTTCATTTCTGGGAGAATGGAAGAAAACATTACCTTCTCTCCTGAATCACGGACTCACGGAATCAACTAGTTCGGAAAAGACCTCTGAGATCAGTGAGTCCAACTGTTGGCCAAACACCCTGTCAACTAGTCCATGGCACTAGGTGCCATGTCCAGTCTTTCCATAAACACTTCCAGGGACAGTGACTCGACTTTCTCCCTGGGAAGTCCATTAGGTCTAACCACCTCTTCTGTGAAGAAATTCTTCCTAATGTCCAACCTAAACCTCCCCATGTGCAGACAAAAACTATGTCTTCTCATCCTGTTGCTAGTTGGCTGGGAGAAGAGGTCAGCCTGCACCTGATGACAACTCCCTTTCACGCAGTTGTAGAGAGCTCCCCCAGAGCATTCTTTTCTCCAGGCTGAACAATTCCAGCTCTCTCAACTGCGTGGGGTTATTGTGTCCAAAGCATAGGATCTGGCACTCAGTCTTTCCAGTGTCCTGAAATCTCTTTTCATTGACTTAGATCTTCTTGTTGAAATATCACTGGTACTCATGTAAAAGAAGTAGTAGGCAGTATTTTGAAGGCTCTATTAACCTCTTCATTCTTTTGGTGAGGTCCCTGATTTGGGCCCCAAGGAGGCAGCAAACTTCCCTGAAAAGAGGGCCTGGTCTGCAGATGGTTTAGATTATATTTGTTTTAATGTATATTTTCTTCAGTAATTCCAGCAGAATGATTCAGCAGTTAACATTTCTTGGCTGCTTTGATTCATGAAGCTTCTGAACTGCAGATCGTTGGAGTAGAAACACATGCTTTGTTTGTATATGTGATTTTAGAAGTATGTTTGCTCAGTGGCTTCTGAGCTAGGTGAATTTCTGGTCTGATCCAGTAGTTTTCTTCTGTGCGCTTATTTCTGTGGAGAACTTTAAACTAAAATCTGGAATTTCTGTACTTGCAGAACTCATGGTTCAATCTCATATCTCAAGCTTTTCCAGTGATTTTCCCCCAGCCTGGATTTTAGACAGGAATTCGTTTTTTCTTTCTCAGGAAAAGAAAAAATTCAAAGAAAGAAAGTTTTTTCAGTACATGCACCTTGTATCTTCAATATTCAAGGAAATTCTCTTTTACCTACACCCTAGGAAAGACAACATGCTCTAATGTAATGTTCTGCCTACACTCAAATGCCAGGACTGAAAATCAGAGAACAGTTCCAAAACTTGCTGAGCATTTTTTTTTGCACAGGTTGCATATTGTCATCACAGTAGCTTGTAGAAACAAGTCTTATTATCTGCAAATCTAAAACCCCTTCTGCAAGATTGACCTCTTGCAGAAGATCTACTCTGTGATAAAAAACTACCCTTAGCGTAATTTTGTGTTGAAAGCCAAGGTCTGTTCATCATAAGGGATGGTTTGAAGAAATGAAGTTTTCCTTTCTCTTACTTAGGTTGCTATGGGAACCAGATCAGTTTTCTCTCATTTATCATGTAATGATAAATCTATATCTGTAAGCCTGAGTCTGTTCACAGTGCTGTCTCACACTTCCTTAAATCTTCTCCAAATACTTTTGTGCTCACTCCCACAGCCTTATAAACTCTATATTCTTCCATTCCACTCTGTATAATGGATTTTGTTGATCATTTGTGCATTATTTATTCTCACTTTCTGCCTTTCTAGCTTTGTGTTTGCACATAGACCTTATAACCCTGACCAAATTAAATAGTTAGACTCTGAGCCTTTTAGAGTGGCTCAGGCTTTACCTGCCCTATCAAAGAGGCACACTTGGGCCTAAATGCCTTTTGGTAGGTTTTTACTCTCAGAGACATGGCTCCTTGGGTTTTCTCAGTATTAATTTTGTTTGTAAGGTATCTTTGAAAGAGAAAAGTGTTATAACTTAACTGAAGATTCTTCACTCTTCACCCTACTGAGGAGTACTTTATTCTCAGTGTTGGCCTCTGAAAGTAGTCCTAGTGCAAATGTTGCAAAACCATGTCATGGTGCTCACTGTAGAAATCTGGATGGATCATATACTGTATTTTGCTGCATGGAGATGAGGTATTCTGTAGGAACCCATGAGAATTAAACATATCATAAGATATTTTACCTTCACAAGTTGGGTGAGGTGAGTGGAAGAGAACCCACAAGTAGTTAAGAACTGGGTCAGGAAAGTGTGGCTCCCTGAGCACACCAGCAGGAAGATTGACACCGCAAACTGAGAGGATGCCTGACTTGCACAATCACTTCTGAGGGGAAGACCTGTCCTCTCTTGACTCCTCTGAGTTTATCAGTGATCTAGTGAGCTCCATGTGCTGGAAATATTTACCTCCTGAATGAACCAGGTGCTTGTATTTATTTGGCATTATTAGTTAGTGGTGTGGCAAATTCTGCTTCTGAGGTGTATGTATGCAAGTCACCAGATACGATATGTAAGAGAAGCTTGTCACTTATCACCGTCAAAGGTACCCAAATTTTGTGTCTGATCATTATGCAAGTGCACAAGTTGTGCACTTGGGCATATGTAAATTGTGTTATTAGAGACAGAGCTGAACTTATTTGAGAAAACAATTTTGTCCACGTGTTGTATTTTAAACATAATAAATAGGAGCCAATATTTTTATGTTCTTGCATTGTATTGATTCTGAAATTCTCTTAAAATAATTACTTAAAGTGTCTCACAATCTACAGTTTTACCTTATTTTTTCCCCTTGTTCTGAGTGTTGGCTCATAGCCACGAGCTTTCTAAAAAGGAAAGTTTGACTTTGAAGAAGGTGTCTGAAATTCATTATGGTTTTAAAAGTCTGGAGAAATTATGAATGCTGTTCTGCAGTTATCTAAATACGTAAGTGAACTTACATGGAGAGGTGGACAGTAAATGGCATAAAGAAAATCCTCTTCCTTAATATTTTTTGCAGCAAAACTTTCTCTTTCAAAAGCTGCTTTTTTCAAGGAAACTGGATTTAATTTTGTAGACTTCATGATGTTTACTGGCACCCACCAGAAAAAAGACATTAAAATTTAATCAAAACCTGATGGTCAAAGGTGATGAAGACTTGCAGCTCCCATCTTTCTGCATCAGAGGGAGCAATCTTTCATTGCTGCTTTAAAAAGTAGACCTCAGCATGTCCAAAACTGGGTTACAAGAGCTGAAGAACCACAGGTATGAGGTATCATAAAGACAATTTTGGCAGTGTGGACTTGCAATGTATCCAGCACACTTAGACATGTCTGTCCAAGATTGTGCTTGTGTTTGCTTGCACGGAAGTAGGGATATATTTGATGTTTTTAAGAATTTAGAACTAAACACTGGTACTGAAGTCACCCTTAAGACTTCACTAGTGCCTGTGCAGGAGTCTGCCTTTCAGATCTCATGGGAAGTTGTGCACAAGGATACCAATTGGGCTTGTGTGGCATCAAGCAGAGTCAAATGCATCCCAGAGCACGTGGGCAGGAGAGAGTGGGGAGGTGAACCCTAATGTGCACAGCCATTATTTGGACACTGTGTACTCAAAGCTATAGATTTTTTGGGGGATTAGTGCTTTCTAAGGCAATGTTCCTATTAACATACCCCAGGACTTGTCAGTGTCTTCAGGCAGAGTGGTATATGTAAACATTAAAGGTTCTTTACGTTCTTAAAATACGGGTGCCCTCTGAATTAATGAAGTGAAAGAGAATGAAAATAATTACCTGAATTTAAAGGAACGCGTCATTTGTATTTTAACTACAGAGACTCACCTGTCATTGATTACATCTCTCTCCCTCAGAGTTCCTATCTTTGCTCTTAGACCTTCAGTGTTGATACAATAAAGATATATGGCCACACTGGTGTCCTAAAACAAAATCCACTCCAAACTTGGAGGAAACCAGACAGATTTGACTACATTCCTTGAGGATTCCGGAAGATTTTACAAACAAACACTGTCAATATACTTCAGTATCCTCACATCTGGTGAAAAATAACCTGCAGTGGTTCTTACTGGGTGGGTTTTACTTTCTTCTCTGAAATGCCTGGTATGGGATGTAATGTATCAAACCATTATAAAAGCATGATACTTCTGTCTTAATCTGGATGTAGTGTCATTACTGATTGAGAAGTGAGACTGCCAACGCAGACTTGCTCTATTCTGCTGGTACATGGCATCATGCCAGAAGGAAGCAAATCTTACTGGTTTTCCTCTCTGTGCAAAGCAGTACAACGTTGCCCGAGACTGCAGGTGGTGGTTTAACCTATTATTTAGTACCTTGTGAAAAAGACTTTTTGAGCAAAACTCTTTCAGGCTAGTAGGAAAACAAGCAGTTCAGATATCTTAATATGATTATATATCCCTCCTAAAAACTAGACTTCTGCCTGCAAGAAAAGAGAAAAATATAATAATCTTTGTAATTTGTGGACAGTGAGAGAATCACTTGCATTTTTCTGCTCCTGGTTTAGAATGTAATGTCATCCATTTAAAATAAACTAGACTTCCATAAGTGACCCTGTGCTCAGTATAAACTGAAGAAGTTAGTTATTTTTATTTCTTAGAGGTTATATTGAAGGATCTTAAAGTGCTTCGGAAGGAGCAGGTGCTGAATGATTTTCTATGAGAGAATGGTCTTGAGCCAGCTGTTGATCCATAAATATGCACAAAATGTATCTGCATTTGTATATATGAATAACTTCTTTTCAGCATGTGAACGATGTCATTTTAATTCCAATTCCTATGATTACTACATTCTTTTTTTTTCCCACTGCACTTTTACCTGAAATGTTCATAGCACTGAACTTTTCCTGCACCTGCTCTGCAGTTCTTAGATAAATTATTCAATTGTGTCAAAGGGAAGATAGGACAAAGAGACTGAAAAATGCTCCAGCATTCACCTAATTTCAAAAGGGAGTCTGTAGAAAGACTATGACGATGTGAAGCTGAATGTAGCACATTCCTTATGTTCTCACCTTGAACATTTAGTGTTTGAAGTTATTTTTATGGCAGTGTAATTTCTCTAGAGCTCACAAAATATTGAACGGCTTGTAAGAGACAGGGAGTTAATTTTTTGCTTTTTTGGGTTTTTTACCAAAGTTTCTCAATATATCAGCTTTCTGATTAAATATGAGGAAACCATTACTGTACTCAACTTACCTATGAATTAAGTTGTTGATATGCCTGAAAACTCATTGAATATTGAGAGTGAAAATACAAGCAAATATCTACCGTATTATACAGATAGGTATAAGTATCTATGATAACTACCTGACTTATTTTAAGGTTGAAGCTTACAGGTTCTGCTTTATTTCAAGAACACATTATAGTTTGCAAAATCTGCTTGGGACTGCTTTTAGGGCACTACTGTTCTCCTATTCCAAATAGAACTAACAGTAAACCAATCTCTGACTCTCAATAATACATGCATTTTGACCACCAAAGACTTTCCTCGATAGAATGCGTGTTAATAAACTCTGGCATCTTAATACTTTTGACTTTACACAGCAATGAAAACTAATTCAGTCCCTGTTTTACCTTCCTCCATTCTGTTGACCCTTGAAGCTCTTAAAAACCCTCTTTTAAATCAGAGCTTTGAGTGCAAGAATTTGGAAGTATGTAGTGAATGTTACGGATGATCAATATTTAAGGAGATCAGTGATCCTCCCAGGAAAAAGGTAGATGAGTAAAGCCCCTTTTCCTGTATGCCAGCTGACCATGAATAGCCTTCCAGTCTCTTTATATTAAGTTCATGAATGAAGAAAATCTTCCTCTGAGTTACTTGAAATTACTATTTTTAAGGAAAGTTGCTATTTATACATAGTCTATTTCTCCCTGATTCAAAACACAGAATGCCACTAAATAGTTTCAGAAGAAAAATAAAGTATTTGAAGTCATTGTAAAGAACACAGAAAATATTAGCACAGGGAAGTAACATCTGACAGCATCAACAAAGACAGGTATTGAAACATATACTCTCCCTTAACTTCTCTTGTTCTCCCCTCAGCCAAGCAGACAGCTGCCATGGATGTGGATAACACACCATACAAAAGAAGACCACAGTGTAGTTGCTTTCATGCTAAAACCATCTCTTCATTCAACAATATTGACAGGGGCAGTTGTAGGCACAGAGGAAAGCCTTAGGCTTGACTGAATGCACACAGAATGTCTGGTCACCAGCATCACAAGACGTTTTTATGGCATCACATATTAGATTGGACAATAGGCAGAAAGACGGAGTTAAGTGATGAAAATCCTTACAGTTAGGTATGCCAGTTAGTGTAGCCAGAAAAAGAGCTGGACAGACAGTTATGGTTTAGAGTTTGTTGCAGACAATGGCATGCCAGTTCTGTGCTGCTCTAAATCTTGCAGAACTGGTAACTCAAACTCAGAAAGTGTCCCAGCCGCGGATGGCAGCCCTGAATGTGAGAGATACGTTTTTTATGGAAAGGGCATATCTTTACATCCAAGGTCTTCACTTCTGGAGCATGACAAAGCAGAATCTGTGCTTGCCTGGAAGAGAGAGCCGCACCCCTCTAAGAGACTCCTGTGGGACTCTGAGCATTCACCCCTGACTGCGCTTGCTGATGGCTTATCGACAGTCTCACTTTCTCCAGATATTCCGGTTGGAGGAGAACCCCCTGAAACTGTAGGGAAGCTGCAACAGCCACATGGGAAGCACTTTGTGATATGGAAGTTGAGATTCCACCTGAATTTCAAAACCCTCTTTTTAATTAACACCTCTGGTTGCATTTTCAACTGAGCGTATTTCCTTTTTTTTTCTGTTTTTCAGGAATGCCAAATGAACTGCACGTGGCTGGATGCATTAACCCACATCAACCTGAAACATATGCAAGGAATTTTTTTAGGGCAGTAGCATTGTTGTTGCAATAACTTGCTCTTGAATGAAATTTAAAGATTGTGCTTATGTCTATATCCTTGAAGAAAAAGCACAGGGTGGTGGTCTGTTTTGAGGCCTAGAAAGTTTGAACATCTATAGCAAAATTCTGTGTCTAATAATAGCTTCAGAAAGTCAGTAAATCTTTCAGCCTGAGTGTGGCATTCAAATAGGAAAAAATAAAAGTGCTTCAAATTTTAATAGCTAAATTAATGAAAAATTATTTTTATTTATGATTAATATAGATTTTAGAATTTCATATAGTACGGGATATAATTTACTTGGCAAGAAGCCACCTGCACCAATGACTAATTGCTCAGCAGCACGCACTTATGCTAACGACAAGAGTGAGGGGAACTAATTTTTCCGTGCCTTAAGAATAACAAAAAGGTTGATAAAATGAATATTTACCCTGTTTGCAGTTCTGGCATCCATCTGAACATGGTATGCAGTCTTCAGAGTCAGGATCTTCCACTTCACCTGTGTTTTGCAAATCATCAATTTTGGGTTAACTCTAGATAATGCAAGGGCAACATTTGGAAGCACTCAACAAGGCTCCTGGAAATCATCTTGATTAAAATCAAAAAAGGAGAAAGACTCATGGAAATTTGTTTTTTCATTTGTTCTTGCATAACTCGCTCAATTTGAGGAATATACTCCTACTTTACAACAACATGATATTGGAAGAGGATCAGAGCTGGAGCTTGAGGACCTCAGAGTCAGGTGTGACTGTGTATTTCAAAACATTTTTTAATATGCTTAAGCAGATTTCTGTAACAAATTGAATAGAATATTTGTTATCTCCTACTGAAAGGTGCTTACCTTGTCTACAATTGTGCTTCTGACACACATTTTGAGCAAGGTAGTAGCCTCTGAAACACCTTTTGCAGTGGCTGCGATTCAGGCACACCTCACAGTGGCCAGGGCAAGGCACACAGGTATGCTCCAAGTGGTAGTGACCTGGAGGACAGTTGTCTCTGCACTCCCCATGATACAGGAAACGTTCCACCCCTCTTCTGTCTGTGTGGCAAACAAATGGGAAAAAGCTGTCAGTCACAGAGGGCATTTGGGGAATAAGAAGGATCTTTATGAAGTTCCAGTGCTGCAGTTAGACACTGACTGCTAGATTCTACAGTTTTACACCAGATGAGAAGTATAAATGTTTCAGGACCTCAAACTTTTCACATTCCTGGAGATTTATGAGATATAAAGATGTCGTGCTAGCAAACAGTTGCTCTTTACATCCAATCTGATAAAAAAAGGATCAAGATTTTTCCATCACTGAGTTCCCTTGCAGAGGACAAACAAGTATTTGTAATGTATTGTACACACAAATGTACAGTTATTATTAGGAAAGCAAAGTGGCCCACTTCACTTTTGGAAAGGATCACTCTGTGTCCCTAGATGATCAAACTGTAATCCTCATCTTAGTGGAATCATCTAGATTTGAATCTGAATAGCAGATGTGCAGCTATTAGCTATCAAAGCACAAGCGTTCTCTGGTGCATGAGAACTGGGAGGTCCCCTGCTCCAAATCCTTCTGAATGAAGCCTGTGAAAACACCTATAACTTCATGTGCCGTGTACTGCAGCGTGGGGAGTTCTCTGATCAGTTCCCCTACAGTATAAATTACACATGTAACTGTGCTAAGTGTATTTCATTGCCTGAACTGTAGAGCAAGAATTTGCTTACGATCATTTATTTCTGAAAATGCAGAGAAAGCAGCTATAAAAGGCAATAAATGCTGCACCGTAGCAGAAGTTGAGTCTTATTTATTTTACTTTTCATGCACAATTCTTTAATTTTCCTGCCTCCTAAGGATGTGAGTCTCATCAGTGTCTTGATTTCTTGATTCACAGAAATACAGAAATTTATCTTGCTGTCCACCGTAAGGGAGAGATTTTGGGGAACAATTATACAAACTTGCTCTCACAGTAGACCTGAAGCGTCATTTGAAAACTTCATCTACGGAGTCACATTTCCCAAAGTGAGAAAGTCAATCTCATCCTCGGTATGACTAATTAATGCAGCCATACTAGTGTTTGCTTGTAGTCTAGACACTTATTACTAAATAAAGTCTGGGCCAGTGTTGATTAGGACTGAAATGGAAGTAGCAGCTGAAATGAAAAGGCTGTGAATCTATTGTGAATCCTCAGATCAAAGCTCATTAAAAATTACTCTTTATTATAGGTTAGATCATAAATACTCATTTCCAAGGACAGTTCAGACTAGTTACACATACTTGAAGGTAACAGCCTTGGGTTCTTTGCTCACCAGATGTTAGAGAGACAATAGGAAACAATTTTTAAAGCAGAATTTCAAAAGGAGAAGAGTGGCTTTTTGGAATTTCCACGAAATTAGCCTTCCTCTCAACCTAAGATCCGTAAATACGTGTGTTGGTGACAAGCTTCTCTTTGCAAACCCTGTTTGCTCAGCTGTAGGGACACAGCAATCTCCAGTGGAACCCACCATGCTCATTTCTTAGCCTTTCCCAGAGAGATGCTTAGGAAAGCAGCCTGGCTCCCTGCCTGCTTGAGCAAACTGGCTCCATTTCAGTATAGCACATCCTGCACAGTGGGTGGGGGAAGAATGTATGGAGTTTCTTTTCCAGAAGCAGGCTATGTAGGTTTTCTGTCCCTGTTTTTCTTGTTTCTGCTTCTGTCAACATAGCTCCTATTGAAACAACACCAGGGGAAATGCATTAAATTGCAAGGACAATGCAGAGTTGTGTTTTCNTGAGTTCTTGTCCTAAGAATCTGATTCAAGCAGAAAAAAAAAAAAAAAAAAAAAAAAAGAGTTCCAATTCCCTTCAGAGTCACAAGAAGATTATGATGCAGATTGGTGGTAAAAGCACTACTCATTTTATTGGATCTAGCAACTGGCCCTGAGAGCTGAGGGAAAAGGGGATTTGGAGGCCACGGGAGGGGGAAAAGCTGGCAAAAGAAAATCTTACTTACCTGTTCCACAAGTGGTGCATTTGTTAGGCTCACTTCCACTGCAGTCCAGGCAGGTATGATGGCACAAGTGACATTGCTGTTGGAACTCAAACTTTCCTCTGGGGCATTGCATAACACAGCAGCCATCATCAAAGACTCTTTTAAAGAAGGAGGAGGCATAATCACAAATTTAGCTATTACTTGTTCTTTAAAACTAAAAGAAACTAAAATGAAACTCAATAAATTCTTCTCTCACTCTATGACCCTTTGGACTTTAATACTTCGTTTTCCTGATCTTATTCATAATATTTACTATATGAAAAGTGTTTTGAACCTGTATCTTAGACTTCAAAGATGATTTTTCTCTGAAATATTTTTCTGAGAAAAATGACTTTTTGGTCCTTTACCTAGATATCCTTATATCACAATCCCTGCAGTGGTCCCATGTGTCTGCTTAAAGGAAAGCAATATCTGGTCTTTCTCTGTGAAGGAATACACCCATCTGTTTTACTTTTAAGACTGCCTTTGAAAAGTACTATAGCTTGGGTAATATGACCTTGTACATGAAGTCGAATATCTGTCTGAATATTGGCCTTTAGGAACTGTGTTTTTAGACTTACATATTGTCGTGTCTTAGGAATGGTATTTACTGGTTTAGTTTTCCCACTGAAACAGCCCCAACCCATGCTCAATGCCTGTCCTCCCTCCCACTCTTCTGGGGACGGAGAGGAGAATTGGATGTACAGAAGGTAAAGATCACAGGCTGAGATAAGAACAATTTACTGGAAACAGCAAAGAAATAAGAAAATGAACAGCAATATCAACAGTATCAATCACAAAGTGTACAACAGCTGAACAATTCTCACGCCAGTGCTCACAACAATACCACACAGAACCCCTGGCAATACCTGACTGTGCCATGCCATGCAACCTGGAAAGGGACCCCTTCCCCACCCCTGGAACTAACAGTGTGGTAGTATAGAACAACCTCCGAGTTCTAGCCATGCCCCTCCTGACTACGGCAGAAATTAATTCTGTCCTGGCTGGAATCAGGACGTATATCTACCCATAAATATGAGAGACCAGGTAACTTATGGAGCTCTTTAGCTTCCTCTGTCTCCACAGCAGCTCTCTCAAAAGCCCAGCAGTGACTTTTTGGGTCCTTGAAATACCCTCTCCTGATGTAATCTATGCCAAGGATTCATGGGGCCTCTGGGCCAGTCATAACGGGGTGTTTCTGCCATGCATTCCCAGTCAGGGTCACTTCAGCTCCCAGTACAGTCAGCTGCTGGGATCCCCTGTCACCCCAGAAATAGAGATGGATTCTGCGCCTACGTATCTTGATGGCATCAGGGTACACTGTGCACCTGTGTCAACTAAAACCTTACTTTTGGGTCTGATATGCCAGGTCATGGGGTGCACACAGTCCAATGAATTTGATTGCCCCTTTCCTCTACCTGGCTGGAGGTAGGGCCTCTCTAGTTCTGGTCATGGTACTTGTTGCTCACTTCTTGTAAGTATGAACTGGAGAATTTCAAGAGGATGGGAAGTAACATGAGCCCTTCTATTCTGTCTGAGTACTTGTCCAGTGGAAACTGGAGCTGCATTTATCCTTAAGGAATTTCCTGCAGTGGTCGTTCTTCCTCTCAACTCACGTACCTGTGCTGCCAGGGCAGAGGTGGGGTTTCCATCACACTTCCTCATGTCCTCTCTGTGGTCACACAGCAAAAACCACAGGTTACCTTGTGGTGTGTACTGTCTCTTCCACACAGTGGGGCACTTGCTCCCAGTAGCAGACTCTGGTCTGTACTGATGGGGCATGGGACTCTCTAGCTTTTTGTGTCTTTCAAGTCTGTCCAAAGTCTTGGACAATCTTTCCACAGTGCCCTGCTTCCTCTTCATTCATCATGATACAAACTGATTTGGTCTTGGACTTCTACTTCTATATATTATAGGGGCAGCTGCTACCTCCATGTAGCATGCTGTTCCTCAGCTGCAGTTTGAGTGGCCATGGTGCCTATTGGTCTGATTTCCTCCTGCTTTCCCTGAGGATACTGTCTAGTCTTGACCTGTGTCCAGTAAAGTGTAGCCAGGGCCCAGCACAATGCACTAAGTTGCTGGTCTATGGAGTTACTGCAGCATTTTCCTTGCAAATATTCTGTCACTTTATAAGGGTCCTGTAGTCATTCAGGGGTGAACTTCCAAAGCATTGGAGCAGAGAATTTCCCCCCAAATAGGGCCATTTTCTCCAACATTCCATGCCACTCAAATCTACCCACACTGAGGGCAGATCTCTGAATGACCTTCTAGAAATCTCTTTCTTGGCCCTAAACATGATGAAGACCGCGCCGAGGAGATGGCATACCAGACACAGCAATAAGAACATGCATTCTTTAACACCCAGAGGAAGTAAAAAATTCCCACAAGCTGTTTCAACAGGTCTGAAGGAGAAAAAGGTGGTGAAAAGCCAGGGAAAATCATCCATTCCTGTTCTCCCGCATGTTGGGTGTGATTATTAATGGATTCACAAAAGCAGTGCCTCAGATGAGGGTGGAGAAGCAACACTGGATACACACCACAGATAACCCTCACTTCCCTTGATCTTACTGTGTCATAGGCTGCTATCACACAGTACAGCAAGAGAGCAACCCTGATCATCCTCCCTGCTCTGAAACAGAACACAGTGAGGAGTGTATAGTGCATATATGGAGGTGCATACAGGGTCAGGTACCACATCTACAAATTACGCAAATGCTTAGATAAATATGTTTCCAACCTGCTCTACTCAGATCTGTCATTATCTCAACCCTTCCTGCCCCACACTGGGTGCCAAATAAGGCTGTTGTGGTTCAGCAATGGAATTCCCCAATATAGTGCTCCCACCAATACACACCAAATCACACACTTCTTACTCACTCTCCCGTCCCTGTTCCCTGAGGCAGGGCGGAGAGGAGAGCTGGAGGCGCAAAAGGTAAAGAACATGGGTTGAAATAAGAACGATTTACTGGAAACAGCAATGAAAAAAGACAATGAAGAGAAACAGCGAGAGTATCAATGACAAAGCGCACAGCAGTAGAATGATTCACATGCCGGTACTCGCCTCTATGCCACGGAACCCCTGACAATACCTGACCACGCCACACTTTGTGGCTGTGAAGGGACCCCGTCCCCCAGCCCTGGAAATAACATGAGGTAGTACAGAATAACCTCCAAGTCCTAGCTATGCCCCTCCTGACTACTGCAAAAATTAACTCTATCCTGGCTGGAGCCAGGACCTTTATCTATCTAGAAGTATGTAGGAATTTGGCTGCTGGGTGTTATCCTTTTGCTGGATAATTAAACATTTGCTAAAAAATCCTTTTATGTGATGAAAATTTATGGTCCATTTTTCAGTGCTTCTTAATGTCTACTGTTTTAATCTGCTTGGGAGGAAACCAGAAATGCATCAATTCATGCATCATAGACTACTAAAAGTATATAAAAGAAGTTGGCTGTATTTTGGCAGCGTTTTCACTCTTAAGAAAATAAGAAAGGAAAGGCTGTCATCCTCCACACTTAACTGCTTTGACCACTTTGCTACTAGAGGATTTGGGATTCAGTTTCTAGAGAAGATGAGCAGCATTTTGGCTGTTAGTACAGACTTGGAGTACACCTAGACAACAAAATCTTTCCATTATATTAAGACAGTCCTTGGACTCAGCCAATGGCATTAGAGAATATCTGCAATACATCTTCATAAATTTCAGTTGCTATGATCATTTTCAGATTTATTCTGAAAGAAAAGGAGAACTGTGACAGAGGTACTGGAGGTAGCTGGACTATGCTTCTATGGCATGCAAATATTACTGAGTTCAACTATATGTGCTAGCTCTAATGGCAGCCATCCTTACAAGCTGCTCACACAGTGGTAAAGTACATTTTTCTTACTCTTTGTTATGTTGCTCCTAATGGGAAACACCTGGTCAGATCTTGTCACTAACCTTGGCTCAAACCATAAACAGATGGACAAGGAATTTTGTGATAATCAGTTTGTCTGGATAAAAACCTACAATTTCTTTTTTTTTCTTTTAAAAAACCAAAAACAACAAAACAAAACAAAAATCAAACAGGTAGCAGAATTTGCATTTATCAAATGATCCGATAGTGATTTTATTATTAAATAAATTGACATCTATGCTGGATTTTCTTAAGGAACTCTTTAGCCACTGGCTGATTTTTAAAAATTATTGTTTCTTTTACTATAGACTGTCCCATTTAATATGACTTTTTCTAGCAGCTTTCATACTGCGCAGAAGGATCTCAGAAAGATTTTTGAAACCTTAGATAGAAAAATTAAAAATTGTTAGAGAATTAATTGTGGTGGTTATAGCAGTGTCCTTCCAAAAGATCACTGAGACCTCATTGCTGCAAACACCTTGGTGGTTCAGCACAGTGATGCTTGGTTCCTTCTTTGCTTTGTAAACATCTCTGTGTAAAGCTCACAATATAGGTTGCAAAGGAAGGAACAGACAATCTAATTTAAATGCCATCATGAATGGGAGAAATCCACTCCACAGTCCAAAATTTTGCCCAGATTTCCTCTTCTCTCTTTTCTGATGTAACACTATTTAATAATGCTTCCTCACTTACGAATCTGTACTCCATTGGTCCTGGTATGTCTTTCACTGGCATAGTCATATAATAGATATTTTCTGGGCAAATTGCAGAATTGCTTAGTGATTTTTTTCTTGCCTTAGGGGATCTGATCCTGTTTGCATATCAGTGGAAGTGTCAGCTGGCTACAACACAATCAAGTGCAATAGAACCAGAGTTATTTGTGTGAGGATACAGTTGTGGGTAGGACATGTCTTTAAAGCCAGTCATCTTCTGGAACAGGTGTGTGATGACCTAAACATAAACCTCTGATTTGAAAAGTCCTCTGGAAAAGCCTTTTTCTAGTTCTATTCACTCTTCACGGCAGGTTAGAAATATTGGCCTAATTCAAAACACCTCAGTTAGGGAATGATGTTTAGGTGCTATGAAAATCTCCCCAAATTAGCCTCAGCGTCCATATTCATGCCTTGTGCCAAGCCTCAGAGCTGTGTACAACTACAGGTGCCCTAGACCCTTCTTGTTAAAATTGTCGGTTGTGATTCCAGCAATTATGATTTAGAAAGAATGACAATGAAAGAAAGTCTATTTTACATATAAAAAGGAATTTTTCTTTGTCTGTGGGAGTCATGCTGCTAAACATTAACTGCTTGTGTAGCCACCTATCTTGTTTACATAAAAATTGTTTTCTCAAGTGCCCTGGATATTTTTGCCATAAGCACTTTTTGCTTCCGTAGTCTCTGCAAGCTGGTGGCTGAACACGATACAGCCACTTCTCCAGATGATGATGTGAGATCTTTGTACTGCATTGTGCTGGGAGACAATTACCTTGTGGGTGGGCAGCTGATGCAGTTGTCTGACTCAGGTCCAATGCACTTCTGACAGGATGTTTCACACAACTGGCATTCTTGGGAATCATCAAGATATTCCCCTAGTAGAAAAAAAATGGTTTATTTCAGATCAACATCTCACAATTAAAAAAAAAAAAAAGGAAGAGAAGAAAGCACCAAGCTTTCCAGGTTGGAAAACATGATGAGAAGGAATGGGGTCTATTTTTAATTATTGAAGCAAGCACATTTTCCTGTGGCATCAGGAAAACAACTATTGGCTCCCTTGGGGAACCAGCATACTCAGACTTGTTAGTTTCCTGTCTTTATTTATTTGTTTGTTTGTTTGTGTAATAATTCTTTTCATGTGGATTTGGCAAAAATCAAATGTGAATTTGATTTTTTGTTATTTTTGTTAATTTATTTTGCGTCGGTTGAAGCAATGAGGCTCTTTAAGATTCACAAGTTACAGATTCAAAACTGGTGCTACTGAGGAGTATTCCTTATGCAATGTCTTAAACACGAGCCTGATTGCATGCTGCAGCATAAAGGGTTTGCTGTCATGGGTGTGGATGTGTTACATGAGGAGATGGACTTGAGCAAGCTTCCATCAGCCGGCGACCTGTTGGTGCTCCCCAAACCTCTAGCTACAGCATGTTTTGTCTGCCTCCCAAACTGTTGATGGAAGACTCCCCACCTAAAAGACCTCGGTTTCCATTTAGGCTGAATCAAAACTTGGTGCCAAAGTGCACATTTGGATGTGAAAACCAATTTTATATTACATGGATTTCTACCTTAAAACTGAGATAAAGATATAAACATTTCCATATCATGAATACACTAGTACTACTGTGCTGCTGAAGTGTGAAGTTTGCCTCTTTTTTTACTGAATATTAATTAAAACACTGGTACAAACTGGTAAGCTGGATGCCTAATAACTCTCAGGGCAGAGATTTGGTAAGTAGCATGAATACTTTATCTGTGTGCAGCATTATGTGGGGACAGTAAATTGATTTATCACACAGTATTATAAGGCACAAGATTGGGTCTTTTATGTCAGTTTGCTTTGGGAAAATTTATTGTAACTAAGTCTATATATTTAAGGAATTGGCTGTTCCTTCATTCTTGAGTAATGGAAGAGGTTGGGCAAAAAGTCCTATATAATACATAAAACCTGAAGTTTCTATGGATACTTCAATATCAAGCAACTCTTTCCACTTGCATCGCTGCTGGAAAATCCAGGTCTGGCAAATATAGGGAACTTTAGCAATCAAAATACGAATATGGAACGACTGGGGTTTGGCTCTCACCTGCAATGAGTTCCTTACATTTGAAGAGCAAAGGCACCGTGCAAGCAACCACTTGTATCAATTCAAGATGATGTAGGGAGGAAACATCTTCTGAAATACTGCAAATTATGTTCTCTGTCTGTCGTGTTTTTAACTGTTGTGGTTTTACATATTAAACAGTATTAACAAATTTTATAATAGTTGAAACCTCTGGTATGAGACATGAGCTAGTTTAGTACTTACATGCTTATGGGGATGGGAACAGCATAGATAAAAAGGCAAACTGACTGGAGCATCTAGCCAGCTCTGGGTGAAACCTGGGTACCCAAAATGTAGGCAGAGATGTTTTTATTGTTTTATAATGGTTTGTGTGTCTTCTAAAGAGAGGAAAAAAGTAAAAGACAAGCCAAAACCGGGCGATAGAACCACATAAATCATGAAGACAGTGTTCCTCAGAGGTTGTTCTGGGCTCAGTGCTAGCTGGGAAGAAGTTCAGACTGGGGCAAAATGAAGACTCTCCTGATGAGATCAGGGAAACAAAAGTCTTTGAATGCATACAGGTTGACACATTTTTACAGTTCTCATTATCCAAAGAGCAATTTGTATACATCTGTAGCTACATCTCTGTGTATCTATGTATCTATGTTGATGTAGTTATGTAATCCCTTGCACGCCCATACAGGCCGAACCTCGAAATGTGTAAACTGACTGGTTCTATGGAACTGGCGTAGCATTTCTGAGCTGCAACACTGCATCTTATGTGACTGATTACTTTATAAAGGGCTAAAACTAAAAACAGTAGAAAAGCTGTCACACATAGAACGCAGTGGGATTCTAAATTTTTCTAGATGTTACTCAGATAACATGCTTGCATTGATGCATATCTACCACAATACCAAATATTCATAATTCTCACTTTCTAGAAAAAAATAATGTGGCCTTCAGGCCATTGACAGATTTGGTTAATGTAAGCCTCTTGAAGCTTTCTGATGTGTATTCAGAAGCTGTAACACGGAAACCCATGTTCTCAAGTGCTTTACGAGATTTTAGTATGTGATTCTGTCATGGTTTAGGAACAGTACTCCCCAGTTCTGTGACCTCACTGAGACTCTCCCAGACCAGATGCCACTCGCTTGCTTCCCTTCCCCCACCCTTTCCCCTTCCCCCTTCCTCTCTTGGGTTGGGGTTGATAATTAGAGGCACAAAAGGCGAAAATCATTGGTTGAGATAAGAACAATTTACTGGACACAGCAATGAGATAAGAAAACATGAACTGCTATGAAGTTAATAACAGAAGGTTGGAATTGTTCACAGGGAAAATACCGTAACACTGGGCAGTTTTGCCCTCCACGCTTTCTCTTGACACCAGAAGGAGAGAGCAAGTCCCTTTGCCTGCCTCTCAAAGGTAATGTGAGAGGGTATCCAATAGCACTAGGGTCTGGCCATGCCCCCTTCCCAGATAGTATAAAAAATTAACCCTGTCCTGGCTGAAACTATGACAAATTATTGATGTATACAAATATATATATGTAAACATACACAGACACACACATCCCCATATATTTGGACAACAATACAATCATTAAAAAATGCAGTATCTGAGGAGAATTCCTATTGCAGGTCTGATGCTGCAGTGTTTTATACTATTGGGTTTACATCCCTGGTAAATCTGTCAGGGTGGCTTTATTACATAATTGCTTCTCTGATGATGTTTTGTGATGGGCATTAGAAAACTTTTCTGTTTCTCCTTTACTTTATTTGCCTGCACAACCTGTATGCTTATCCTGTGTACCTACCCACAGGTCCTGAGCTACTAAATCTCTCACCTCAACTATGCCTGTTTAAATCCTTCATGTATAGTAGAAGTACTCAGTTTTTAAAGGTTTTAGTTACTTCCATGTTGTGCCTTTCATTGGAAGTGGTGTAATTTATTTCAGCTGTGCTTGGAACAGTGCCAGGAAGACCAGTCCTGTGGCTCTGAACTGAAGCATTTTAATGATTACTATTATAAGAATGCGCACCAGAAAATGCTTACATGTTGGGCCCTCTGAATTGCAAATCACGTCTAGCGCTGTAGATCTGACATGCTAAGCAAATAGTTTTTGGTGGATACTCAGAGAGTTAACACCAAAGTTCAAAAAAGAAGACTTTTAAACTATTCCACACGGCAGTTCAACCATTTGCCAGAATTCCTTGCGAGCAATGTATTTCTTTACAAATCTTGCTAGATAAATACGGGCTGCCAAAGCCTCAACATTTTTCTTTTGTTTTCTTCTGCATTAAAATTCTTTATATGTCCAACACACTTAATAGAGAAATACTCTCAGCAATGTGTCTTCACTTAGCTTTTAATCAGGCAATGATCATCAGTTACTTCGGATCGTCTCATATTTATCATTCAGTTTTGTGTTGATTCTGCTACCTTGTCACCTTGTCAAAAAAAAAAGGAACTGATGATATTGTAGGATTAGTGATATGTTAACAGACTTGGTTCCTCATAATAGGAAGATTTTAATGTATAATTTTTGTGTCCATAGCTAGGAATATCTAACTCCACATTTGGGCTTCATCAGGTTTCAGGTTGTGCTTTTAACTGCATACAAAATCCCTGTACTTAAACGCTCAGTTCCTATCAGTTCATATGATGCATTTTAAAATGAGATAAGAACTATTATCTCTAGTTAAGGAGCTGGAAACCTAAGTTGCCATAAAAGCATCAAATTAGTTTCCAATAGCAAACTAGAACCTGTCTCTCCTGGGTCCCAGTCTGGAGCACTGTCATAGTTGCCAAGTCATTCTATGTCTTTGCACAAGCAGCATCAAGTGTACCTTATCACTGTTTCTCTCTTGCTTTCCAAAACCTGTGCCACTCATTGACAGCAACTGATATTTCAGGAGATCAGTTAGATGTGGGCGTGAAGAGATATGGACTTCTATGTGCTGGCTGTCATAAATCTTTTCCTTCTCCCTCTGTGAGACTTAGTCACTGCAAGTCATGTGTTACTTTCCCACTCTGTTTGACCAAAACATCACTCTTTCTAATTTTAAAATGCTCTTTATCATCTATAACATTGCCACAATGGCTTTTCCTTAATATCAGTGGAAAAAACTACCTTATTTCTTCCATTTTGCTTGTTTACTTTCATGGGAATCTAGATGTGGATTTCATACTTGGGATTTTTGTATGTGATCCAATGGGTTATAAAGGTTTGACAAAGCAGATAAACAAAAACTGCTCAGAATTGCTTTTCATCCATCAGTTGTGAGAACTGAAATAAGTTGGTCTTAGGGAGCTCTCTGCTTTTTCTCGTGTTTGGCCGTGACGTATTTTATTTTTTGTGGCTTAAGGGATCAGCTCCTTGAGTTCTTTGAACATTTATTCATAAAGCTTAAGTAGATAAAGAAAACTAACTTGCATATAAAAATCCATGCAAATTCACCCTGAGGATTCTTTTTAAAGTTACTCCTTTGCTTAGCCCAAGGTCTCATTGTTTAATAGATTACAGCTCCCTGAAAGAAATCCTGCCATAAGGTCCATGTTGTAACATTTTCAAGATGAAGACATTTCCTTTACCCTCAGATTTGGCAGTTGTACAAAATTTGCATCTGGTTTGCAATTATTTGTCTAACTTTGGTTTGTGGCCTCCTGCTAATTACACAATGACCAAATTTCTGTCTCCCTATTTGGATGTGCAGAAGGGACAAAGAAGATACTCTTCATGGACAAAACTTCTGGGTATTATGATTTAAGGTGATGAGAGGGATTCAGGATTGGAACTCTTCTTTTTGAAAGTGCTCTAGGCAGTGACAAATGAGAAGGCTGAAAATAGGATATTGATTCCTAAGTCACTAAATCTCCCCCTTGTGCCAAGGGTCAAAGCAGAACCTTGAAAAGGATTGAACATCTCTTCCCTGAATAGCTGTGTGCTGAGTGTGATATAATGATTTTAGGATGAAAGGTCCTTTTGTTGCAGGATTAGGTGAGATCACACAGAGAGACTCAGGTTAGCTGTAATCATGGCAGTCAGGAGTGAGGAAATTGCCTTTATCAGACTCCACTATCTTACAAGGCCCTCTATGCTTTTCTCTGCAGAATAAAAACATTCACATTAACCAAAGCTGCCTTATTTATTTCTAACAGAAAGGGATTTTCCCTTCCCTTTACAATCTGTACTTCTCCCCACATTTCTACCTAGTATTAATACAATTGTTGTCAGAAACCCATTGAAGAGCCAGAGCCCTCAGTGGTACTCAGAATGCAAAAACAGACCCCAGAAAGACATTTTTAGCATTTAAAAAAATAATCTTTAAATCTCCATTTCTACTAATTTTTCAGGCATGTAAAAAAATTGCTTTAAAACTCCATTTGTACTAATCATGTGGATACCTGGAGGCATAAGCTGGCTGGGTTCATGGTTTCTCCCCTTGCCTGTGTAAGCACAGTATATCAGAGCCTGGCAAGGTATTCTGCTGCTCACCTACAGCCTGAAATTTGACAGCCCCATGAGAAAGGGGGAAGGGAAATAGAACAATCTTTATGGATCTGTATCAATAAAGCTTTGGTTTGTACCCTTCTCACTTATTGAAGGAGGGGGAAATACTACAGCACTCTCAAAATTTTAGACTCACAATGGAAAAAAGTATGCTCAGCCACTCCATTTCTTGAGCTTTCCAACTGGAAATTTTCTTGTTTTATGTTTTCAAGCTTCCCATTCTTCACAAAAATCCGTAGCTGAGAATATTCTAAAGGGCAGTGGAACAGAGACACCTGAACCTCACCGAAAATTATCTCATATTGCTGCTTTGGAAGGCAAGGTAGTTGCTTGTGCAATATAAAAACAAACATGGTATGCTTTGAGTAAAGCTGGTGTTATTAGCACATGGAGTACATTGAAGACAGAATCTTGCAGTGCTAGAGGAAAACACATATCAGAAGCAACCGAGGTAACACAGTGTGTCTCTCCTACGTTATTTAGCAGGGTGTGTGAACTTTGTTTACACGGAGCCCTCCCTGACCACTGCAGGATCTGCGCAGTCTGATTTGAATACACATAAACCTGAAGGGGGAAGAGCTGCATGCCTTGGGGCCGTATTTCAGTGGTGTCATCCATCTGAAGCCAAGAGACTCCTGCACAGGCTGATTGTACTGGACATGTTCAACTTAATCAGGATATGAACAGAGATTTGCTGATAACTGGGCAGACTTTAGCCTGCCAGCTATTGTCCCAACAAGATGTAACAATCTAAGTTTGCACTGTTAATCAAATGCAATTTCCTTTTACTTTGCAGAGTTGAAGACATATTAAAGCCTGTAAGAAACCTGCCAAAAAGATACAAGTACTTCCTTGGAAGTAAGAAGAAGATCAAATTAAATCTTTTAATGAGTGGTATAAAGGTCTAAATTTTATTCCCATCTGTAACTGTTCAGCCTCCTCAATACACTCACACTGGTGATCTTCCCTTGTTTAAAATCTTCCCTGGTTCCTGGTCTCCGCTATAAGCACCTCCGCATCAGCAAGGTCATTTTTTTTTTTTAATTACAGATTACATTCCCTTTAACAATCACATGTTCCATGTTGAAGGTGTAGAGATGGGGAAATGATACAGCTCTTCTAAATCAGATATAGCTGGAGAGAGATTTTGTGACACTGTTTGACAGTGGGAACTCATTCTGAATCCTTCTTTAAGCCCTGAAACTGTTCAGAGGGCATGTGCTAAAGGCAAGACACAGCAAGATCAACATTTACACAACTTCATCTTGGTATGGCCTTGCTCTTGCAGTAAGAAAAAGGGTACTTTATTCAGGAATGAATATTTGACTTATTTTTGTCTTTTTATCCAGTAGCATTGCCCAGAATATGCCCACTAGCATAGTCATGAGCATGACAGCTGACAGCAACCTGATCTGTGGGGACTGGCAATCAGGTGCTGGACTTTCCTTCCAATCCACATCTCAAAGAATATCTGCAGGCATCAGGAGGAGGGCAGTGGGCAGGCCAAGGACAATTGTAAATGGAAAAGTTCTGCAGTATTATCTGAATTATAATTAAATCACATTAGTCATGCTCCACTGAACATCGAGTGTTACTGTTGAATTTGCATGCTAGAGCCATTAATTCTCCTTGGGTAAACAAGTACTCTCACCCCCAGGCTGATTGGAAAAATGGGTACTCAATCACCTCATTGCTCTCTACTGTGTTTTCTGATGGCTGAGTGGGTTTTTTTTGAAAAGTGCTGCTGTTTTCCCAGAAGACCTCCAACAAATCCATCCTCCAAACACTCAGAAAAACTAACAGACGACTGTACGAGGGTCATTCTTCTAAACTTCCTTGGTCATCTTTGGCAGGAAATACCTGAGCTGCTCATGTATTTGCTGCCAAAAACCAACAACGACCAGCCTTTCGTGCAGCACAAAGAGTCTGCACTTGTTGCCTACCGGAATTATTTTTAAAAATACTAAGAGCTTCCTCCCCCTAACATGCTTTCCTTTGACTATAACTCCCATTCTACAAGTGAAAATTGTCTCTGTTTTCATGCGTAAACACTGCTTTTTAATCCAGAAAGGAGGTCCTTCAGGATAATTTCAATCACAGCTCAACTATTAAATATTAACCCTGTGGTGATGTCTGCTACACTCGCACAGCAGGCAAATATTATTGCAGTTTCTCTGGCTTTATCCTGAGGATTTCAGAACAGTTTTCCTAGTAAGACCTCATGTTACTGTGCTCTGAGAAATCACAGAATGCAAAAGCCCTTTGATACATCCAAATCCTCTTTGCTGGTGTGGAACCAGTGATGGAAATGTGGGTGTTGGTTGCATTTTCACTGGCTGGATGCAATACTAAGGTTCAGAGCCTTAGTTTGTTCTTAGGGCACTCACAACCCTTTAATTCTTGCTAATGAGAAGGATTTAAGCCCCAACAGAGTATCATGGCAGGTGGTAGTAAATAATCAGACAATCGTCTATTTCAATAAAAAATAGAAACCTCATAAAATAGTTTAAGTAAAACATGTAATTAAAATTATGTTAAACAGAAATGGGTTTTTCCCCCAGTAAAGAAAATGCTCATCAAAAATATATTTTCAGCCTTTTTTTTCACTTACTGAAACTCCCTATTCTGATCAAGGTCATGAAAACTGTTGTGTATCAGTTTTCTTTTGATGAAAACTTGACTAGGGTTTTTCTTTGTATGCTGTAAAACTCTTTTAATGCTTGCTTAAAATATCTTGCACAAACATCCAATGGCAGAACTTTTCTTGGTTCGTTCTGCACCAATGACAGGACAATGGCATATCCAATATAAATGTAAGGCATGGTAACGGATCATAGGCAAGTTGTTGTTCAGCGACTTACACTGCAAATTAAAAGCTTTGACTCATACGAGTAATCTCGTACACGTCTTTACAGGAATCTTGAATTTATAACAGGCCTTCTCACGATCACTCAGTTCATTAAATATATTCATTAAAAAGTAACAGACGGCTATTAAGAGGATCAACTTGGTCATCAACAGTTGTAACTTGCATTTAGTGATGGGTGAAATTGCTGTAGACAGCTCTATGCTTCTGCATATAGGCACATTCACACCTCTGTCAAACCCCTTATGACCTGACAATGTGGCACAAGCAGCAGCCTGCTGTCACAGAATAAATTCAGTTGCAAGGAATTTGACATGACATTGGAAAGCTGCAATTGCAATAGAGATTGAGACCTTTGTAAGGTCTCATAGGGAAATCTTTACTAGAAAACAGTGTGCTTCACAGAGCAGAAGTTTGCAAAGCCTCCCCAGAAAGAGACAGGCAGTGCCAGTGGTTACAGGTGTGTATTCACTGTGGGCTAAGCCAAATGTCCCAGGAGCTGCTGGTCAGAAGCAAAATGTTTCCACTGACCTGTTCTGGCATCTGATCCTACAGTACTGGTGTGTGGCTGAGGTGGAGAGCTGCAGCTAAAAAGGGAGTAAGGCTGGAACTCCATTGCAGGAAAGGAAACATAGAATAACACCCCCACAAAACAGGCTTCTGCAGGATGTTCTGCAGGTCTGGGGCATGGTAAACGTTTTTTAGCATGTGTTATTTTTTTGGCTTTTTTGACCATAGCTGTCTTTATTAAAAAACTTTGAGATTTTAAATTTGCATTTAAATCAAGGATTCTCCTAGACAAATATGAACTGGGAAATATCATGTTTTACCTACAATGGCATCTTCAATTTGTCATGGCTTTCTGACTTGTGGTATACATAAAATGAAATCGATGAACAGATTTAAACTGATGCCATACACACTCTTTCCTGACATAGGGGAAATTATTATTTTGTTCATACTTAGTAGCTTCTGATCTTTCTGAAATGGTCTATATGCATTCTGCATGTCATCAACAGTGTCAAATACTGAACACACCGAACTACTCATTGTTGAATCAGAGAGGGAGGATCAACCACCTAAGGAAACTGCAGCTGCCAACGAACTAGCTTCTTTCAGCTGCAATCCTGCTGCTGCAGCGATCCTCCAGTACAAGTATGAGCTATGGGCTGCTTACAAATTTTGCATGTGTCTGACAACAGCTATTAAGGCTTAGCAAATAAAGACGATCAGAGTCTGAGCTTACACCAGAAAGTTCTCAGCCTAAAACTCAGATGTATGCTTACTTGCCTGCTCATTTGGAAGATGAAGATGAGGTGGGAGCTGAAACAAGCAGTTCTTCACACAACACTGTAGGCAACCTTTTTTCCAGGTGTGGTCTCACCAAACTACTGCTAAGAATGTGCCATCCCACATATGCTTGCATTTGTGGACTGACAGGGAAACTGGGAATGATGACTAACTCCTTGTTTCGAAACCAGGTCAAAACAGGTCAGCAACAACGTGATGTATAAGTGGTGGGGTTTTTTGCAGGAAATTCTTTACATGGCCTCAAATGCACTTAAAATGCCATCTAAACATATGACCCCTTGGATAAGCTGCCATTTTGCTCTCCACTCAGGCTAAGGGACTAAGTGGTAAATGGACAAGAGCATCAGCTCATGCCAGTGGAGGACCTGACCCTGCACAGGTTACACACAAGGCTACAGGGAGCCCTTTAGGTCTGGCAAGGACAAACAGGCGCTGCTCTCCAGGGGCTCAATCTGAGCTGCACCGCGAGCGAGCACCAGCACGCGCACAGGCACCAACACGACACTGCAAGCAGCCACCCTGTATGACTGCAAGGAGGAAAACTTCCTTCTTAACTGCCTGAGCCAAAAGGTAATCACAAATCTTGCTTTTTAATCCTGAACACAGAGATTAGACCCATCAGAAACTCTTACAGATCAGAGGAAGTCAAAATTGTTACCCACTAGGGTTCAGTGGCTCGACTGTTACTACACAAAAGGTGATCTCCACGTAAACCAGATATTTCTGCAGCCATAAATTCCATCACTTAAACAAAAAAAAGTCTGTAATAAAATTAAACACCCAGGTATCTAAGTGCTCTATACTACAGAGCTACCTATGTCCTTCCACAAAGATGTTTAACATATGGATCAACATGGTTTTCCAGACCAAAAGAACAGGAATTTGGTTAATTTAATAGAAAAAATAAAATATGGAATAACATTGATTTTGGCCAATATCAATTACAACAGAACTACCCTATTTTACAAATAACAACTGAACATTTTACACATGTACAGTATTTTTTTTCAGTAAAAATGGATTTCGTTATAACAATGTCAGTTTTTTTAAAAGAAAACAAAGTTATTAATTTCTTCTCTATAATAGTGTTAGAGACATTTTAAGGTATCCAAACAGATTCTTTACAATCCATTACATAATTAAATCTCAATAGTGAATATATATTTATATATAACATATATAATATTAACTTAAACTTTGAAAGCATTATGTTCTATTTAAACACGCTATACTGAGAAATGAGGCAGTAACAGACTAGTAGTTAAACTAGCACAAATTTGAATGTTTATCAGGAAATTTGTAATGGGCACCAAAGGAGCTTGACTGCACTCTGTCATACTGAACCAGGCTGTAATAGTTTATCTGCTCTCTGCTAAAGAGGACATTGCCTCTAAAGGTTTGTATCCATTTGTTTGTAAAACATCCACAGTCATTTTTGATCCCCTTTATTTTCCAGGATTTACATGCTTAAACAGCTGCAATCCATTTTCTGTTTTTATGTCCAGGAAAGCTAACTGAGAAAGACACTTTGTATGTTTTAAGTATTATCCCCAGTAAACAGCATCTTTGAAGTTCAATTTTCTGTTTTCTGTGAAACGACTCTCTTTTGAACAGTGTGCTGAGTGAAGCTGAAGAAGATAAATTAAACAGAAATTTGTACTGGCAGCCATGTGCCTGGGCAGAAAAAGAGCGAGGCTGGGGCCACTTCTCTTATCACTCAGGACTATTTTACAGTGAGGTAACTCCGTTGGCCTTAGCAGGACTATACCTGCTGAAATTTCTATTGTGAGCAGTTAAAAGCAGATTCAGGCCCATCATGACACCAAGAGAACCACTGATTTATTGCCCTATATGCAATTATTCCTGGAGGTGTATTTGGCACAATTATAAATCCAGTCCTGTAAACACATCCTATAGTCACACTGGCATTTACATATGGGCACTATGAAATAGTTCCACATATCTGTATGATAATATCCCCTTTTTAAATGAACATTATAAGACAACAATAATTTATGAATACTTCTCACATGTTAGCAATGTTTTCTGACTTCTGAGCATATACATTACTCTCACTTATGCAAATCAAGAGAAGTAGTATATTCTAAATTTGTCCACTACAGGAACAATGGTTTTTTTATGTTTATTTGAAATAGCTTTGACAATTTAAAAAAATAAAATAAAAATCCTAGCATATCTGTTAATAAGCCACCTGTCTAAAAATGAAATCTATATGACCAAAACCACATTTTGGGCAAACATATTTACATACCGCATGTGATACAAAAAATAGCATACAGCAGAGGAAGTAAGAAAAAAATGTGTGCAGAAATATTCACCTTCCATTTTTGAAAATAGTGTTACAAAAGGGGCAGAACTTAGTCCTGCACTAATGATGTTTCTGATCCCCTCAGGAACTCAAGTTCCCCCTGTCAATACATACAGCACAAAAAAAGACTAATGCAATTTTTTTTGTATTGTTTAGTTTTAATCCATGTAAACTTGTGTTGTATTCTTGAAACACTCTTTAAACATCTTGAAGTGGAAAGAAGCAGGAAAGAAGGGAAGAAAAAGGACCTTCAAAAAACAGGAATAATCCTAAGGTTGACAGGAAATCAAATCAAGAGTTAAATGTTAATTTTGGCATCAAATGCTTTGGTCACACAATACTGACTCTGTGATCCTGGATGCTCAGCTCTAGACAACCAGTTATGAAAGGTAGGCGTGTTGTAGTTTTTCCATTTAAGTTCCAACAAACAGTTTGCCATCTCCCCAGACAAAGAGGGGGGAGAAGGAGAAAGGTGGCTTGTTTTCTTTTTCTTTTTTTTTTTCCTTTTTCAGTAATACGGATTAATCTATAAGTCTACAGGAGGAGGAGGATGCTGGGAGGTGTCAGTTCACCCCTTTTGTTTACATGTTCTGCAACACAACTGCTGAAGCACTTTCCTCTGGCAGAGATTGTTCTTTTTCACCAGCATACAGAATCCTCCCTCGGCCCAGGACTCTTCCGTAGCTTCCAGAGGGTAGCAGCAAGAGAAGAAGGGGAGATTGAAGGTTTGGAGAGCACGGCGTGTACAATGGAGGAAGGTTTAATTGGTCAGACATGCAGATTTGGTTGAAGAGACCATTCAGGAGCAGGTAGCAAGTAGGAAATTTGGTCCATCAAAAGGAATTTCAGTCAACAGCATTTTTTTTTTTTCAGGAAGAGATATTGTGTGGTCCGACAGGGAATGATTGGTATCCATTTATGAAAAGGAAAAAAAGATTAGAAAGAGAATAATTAGAATACAGTGATACTTACAGCAAAGGAATTTGCTCTCAATTTTTATGAATTAAAAGAATAAAACAATCAAACCACAGAAAAAGTAAAACATTCTCAAAAGAAATGCAAATCCTGTAGAGCGAGTTGATTGTAAGGCACTGAAATGAAACCCTCTCTGCTTTTGCAAATTAACAGAAACATCCCCCAGACCCTTCTGGACTTTCCTTGTTACCCTAGACTGCTGAGAACATGTGCTGTGTGGTGTGACCCACCAAGTTGCACTGCAATTGCCTGAAGGCCTGCACATCCATGTGCTGCCCTTCCACAAGAGCTGCATTTGGAAGAATGGTGGTGACAGTACTGAGATGGAATGTCCTCACTCTTGGGCCACTGCAGTGTGTGTGATTGAGGCTGCAAGTGTACAAATGAAGGTGGATTTATCCCAGCCATATTAAAGACCAAACTGGCATCTCAAATGTTTGCATTGCAGAAATCAGCTGCAATACCATATCAGCATTGCACTTCTTCATTTGTCTATCTATATCTGTTCACTTCTAGACTCACTTTAAACAATAACTCTTCCAAAGTCCGGACAGGAAAAGGTCTCATGACTATTTTACCAATATCTGCAATGTAATTTTACAATGAACAGGACACTTTTCGAAGTTTGGAAGCTTATATTCCAAAAAGAAGTGCAAAGGTCCACAGAAACATGACTCACACCTGTGCTCTTTCTTTCTTAAGTCTTTAACTCTTAGTAAATCCAGTGTAAATAAGCTGGATTCAAGACTCATTGTTAACTTTTACTACATCTGATGTCAGATATCTTCCTGGACTTTGTTCTGATATGATTTTCCTGTTGGATTGCACTTGCTGGGCTCTATTTACGAGTAATTCACATAGTAACATTTTTAGGGAAGCACAGTGTTACCTAAGTGTCTCTGTAATCGTGGCATTTTAAAGGAATTAATATTAGTGAATAATTAAGCCAATTATATGCAGTAAGAAGGCTATCTTGGTTGCCACAGGGAATTTGGAGGAAGTTCAAATCTCCACCCTAAATTGCATGCTCCCTAGTTCAGAATCCGTTTTTTCTCACTACCTTTTCACACAAGTCAAGCAATACTGCAGGCTCTTTAAATAATTTTTACTTACCAGCATTTTCACAGTTTAAAATGGTGAGACAGATAAATGTAATTCTATTAACAGTACTCTAGGGTCCTCATATAAAAATCTGTTGAAAGCAATGGCTTTTGAAAAAATGCTAAGGAAGGAAGAGTAGGTTGTTGGCAAGGGGAACAATTATTTTAGGAAAATTCAGGTAAAGTGGATGCAACTAATCTTGCTAATACATGCAAATGTAAATTTCTCCTTTTCATACACCTGAAAAACCTATAAAGTAATGGAGAGGTTACTTAAAAGAAGAAGAGAAGCAGGCCAAACCAACCCAATACATGTAAAAGAAGAAGCTGGCAGTGATAAAAGGGACCTTTTCAGAGACTTGCACTCACCATCCTTGCATACTGTTCCAACGACACAGACACCAGTGTCTAGGTTATAGCCACTTGGACAGCTCGTACAGTTTCTGTCTCCTGGGCCACTGCAATCCAAACAGCTGGCATCGCACCTAAGAGACAACAGCAAGCGTTGGTCTTCTGGCCTCACCAAATACACGACTTCCTAGGAGACTTCTTTGGTATTGGAAAGGACTCGTTTGCTCTTTTGAGACGTATCAGGTACTACAATATTACTGCTACTAATTATGATAACAAATAATTGACTAACCCTGCAACTCTGTCCTGCTTCTTTCCACCAACAACTTTCTCTTCAAGTTTTTTTACTACACATCTGCATTATTCCAGTGCTTCAAAACTATGCATAAATAATCAGCAAAAGTGTCAAGCTGATGGTGCATACATGTGCCAGAAAGGCACAAACTAAAGCTACAGGATAGAAATGACTGATGCGATGCCCAGTCCCTTCATCACCCATCGCACTCCATTGCATTTTCATTACATACTGATTGTCTTTTTATGTGGAATACACTGAAACACATAGTGATTCCCCTCCTGCCCCGAACTCAGATCTGAGTCTATAATAAATGATTCCAAAGGGCAACAAATCATATTTGTTTAACAAAGAACGGAGTAGAAAAAAACGTTCCTTCCTTGCACAGCACAACTTGTCCAAGATTTATCCAGCCATTTGTACACTTCAGTGGTAAGCTATTATGGACAGTAGTTTAGAAATAAACCCGTACTATGTTTGTGAATATGCAGTAGAAGAACTGAAATGGTCTTTATAAACAGTAAATAACTTGCAATGAAAAACACGTAGCTTGATTATTTTTGTCTGCTATTAAGAAATACAGATGCTCTGTCAGATTTGTAAATTTTATGCTTCTGTGCAAATCTACTTACACTCTCACTACAGGCTGTTTTAAAGTGAAGGTCACACACATATACCAGAAAAAATACTTTCATAAGACCTGTACGAATATAAATAATCACCATCATATTAATAATAGCAACAACAACAACAATACCTTTTCCTTCAATTGCTTAGAATTCAATTTTTTTTGTATTTTTTGAAGTCAGCAGTATTTTATCTTCTAATAAGTATGATGATTTTCAACACAGTAATAGCTAATATACTGCCAAATATACTAGTATTTGTATGTACTAATATATTATTTCCTAATATACTGCCCGATATACTGCCAGATGTATTAGCCACTGATCATACCTTTTGCAGCTTTTGTATCCGCTTTCAGTGGAGTGATCAAGGTAATAACCACTACTACAGGACTGCACACATCTTCCATCTTCCATAAAATAACCCTGTGTGCAGTTTATACAGGCATCTACTCCAGCACCTTAGTCCAATGAGAAATTGTTAGAAGGTAAGTACATTGTCAGAATAAACAGTTATATAATTTCAGTGTATCTTTTTCTGAAATAAATGACTACAGTTCTAAAGCTCCCACAAAATCTATCAGTAATTATTCCATCCCTGGAAGAAAAAGGAAGGCATTACTGGAAATCATATTAAGTTCTACGGAAATTAAAAAAAAAAAGAAAAAAAAAGAAAAAGAAAGGAATATATGAAGTCTTTTGATTAAAAACCTAGATTTCCATGCTGGCTGAAAGAAGTTTGCCGTATTTAACATGTGACTAAAAGCTAGCAAGAGAATGAAGAATTCACGTGTAAACAATCATGTTACACTGTAACTGTGTAATAGTGGAACAAAACCAAAGGTAAAAATCATACAGGAATGAAAATTATGCAGACAAATGTCAGTGGGGTACCTGCACATGTTGCACAGGAACGGTGGCAAGGTTCACATTCTCTGCCACTGTGGTATTTTCCTTCTTCACAGCGGATTGCACATCTGGTGCCATGCAAACTATTGTAAAAAGGAAAAAAGCACAAGGCACGTAACGGCAACAGAGGACAACAAGATCGGGCACAACCCAGTAATTCGCTTTTAAATAAAGAACAACACACATATCAGGATTCATCAGCTTCCATCACTGGGGATATTTTAGAAATTTAGAGACACCAATCACTTAAAGAGGGAATGCAAGGCAGCTTTGCCCACAGTGAAGTAAAGAAGCTGTTTAGCAACTCTTTGTAAATACTACCAAGTAATACGGGATAGACAAAAAATTGACAATGACAAACAGCACTAAAAATTCAGGCATGTAAAATGCAATTATCCACCAGGAATTTGGCACAAGGTCAGCATTTAAAAAATGCTAGGGGACTTGTTAACTGAATGCCAGTTCTGTGTGGATTGTGAGATTTGTCAAGATTACAGCTGGAGTATTCTGCCTGCAGGCACTTCAGAGAGAACACAAAAATGTGAGTAACAGAGGAAAAGAAACAGCATAAACAGCCGTATTTTCATGCATTCCCTGAAGTAGTTGTTTATTGCTTTCCTGTTAAAAGGTGCCTATAGCAATTTGTCAGGGCTTAGGTTTTGTTCGTTTGCTTGAAATTATTTCTTTTTTAAGCTAGGACTTCTCTGCCATGTTTACCATCTTCTGCAGAACCTCAGCATTCATCCAATTTAACACTTTTTCTAAAAATGCTCATCAGCTCTGGGGTTTATCACGCTGAGTGCTAACCACGCTTTTACAGCTTGGATCCAGCAGAAGTTGGGTAAGCTCAGCACCACTGAAAATTTTCAAGGGTGTATTCAGTCTCAGTTTAGAAAAAAGAATAGCAATTCAACAAGACTTCACAACCCCTGCTTTTCTCTTATTTTTCCTCAGTGACACACCTTGAAGAGCTTTACAATGCATATAGCACTATCATGTTTTTACAGATGGGAAAATAATCCGCCCAAGTTTATTTAAATGGGCCAGTAATGGAGCAGATTTGGAATACAGGCCTCTCAAGACCCAGTCAAGGAAGGCCCTGCTCATTGATGCCTCTGCCAAGAAAATGCAGGAAGTTTTGAACAACGATGGAATATGAAATACATGTCCTGAAAGGACCCATTTTAAAAAATGTTACTGAAAATCACTCTCAATTTGCTAATACTGCCCAAGAAAACATGAAGCCTTTCAAAATTTTTTTAATGTTTCAATTTCAATACAGGAATCCAGCTACTGATGTTCTAGAAGCAAACATTCAGCTTTTACTAAGAGATGAAAATCTGCTTTAACGGAACATGAAACCTCAGTGTTAAAACATTAACACAATGCTCGTATTCAAAAGAATCCCTACAGATACTGAATACTGACTTCATATTTTTTTGTGGCACTAAGCCAGCATACAGTCTGTCATGGATATTGTAAGATTTTTGACCTTTGCTACTTGGACCAAAAGGTCATTCTTTATAAAGAAGCTTGAAATGTGTACTGCTGCTTTGTGTGTTTTACCTATCATTTTCAAGAATAATTAAGTTCCCCTCTGAAGGAAAAAAATCTCCACTGTTGTTTAAAATGTATGATCACTGTACTGTAATAGAATTGAGCCTCAGGTACCTGAGATAAGTGAATGACTGGATACATGAAGAAACACAGTAAAGATAAAATAATTTCTAACTACCACATGAATGAACCAGAAAGACTAATACGATTCATTAGCTCTACTTCTAAAATAATCCTTGACTGACATACTGTAGGTCAAAAATTCAAGAAGCCAGCTTTCCACATGACTGTGGCTTTTATGTTACCTGAAATGAAAGGCCTTCTAAAAAATCTGTTTTTAGCCAAACTGGCACACCTGAACACTATTACAGACTGAACAGCATTGGAACAGATGAAATGAGGGCCATGCAAGGTTAGCTATCTGATGTTCTTCATTGTCTATCTACAGCTTTCTATCTCTCTTCAGATACTGTGTTTAGAGACATCCATCATTTCCTTACCTTAGGCCATGTCTGCATTCTGTGCAGATTTGGAATTCAACACAGGTCTTGCAGTTTTCACTACATTTTCGACAAACCATCTTATCTACAAGAGAAAAAAAGAAAACAGCCCAGAAAACCTTGGTCAGTTGTGTATGATAAAATTGTATGAATTCAATATTGCATGGCTTACTGCTTTCTAGTTTGACACCAACATCAAGCTAGACTAAAATATCAAAATTCTGCCTATCATTAGCTTTTCCCATCAAACATCAAATGGTTTACAACATTTCTATACATTTGAAGTTATAGTTGCACCCTGAGAAAAATATGTTTTGAGGCCATTAAAAAATGTTCATAAACATTTTAAATTTACATTCACTATTTATAATATGGACTTAAGTCATCTTCTCATATAGCAGTGATATGCAATAATGATTGCCATGTGTTCTGGAGACTGTCCTTCAATCTTACCCTTTTCATGCAAGCAGTCTGTCCTGTCTTCCTGATTTGGTGCTAAAAGACACACCTGCATGAACAGATCTGATCTTAACAAAGTATATACATAAATTACTTAACACCTTTTATCTCTAAAGATCCCTTCTTTAAGAAATGTCTCTCTCTCTTCAGCCCCACTGGCTTTTGATATGCAATGACACATACCCTTCTGACAAGAAAAAAATTTCCCATTTAATCCTAAGTTCTCATCTATTCATCTTAATTTGTGTGGAGAAGAGTTGTCTTTACTGTAGTTCTCATACAGTGAAAATGGAAGAATTAAGGTAGGACCTGTTTTTACTAATTCTCAAAAACAAACACACAGCCTCATGCTGCAGAAAGAAAAAGGTTAGGTACCTAGGTGAACAAAGCTCCTGAGAGTGCATTTATCGTCTAAGGAGTGTCTAAAGATAACGGAAGTCACTGCAGTTTTAAGCACATATTTGAATATATGTCTAAGTATTTCTGTTAGCCAAAGCTGGAAATTAAACACAGACATTCTACTTGGCAATCACAGGAGGAAGCTGAAGGCAGGTATCTATGATGGCTGAGGATTACTGCTCTCAGGCAGCCACATCACTCTCTGTAGGTTCTTAGGTCAGTCAGAAACATTATTTGCAACCATGTCACAGCTGAAGAGACTATTTTTCCCGGAGCTCTGGTTCACTGGCCAGGGCCAGGTTCTCAGCTCTCACTTCTGGTGCCATATAATCTGGCTGAATGGGGAATCCCTCACGGTCAGAATGTGTGTGCTGCCTGTCCCTTTCCCAGGCAGTGATAACCTGTTCTGTCCTTCAAATGACCTGCTCTTGAGCTGTCCTAGTTCTGCTACGGTTACTCCCAGCCACTCCCAGCTGAAAAGACATCCTGCAATAAGTGTGGTTTTTAAAATAAAGGCAGATTATTCAGGACATTCTTGATCACACTTGGCAACAATTTAATAAAAGGAATAGGATAAGAGATAGATGCATCAACATACACTTTCCCTGCTCATAAGCATTCCAGCAACCTCCCCAGATTAAATTCTGTAGCCCGCAATACAAAACCAACAAGAAATACTAACTCTTATCCAGGTAAAACCCCTCAGGGCAGTTGGTAATACAGCTATTGGTTACTTCATTCAGGTAGTAGCCAGATTTACAGGTCATGCACTGGTCATTTTGGCCTCCAACACAGGTTTCGCAATTGGGTGAGCATTTTTTACATCGTTTCTTGTCTGCATTGTAGTGACCAGGTGGGCAGGTCGAAACACAGATCCTGCAGACAGCAGGGAAGAGAAGGCAGAATTGTTAATGAAATAACCTGCCACCACATTCCTGGACCATGACTGCAAAGCAGAAGTATTTCTCAGCATTGTTGCTTTTCTAAGGATCATGTGTTTAATAAGACATAACCCTTCAAGGCACTGCGTCAAGATGACTCTCTTGCACTTACGTCCCTACACGTATGCTATCTCACTAGCAAATGGCTTCTCAGTCTACAGTATAATTTTTGACCATCTACATTTCTTCCTATCTTAATCACTTAAGCTGTTCACTTAATCTCATAAGCTGTAGTAGCTATCAGAGTTTATTTATACATACATATATATATATATATATACATACATATATATATATATACACACACATACAGAGCCTCTTAGGGAAAAAAAAAGAAGTGGGGATATAATCAGAGAAGGGTTTTTCAAAGCTGTAGTTTAAATTCTGATTAGCTAGGGTTTGGGGTTTTTTTAACTCCAAAGAAAATTTTTCAAGTCAGGGAAAATGAATTATCCATGACTGCAATGAAAAGAAAAGGAAAGAAAGTTAAGATATATACCAAGAAACCAATGAAGTAAAGTTTTTTTTCTCTTTGTCTCACCTTGTGTTGTTTTTAGATTTGTAGTAATAGTGCAGACAGTCTGTACAATGATCTGGTCCTGGCCCATCACACCCTACTTTACTGCACTCGGCATTGCAGGGACCTGTAATAAAATCAGAAGAAGGAGAGACAAAGGGATTAAAACTTCTCATTTAGTACTTGGGACACCTTAAAACACAGTATTTTATTGCGGAATGCAATTACTCTGTTTTCCTGTGTTGAGGACTACATTTAGTGCAGGTAGCTTGGTTTGCTGCCTGGAGTGTGAGCTCAAGATTGAGTTTTGGGTGGCAGAAGCTCCAAGCAAGAGGTCATGCAGACCCTTCACATAGAAAAGGACAGGGGGACCTGTGGCACTGGTCAAGTGACCAGACACTTAGAGACACAGCAAGAGCCAAAGACCCTGAGACCTTCATGCACCTGAACTTTAAGGATATAAAAGCCCAGGGTTTCCCTTGTTCAGGGTCCCTCCTCAGAGGCACTCAGCTCAAGCTGTTATTTTGTTATTTAGTTATTTCAACAAGATTAAATTATTCCAAGGATCGGGAAGTCTGAGACTCTGCTATGGGAAAACTAGGGTCGAGGTAGTAAGGAAACCTGGTCTGACTGTTTTGAGTGTGGAGTGTGTAGCCGCGAAGGGGCCTCGGTCCTAGCTCAGGTATTGAGAATGACTGCCAGAGTGGCTCCTGGATGGCTGGACAGGGAGGTTTCCTGAATACCTGCTTGATTTGAATTCAAAAATTTAGAAAAAAAGGCAAGCTATTTAACGAGTATGGCATCCTCGTTTTATTCGGAAATGTGCAAGTTTGGCTTCTGTAATTCATAATTAGGAATGATTAGCAAAATACTTATAAAAAGCAGGACAACATATCTGATGAATATTATGATTAGTGGCTACTCTGGTTACGGAGTGGGTATCAGCTGGTCCAAGGTCCAAGAGGCTACCACAACCCAATGAAACAGACATCAGGGCCCCAATGCTCTGTGCTGCTACACGCTGATTCGGAAGTCTTCCATCCCGCCTGCACTCATATTAGGCTTGAAAATGCTTGTGGATCTGTTCCAGCTCAAGGTATTCTGTAATTTTGTTCTTACAGTTTTCAAATAGATCCTTCCTGCTGTGGGAGGAGAGAACCATGTCTTGCCTTTATGCAGGTGAACAAGGACTGTGGGTGAAGTTACAACTTCCAGGATCACTGCTCTCTCCTGAATGAAATGTGTTGAGTTTCCCTCATATAAAAACTTAAGAAGTTAGTGACCTTTACAGCAGAGATAGTAGTGTTTCATTACCTACCAAAACAAGGAGTTCTGCAGCTCTCCATCTAAAACAGAGACTGTGGGACTGACATGCTATGAAAGGAGAATGGAATAACAGAAAATACTAAATTGACCTTTGTCCTCCTTTTTGCTGGCCAGAGATACACTTCACGTTCATCACATGGTACTGCTAATGGTGGATTACACGTAAGAAACTGCCAACTTGACTTATTTCGGGGTGCTAAAAATCCAACTCTATTAAAATCTAATGACAAGGATGAAAAACTTCTATAGGGACCACTGAGAAACAACACAGATGTAGAAGATAAAGTCCTTCTCATATATATTTATATGCATGTAAGTATATATAGCTTTGTATACTTCAATGCAAAACAGTGCATTCTTCATAGCATGTTAATTGTAGCTTAAAAATATATAGCTCTATGCATACAAACTCAAACACCTAACTTAAAATTATGGAACAAGTATTTCCCATCTTCAATGAAGAATCCAATTCACTGAACATTTTACATCTGCAGGTTCTCAGGTCATCCTTAAAGCCGTTAAGGTTTCAGTAAATGCACAAATAGAGTAAACGAATGTACACACCTGAATAGTCATCTGTTGTATAATCTTCTGTAGGGTCTTCAACTGGACTAGAGCGCACTCTTTCCACTTTGGAAAAATCATTTCTTGGTGAGTAAGGCTGGATGGATGTTCCATACAGTACTAAGGACCACTCTTTCAATTTGCCTGGAAGTTAAGTATTATAAAATTGTACTCAGAATTACTTCTCTTTTCTGTGTCTTACAAAAGTATGTCACTTCTAAGCATGTCGTTATGAGTAGCTATGGAAGACATTGCCTTTTAAGTAAGTGCAATAGTTGTTTTACTATAAGCTGAGAAAGCATATTTTCTTCAATCAGATCTTTACACTGTACTTTCACTGCACTCCAATCTCTTGCAGGTCTAGCAAAGGTTTGCACCATGGGCTGAACTCAACATAAACTGTAAACAAACATCTGGGCATATAGCTATTCGGAATATGTATGTGGTAGTCAATAAGGTGGTTTTGCTCTGGATTTCACTTTCCACTCAGAACATTATTAATTGTCTGGTAATCATAATTTGAGATATTTTAGCTAAGTAGCTGTATTCAGAATTCTGACTTAAGAAAAAGATTACATAAGAGCTACTTTTCATTGACTCATAGGACTTGATGAACAAAAAACAGCCTCTCTTAAAATCTCCGTGGAAGAGTATCAGTATACCCCTCAAACCAGCATAATTTCTAATTTATTTGTGCCAGTTATTTGGCAGATATATCACTGTACTGTCTGCAATCATCATTAATATTTTATCCTCTTAATATGTGAGTTGAGACAAAAAAAATTATCTGGCCACCTGAAGCATTATCTAACTTTCTGGTAAGCTTTTTTTGAGAAGAATAAAGAGATAAAGGTGTATCAAGTCATCAGTTCATGCTGTCAGAACATAAAGTCCTCACCTTTCTCTCTATATTACTAGGTGAATTAACTTGGAGCAAGAGCAAAAGCACTCAGGCCTTAAATAATGCCTAAAGTAGTGATGAATAAAACCCACATCCCTGCTTGAAAAAGTGCAAGTTTGGTATCATCCTATTGTCTTGGTTATGTTAACCTGTGCTGGAATAGCTAGCTGTAAATGTCAAATTCTTATCATAACAAAGAGAAATCGGAGAAGCAGGGAGAATTTGAATGATCCTGTTTTGGAGGCTGTGGTTAAAATTCTTCCCAAGGAGAACTATTAGTTAATGAGAAATGTAATCCAGGTATGACTCTTCTCAAGAAAATAATGTAGTATACTTCATGTAAAATTAAATTCACGCAATCTTCCTCTTCTTTCATTTTAATGATACTCAATAACTTGAAATACTGTTCACTTGGACTTTTTCAATCTGTGTAAGCAAATTAATTTGACCTTTACAAGTGATTTCCTGTATTTTCCCCAATATCATCTGGTAACCTCCATTGAAATGACACAGACAAAGACAAGTATCTCTCTCCTTGTACATGCATACTTCTAGCAGTAAGCAACAATAAGCAAATATACTGCCTGACAGATCATAAACAAATTCTTTCAAATAGTTTATACTAGGGCTAAAGATGGGAATCTCTGTTAACTCTATCAATCTATGTCTCTTGCCAAGCCTCTTTCTGAGACAAACATTTCTACACTCCATAAGAAACCTTCTCTGCTCTATACTCAGTTTTTGAGTAGGAACTACAAACCAGACACTACATCCTGTGGCAGCGGTCACACAGTAGCTTTCAGCTTTTCACATCTGAATTATTATTTTCTTCAAAGAGACATTTGATCTTGATTTAAAAAATTAACTGCTGACAAGTCTACCACACCTGCTGCCAAACTACTGGCTAATTACCTTGGCTGTAAAACTGCATACGCCTTATTTTCAATTTGTCTTTTCCTACCCAGACCTGTGGCTCTTAAAGACCCATTAGATTAAAAAGACCCAAATCACGTATTTTCTTCCTCTAAAGACATGTGGGAATCAAGTTACATCTTGATGTTCTTTAGACTGATCCAGCTGTGTCCTTAATGGCACTTTTCTTTTTAAAAAAGAAGTCACACAGGGAGATAATTTTTAACCAGATATCCAGTCATTGCTACAACCCTTTCAAAGACACAGCCTCTCCATGTCCAGTCCCTGCCTTTTTTGTGTTTTAAACCACTTCTACAGTATATAAACCATAATACACTGGATGTAATAAAAAAAAAGTGTGTTTTCCTAAGTTTTTCAGATCTTTTTATCCTCATCTTTTATTACAAGCCAAAACTCACTCAACTTCCCACAGTTTTATATTTCTCCCAGAACACTGGTAAAAGTATTTGCAAGAACCAACTACAAGTAACCACAGGTAAAGATGCTCCTAAGACACAGCATATCGTGTCTGCATTTCACACATACAGAAAGCCTTGTACTACCATCACTGCAGGAAGGATTGTAACTCTGAATGCATACCTAATGCAAAAGAGCAGCAAGGAGAATAACGCAGGGTCTCTCAGGAGATTAGCTGCCTTATAAGAATGGTTCAGTAAATGAAGAGGAGAAAAATTCATGTGACTTGCCAGCGTATAAATGAAGTCTGCCTCGAGGCGGGTTTAATTTGCACAATGAAAATATTTCAATAACTAAGTATATACACATACACGCACATTTTTATAATGAATAAACAAAGTATGCACATTTAAGCCAAAATCTTTCTTTCACCATTTTTGGCTGATTCCACCATTCAGTTTAGCTAGAATAATAATTTCCCCGCTTATATTTTGGATGTGTAACAAAGGTCCCATATTGTATCTATACAAGAAAGGGTATATCACAGTGTTTCACAGCAAACGTATGTCCATCTCCATAAACTCTACAGAATTAAATATAGAAATTACATGCACTACTTTTATGAACTGGACTCCGCATTTCTTTTCAGGTAACAGATGTGGCATTACCTTGCCAATGCAGGGATATGATGACATGTTGGGTCTTTCTTTTTAATTTGATTACAGAAAAATGGCAACTCTTAATTATAAGACCTTTCAAGAGCTGAGAAAACACATGCACAGAAAACAAACAAGAAACAGGCATGATGATGATATCAGTGTGATAAACTGCAGGCTATGGTGATAAACTGGAGAGGCACCATGAACTGGAGAGGCACCAGGCATAAATTATGTTTAAGCACCTTTTGTTTACTTCATGTTCTCTTCAGTGCAGAGACTAATCCCGATATGCCCAAACAGCTGAATTTATCCACCACCAATATATGGCAGGCACTTCCAAATCTTTTTGAACAGAAGAGTTACTGGACAGCTGTCATCAGAGGGCAACCACTGCTCTAGAAAGATGGGGGATACATTACTAGACAGTATACAACGAACCAGGATCCAAATTCACAACCACATTGCATCTTGTGAGAACCAAATGCACGTAAAAACTGAACTAGTCTCAAGCAGTGTTCTGCATTGTAGTTAAAACACAGTAGACAATAAGCTCTCCAGCAGGATTCTTGCAGTATATCAGCTTCCTACCCACCCCTAAGTTTTGCAGACCTACTTTCTCCCTGTGCCTTTTCTCCCAGAGTTGCATCTTTAGGCCTTAGTTCTGATGGAGTAAAGGAAATCAGTTCCTTTGAGAAGAAGATACATAATGTATTGAAATCAATAAATTGGTAAGACTTATACAACTATAAATGTAGTTGCAGTGTGCAGGAACAGGCTTTGAACTGTAAAGCTGGAAATGGTAGCAGGCCACGTTGAGACCATCCTGGTGATGTAAAAGGCCTGTAAAATACGTCTCGAGAATTGCCCAGATTAAAAGTTTGCAAAATGGCTCCATGCTACCTCTTTTTAAGTGCAATGCATGAAAGAAAAGAGGGAAACAGCTGAAATGTGTTGCTCTGTGGTTGTCCTTTATGCCTGTTGGTTGAACCGGTGGGTTCTAGTACACACAAAGGTGAAGAGCTACCCTAACTTGTCCTTCACACCAGAGATGTTCCTGGATACGTCAGGAATAAGAAGTGTAAAATGGAATCGAAAATACTTGATTTTTAACTCTTTTCAGTACTCTGATTAAAATTAAATTACTTATTTGCTGCTTAATACATCCCCTCTATCAAATTCTAAAGCACTGAAAAATAAAAAGAAACCCAAACACAGAACCTCCTCCTGAATCCCTGAGAAGTTTTGCTTATACTCTATGGCTGCTTTTCCAAACACGTTTAGTGCGTACCCCTTTTTAGTGTACTGCAAACTCTGCTTTTCATTTAGGGGTGCATTTAACATCATTTGGCTAAGAGCCTTTCACGACTGCAAAGCTATGGTGAGAAGTGACCAGTGGTAATAAAGTGAAATTTAAAACACTGACATATGTTCATGTTTCCTTTCAGAGTTCTAGGGGAAGATAATCAAGATTCTCAAAATGCTGTGCCTGAAGTTAACCACATGACTGTACAGCTAACACTTAAATAACACTGGCCCCAGTGTAAAAAGTTACCAGAATCTTAAAGTAGTTTCCTGCTCAGAAATTTTGAAAATCATGCATTATCTTGGTCTTTATTAGGGACTTACTAACCACATATTGTGTAAAAGCTTTTCAGAATTTTGTCTTACGATTGCTAGTTTACTATCCTAAAAAACAAGAATCAGGTTATGCAGACTACTGAGTCAGGCAATAAGAACACAGGATTTGATGACTGGACATAGAAGCTTTTTTTAGAAGTTGAGACTGGCTATCAGAACATGCCACAGCTAAAGCAGAGTATATAAATAAAGAATTAAAATTCTAATTCTATTCTATCAACAGTGGTTGAGTGAGGCTGATCTGTATGTTAAATTTTTTAGGGACAAAATAATCTAAAAAAACCGCCAGAAATAAGTCCAGAATAAAAGTGAGCCATGTGTCTTAAAAAGTATGTAACAGCAACATAAAAATGAAGACTGCATTGATGACTGAAATTTATAATAATGCTCTTCCCAGCTATGGCTTCACACTAAAACTAGTGAGATGTTCCAGCTGTAAATAAAAAGGCAGAAAACAGCAAGCACTTTTCAGAATTCACAGAACCCAAACAAATGTTAGAGTCCTACCTGGAGTCTTGAAATTTCTCAGCTGTGATGGAGTGTCACAGATTTCCAAGATCCAATCACCTGCTGCTTTTTCACTCCAGCAGTGAGTAGTCATAAACTCCCAGTTTTTGAATCCTTCCATGGAATGATCAAATAGCCTAAGAAAAAATCATGACATTATTTCAAGGAAAACCTTTTTTTCCTGGGAAGCTATGCCTCCAATCGTACAAACTCTTGAATAATACAATAATAATCAGCCGGTTTGTTCATCTGTATCTTACATAACATTATTCATGATGGTTTTCTCACATGTATTTCAAGCACATTCAACAGTTTTTTGTTGCTTGATGGAAGAGAGTCTTTACATGCCATCATGTGTTTATAATGAAAAAGAGAATGGTAAGCAAATTCATTGAAAAATACCAGAATTGCTAATACTATTTAATGCGAATCGTGGGTTTGGAAAAACTTCATATAATAAAGAATTCCATTGCTTTAATAGCATGATGTAAATACAAATAACTTGTAAGCTGGAAAAATTCAGCAACATTTATTTTTCGCTTTGAATTGGAATACTTAAAAGGGGTTTAAACCCAATTAAAAATATTAACACAATAGTGATTCAATACATGTCACTTCTTCTGAGAAAGTAATATGTAACTGAGACATTGGCCTCAGTCCTGGAACAACCAAGGTATCACTCTCTTCAAACAGTTCACAGTTTGGGTAAAACTGAAAGACTAATGGCATCTGATGGTTTCATCTAACCAATACCACTACCACAATTTAACTACCTAGGTTGTGGGTGAAACTATCAGCACTTAGGCCTGGATTATGATAATTTCTAGTATAGGGAGACCCATTTCAGGTACTGAAATGTGATTGTGATCCCCTGTGAGAACAGGAAGGAGGACCCTTCCTGGCCAGGGATTAGACACATGAGAATTTGCAGTTTTATTCAGTATTCACAGTGTCTTGCTTGGTACCCCAAAACTATTGATGAGAAGGGCACTCAAAGAAGGACTGTTGCCTCCAATAAAATCACACGTTACAGCTTTTAAAAATACATATATAACTATACCTTTACATATATGTGTTTTCATATATTTGTGTATATACACACACAGAGATATGTACACATGTCAATTTATACATGCATGTATACACATATATATGTGGGTGTAGTATTTATCACTATTTTAATTTGGTCTTTGTGTGTGAAAATTCCACTTGTAATAGCTGTGCTCAAATATTTTTAAAAAACAAGAATCTCTACAGTAGAAAATCCAAGAGATTGAAAATGCTTTTCCATAAAAGAGAGAAAAACCTAGCATTAGACAACATAAATGTTATATTTGAATTCATGTGAATCTGTTCCTTTCTAAGCTAATTTCAAGCTTTATTCTCAAAAGATCGTGAAATTCGGCAAATATTGAGAGAACAAGATACTTGTGTAGGCACATTCCTGGTGAAAACCACCACACCGGGTAGGAATAAAATGCCATAGCTCTTCCTGGAAGCTTTGGTCAGCCAGAGGCATGAGGTCAGGTACTGTGCATCCTACACTTCTTGCAACAGAAACTGCATGGATCTACATGATTGGTGCACTTTATAGGGATCAGCCAAAACCTAATTTTCATACTCACATTTCGAACACAGAATCACAGAATCATAGCGTATCCTGAGTTGGGAAGGATCATCAAAATTCAACTCCTGGCGCTACACAGGACAGCCCCAAGAATTACACCACATCTCTGAGAGCATTGTCCAAACAATTCTTGACTCTGTCAGGCTTGGTGCTGTGACCACTTCCCTGAGGAGCCTGTTCCAGTGCCCAACCATCCCCAGATGAAGAATCTTTTCCTAATATGCAGCTTAACTCCCCTGACATAACTTCAGGCAATTCCCTCAGATCCTGTCACGGGTCACCAGAGAGGAGATTGGTGCCTGCCCCTCCGCTTCCCCTCACAAGGAAGATGCAGACTGTGATAAGATCTCCCCTCAGTGTCCTCCAGGCTGAATATGTCAAGCGACCTCAGCCACTCCATGTACAGCTTTCCCTTCAGAACCTTCCCCATCTTTCCAACCTCCTCTGGACATTCTCTAACAGCTTTATATCTTTCTTATATTGTGGTACCCAAAACTACCCCCAGCACTCAAGGCGAGGCTGCCCCAGTGAAGAGCAGAGCAGGACAATCCCCTCCCGTGCCTGGCTGGCCATGCTGGGCCTGGTGCCCCACAGGACAGGCTTGGCCCTCCTGGCTGCCAGGGCATTGCTGACCCATGTTCAACTTGCCATTCAATTTGTGCTACCTTTTTCCACTTTAAATGAATGCCTGTAATAGTAGTCTAATTTATTAGCACTTATAAATTTAAATTAAAATATACATTGGGATTCATTTTCACCGATAATTGTGTGAGATTTTCTTCTGATACAGTTCAGTGTTTCTGTGTGTGTGTATAAGTAGCGTATAATTCATATTTTGGCAGCAGAACGGGCCTGTTTCATGTCACTGTTATATCAGTTGTGAGAATACAGCAAATCTCACCAACGCACGGCCCATACCATTTACTAAAATGGTAGAAATTATTACACAGTCTTCATCCAGAATTTGTATGCAAGTATGTTCAATTTAAGTCATGTAGGTTATTTCCAACTGTTATTCAAATTGCCATACTGTTGTTTTCTGATAGCTAATGTATAACTTTCTAAACACCCAGTCAATGCAACAAGGCAGCAGCATTTCTCTTTGCCATTATAGCAACTAAATTATATAGCATTATACAAGTACTGTGCAACTATAAATTCTGTATTCACTGAGTTCCTATTCATATATATTAGAAACACAAGTTGCTGTTTATTTTTGCTGTAATTAGTCTGATATTTTCCATAGTACTTTTTGAATAACTAGGTTTGTCTTATTTTGAAATTTTAAATTTTTGTCAGATTTCCATTTTAACAATTCTTTTAAGTAATTTTGGGTGGAAGACACAAAAATCCCACATACAGTCTTAATAAAAACACCTTTAACTAAAATATGCTGCGACTTGAAATGTAAGCTTCCATCCATGAAAATGGGGAAAATCTGATAATATTATTTCTGAGAAAATTTTTTAAAATAGTAAGTCTTTGGGAAAGATTTGAATTTTATAAAATAAGGTCTAAATTGGAATCTTTGAATGTATGAACTGTGTTTCCACAAATGATTCTACAAACAAGCCAAAAAGCTACAGACAGGTCAAAAGAACAGTGAAAACATCTGATTCTGAGGCTGTCTGTATGTGTTTTGGACATACAAAATGATCCAAGTACTCTGGCTTTGTTTTGTTTATGAAAGAACCTATGAAGCAATACATGGGTTTCACTCTTAGTGGCGTTAAATAAATTAATTAAATGATCAAATGTTCAGCTGTACATTCCTTATTCAGAAAGAAATACATAGTATCTTTTAAGGAGCATGCAGCCACTCCAGAATTTAATTCTGTAATTTGTCAAAATTCGTATCAAAGACACACTTATCACACAGATTATCATGGATTAATAAATTTTGGTACATGGTCTGATGAATTGCTAGTTGACTATTACAGATTATTATTATAGACTAAAATACTTTAGTATTTATTAGAATAATCTGGTAGTTTTTATGACCATGATCATATACCTGTACTCATGAACACGACACGCTTTTAAACACCAAAGTGATTAACAGCATTTGAATTTTTAAAACTTATTTGTTAACATAACCACAACAGAATGCCAGTTCTGTTGCTCAATTACTCAGGGGACCTTTCTTAGAAACAAAACACTCAACATGAGGTGGATGTGACTGCATGATGGACTATATAATTATAAGCTGCTGCTTACAATGAATAGCATTACATTTAAAAAAATTGCTCTTCTCTTTCTGAGAAGTTTTATACCAGACTTATCTCATACTACATGTATGTCTACACAAGAATATATGTCACTCAGTGTAGAATAAAATACTTATTTTTTTAAAACAAATTCAAGAGCCTTAGTCTCTTTCACTGCCACCACTTCAGCCTAAAAATTGTATAACCTTTCAAGAATATAATTCAAGAATATAGTTTAAAACATAAATATTAACCTGTGGGAGATTTTAATCTGTATTCAAACTTTAGACCCAGAGAAAGGAAATTAGCCACTTTCTAACAGCATTAAAAAACCCACCAAACAAGTGTTCCAGCATTTTAAGCAAAGAATCTTTGAATTCCTAAAAGCTTGGAAAATTTTCTTTCAATTTTCAATTTCATGTGAGAAAAGGCAGTGAAGGTAGGAGATTTGTTTAGCAACACTAGCATCAACTGTCATGAACAATAAAAAGTAAACACATAAAAGGAGCTTTTTTTTAGTTATCAAGATTGTTTTTTTCAGCTGAGAAGGTGCAGCTGCACCTGACTGACAGCAATGGCTGCATACTGAACTCAATGCATTAAAAGCCTGGAAACTGCACTAGCTCGTGGCTGTGGCTGCAGTGGAGTAGCTGGCAAGAGACAGGAATTTTCTTCTCCTACAGCAGCAGTCTTTGTTATGATGTGCTCCAGCACACTAAATTGGCAGCCTCACAGGCAAGTGGTCCTTGCCCAGAAGTCTGCATGGCCACAATTCTTCAAGTGTGTTTATAGTTTGAGGAGACTATATAGTGCCTTCCCAAGCTGCATACCTGGAAGTGCTATGGTCAACTATTCTCCTTAAAGCAGCTCCTCTCCACAGGGTCGAATCATCAGCTCCCTGTGAGATGTAGCCCCTGAGAAACTGCAGACAGCTCAAACTGACTTAACCAAAGCTTCAGCCAGACCCTACTGCCCACCTGCACTGAAGTATTCAGAAAAAAAGAAATGGTCAGAGGACACACCAGGCATTTCAGAAGCTTTCTTACCTACATGTGATAGATCACTCAAAATTTCTGGATGTGGAGCTAAAAAAGACATATTTAAAGTATATGCATACCTACTTTTTTCTTTTTTTTCTTATTTCCATGTTACATCTGGTTATCACAGTTAGTCTTATGATATCTCTGAACTATCATGATAAAGTTGTTTGGAGTAACATGAACAACAGCGTACAATGCCTGCCAGCCTGAAACAGTGGCTAGTACAGCAACTGCCATCTTTAAAAGTGGAGAGCTTGTCCCCAGGGACTACACATATCCTCAGTAAATGATCCATCATTACTTGCAGACATGTCAGGCTGGGGAGCTCCACACACTCCACTGGTCAGCCAGCTGCTCTGCAGTAGGATACCTATTCATCAACCCCCCAAAAGACAAAAAAAAAGGAAAAAAAAATTTAAAAAAGATATAGCCAATACGAATGAAATAAAACACAGCAAGTGTGAGTTGGGAGAAACAGTTTTCCAAGAACTGTTTCAACCTGTAGACACAGTACAAGCATTGGATTACTGTTTGCTCATTGTGGACTTAGATCACTACCACCTCAGAGACCTTTTCCAGTGAGACTCAGCAGGAAGGCTGGCCATTACTTTTCATCATATTAGGATACATAAAATGTTGGTTTTGTTTAACATTAGATTAATTAATTGGATTAAATTTAATATTTAGTTAATATATTTGTAAGCTGCAGAAAAGATGGATGCCTAGAAAAGAAAGTCTTCCTCTACTTCAGATCACCAATGTGTTTTATGAAGCAAACAACTGAGTAAGATTAGATAAGAATAACCTGGTTTCGGTCTAAGAGTTTTCTGCAGTGGAGGGTATTATTAAAATTTACTGATTGTCTAAGGTTTCACAATAGGAAAAAGATGGTCATGAAAATACTTTCTTTTGTTACTGAAGAGAAGTATTATTAATACCAGGGCCATATAAGCTTATGAAGCTAGTGGCCTGGAAAGTTGCCACCATGTGGCTGAAATATTTCAGTTACGCGGTTCAAATGGCAACAGCTGCTTTAAATTTAAAGGGCAAGAATTAAATAAGCCATGACTTCAGTGGGAGACAAATGAGCCCTAAGTTTGCTTCTCCTACCCCCTTTGTATTTAGCTTCTCCTCCATCGCCTGCCTGTACTGAATGTTTGTTAGAACTGACCTTGGTATGTCTCAAAAAACACTCAGAAATCCATGCTGCCAAATCCACTGGCCAATTGTTTTTGGAAAGGGGATACTGTTCCCCTTTGGACTTAAATCTAGCCTCATCCTCACACCAGCCAATACTCTCCCAGCCTGTGTTTTCCTCTGCTGCAGCACATCCAATGTAATCATGTTTAGTACTTTCCAAACAACAAAGCAGATGTTCCCTATAATGCAGATTCTGAAGAATGCACATAAGGCTTAAACCAGTGACAGTGTAATCCACCAAATGCCTGCAATGGAATCCACATCGCCTCTGACTAACAAGTTTTCTTACTGAAGTCATTTTAGGGGATGCCAACATCAAGGATAAAATATGCAGAAAAAAGGCCAATAATTGCCTTCAGGGACCTACTTGTCAATGCACCAGAAATTACGCACAATGACTTTTCTTCCAGAATTGGTGGAGAAGTGCACATGTAAAATATACCTTTCGCACTTAAAAACATTTTACCAGCAAACTGTTTCAAATTAAACCCAGATGAGTAAATGTAAAGCAATAAGGCTTTCCCTGGGTTCAGTAAAAACAGCTGGTAGTACTGCTGCTATTAATCCCGTACACGTGCTTTAAAAAGTCCTGTATGTCTGAGAAAAACATCTCAGTCAGTAGCAATGTACAACAGCCCCTGGGGCCTTTGTCTATAGCATAAAACCCAGACTATTTGCTGCCAATGTGTGGATGCATGTATGCCAAATGCACGCACGCTTACAGAAAAATGCATTTATTCACTGATATTCAGTATTATTGATACTTCAAAAATCAAATGCCTCATAACCGATTTTTCATACCAGTGAGTAACAACAATCCGACTTCAAGTTTTATTTTACAACATGATGCTAAAACATATACATCAACAACACAAAGCATACTACTAATTTCAAAAAATTACTGTCTCTAAGCTGTATGACTTCTTATAGCAAGGCCAAATAAAATAAGCCTTGAAACATCATTTTGGGAAGTATTGTGTTCATATCACTTTACCCTAAGAAAGGGCTCGTGAAGGTTCTAGATATTTCAGACCTAGAATTTGCAATATATATTTATCCCTAACATTAGTAGCCCAGAGATGTTCGTTTCAGCCCAGTGCGATGCCAAGTCAGTATATCTCTGAAGTTTGTATGGAAGGAAATTTCTGGTAGGACTCTATGAGCTCTGTCATTAATAATTCGTTTTCTGGGAAGTGGGAAAACCTGAAAACACCTTTTGTTTTCTGTTCAGTCTTCTGATACTATCAGATTAGAAAGAGCTGAACATCTCCTTATTTTAATACGTATATTTGTATTCCCTTTCTCTACTGCACATACAGAAAGTAATTGCTTTGTAAGGTGCAGGGGTTACAGAGAGACCGATTGAACTAAATTTTGTACCTATTCCACACACCAATCATCACCAGAGGTAAACTGTGAATATTGGATTGTATTTCCCACTTGCTGTGAGTCAGCTGCAACACATGAAAGCCTAGAGCCAAAAGTTAGCTGTGTTAAGACCACTGGGTTTACACAAGATTGTTTTGTTTGGATACCTAGTTGGATGACTTTCAGTTTTTTCATTTTGAACCGAGGAAGAACTACTGCATGAAAATGGAAGAGAAAACTAACGAAGGATTTCTTCAAACAGAAAAACAAAAGCCTGTTTTATAACTAATAAGAGAAACCTGTCTCACACTGGTTAGCAGAGGGCAAATTCTTTGTTCAGTGTAGTACTGCAGCAGGGAGATACACGTATGTGTGCCTATGTGCTTTATCAGCAACCTATGACAGCACTCGCAATGAGACACAGGAGATATTCTAGAAGACCTCAAAATTCCAGGACAACTTTCTCTCCATTTGGTGAATTACTGTCTATAGCCTGAAGAGTATTTTCAGTTTACCTCTTCTTTTAAATTAACATAATCTCTAATGAAAATGTATATTCACACTTCAATCAGAACCAAGTCCATTTGAGCTCCACCTGTCTCCAAAACAGGCCCTTTGTTTCAAGAGGAAACGCAAGTCCTTCTACCACTGAGATACAGGAGGACATGCAAGTCTCTGGAGGCAGACAATCAGCATTTCTGGATGAGGAAGTATGGGTGAAAAGCAGTCTGGAAAGCAGGCCACTCCCAATTCATTAAAAGCCCTGAGGAGCAGAACTAGGGATATTAACGTTTGTGAAGACTTAAGCATGATGGCAGCAGAGTTCTCACAATACAGGTTTGATACATGGCAGTTTTTGCAGTTTCTGATCCATAACATCAGCTAACATCAACTTTTCTACGGGAGCCATGCTCTATGTCTAGCAGAAGGGCAGTCATCTAAATCAAGTCACCAAGAAAAAAGAATTATCTATCACACTATGGTCCTATCAGGAAGAAGATTTCTAGCCAGCTGGAGAAGTATACAAGCATTTCTTACTGTAAATGTAACTTATTTGCACATTTGGAACTGGGGTAAGGTTTGGAAAGGTTTCTTAGGGCCATAACCATCTCTGGTAGAAGGTGGTGTTCTTGACCATGGATTTAGTGAGATTTACATGGAAAAGTGCCAATGATTTCTTTAAAGAAAATTTCTGTTAGTAGACATGGGAAATAGAAACATCACTGAGAAGTCTTTCAGTTTGCTAATGATTCAGTCCGCTTACCTGGGACATAAATTGCTCTAATGTTGGAAACGATACACTGGACAAAGAGATACTTGTCTGAGTTCAGTCAGGAGAAAAAAAACCAATTTGATGCTCTGTGACTGTTTCTCCAAAAACATAACATAGAGGTGACAGGATGAGGAAAAAGATTGACCTTTCTTAGTAGTTGTGGTTAAAATGGCTGGACATTTGAAAGCAAGTATCCATCACTGCACTCATGGCTAACTTTTAAAAATTTTTGAACGCAATGAAGGCAACGGCTAACTTTTAAAAACTTTAATTTGCAGTTTACAAATGAACCCTTTAATTTCAAGTGCTAGTGCTACTTCTCAGTATTGTCCTACTATGACCTTTTCATGGATTGAGTATGTTTACTTCGAAAAAAAGGATATGGAAAGAGGTGACATCAGGGGCTTAAAAAAATGGTAGTAAAGATATATCATTCTATCTGATTTTCACTGCTATTAAAAAAAAAACAAAAAAAGGAGAAAAATAGAAAATAAGTGACAATAGTATGTAGAAACACTTCCATTCAGCTTCCTTACGAACACCGAGCCTGTTACTATTTTCTTCACATTTTCCAGCCATCTAATAAATGGTGAGCCACACAAGAACTATTCAAATTGACTAATCTTTGTCTTGGAGTTCAACAGTTTTAACACTACTCTTCTACTGATACTGTCATCTTTGAGTTCATTTGTACTTTGCTCAGCCCATCTCTCTAAGAAAAAATAATTAGCCTGTGTCTTCTAGCAACCCTGCTGTAATGACTTGACTGCTCTTTGCTGACACTGACATCTCAATGCAGGCTCTGAATGTTGACTGTACTGTGAAATTGAGTTTTCATACTATACCTGTTGGCCAAGAGCTGTGACCTAGTTCCAGAAGGAGAGGTTAGGTAAATTGCCAAGTCTCCACGTCGAGGGTGAGTAATAGTGATACGCACAACAACATGCTCCAAGTAGATCACATGGTGGTTAGGATTATCTGAACAGCCAGTGGCTTTGTAAATTGAACGGACAATGCTGTCAGGCCGTATTGTTCTGTAATAGAAGCATAGCAAACAACACCAGCATTTCTTACTTTTTGTGTAAAATACACAACCCCATCTTTTTTGCTAAGAAGAGAATGACAGTGTTGGACAATGGAGAAGTCAGTAGCCTATAACCATTAGTTTTAACATGTACTTCCTAGCTGAAAATACCACTACAGGGTAATTATTTTACTGCAGATAATGAGTAATGACAACTGCCTGGGTCTCTATTAAGCACATACAGAAGGTAAAATAGGAATAAGCCTTTGGGACAGAGCATTATTGTAGATTAGTGGCCAGCTGAGAATTGCTGAGATTGTCACGGGATCACAGCTGGTTGCTAAACCCCAGGAAATGCCTGGCATAGCTAGTCCTTGCTTACGTAACATCAAGTATTGCATGTTAACTACCAAAAGGCATCTGACTCAGCTGGTTTAAATTGGCATGACATCCTTGCAGACTATACCAGTTACAGATCAAGCCTGTCAAATATAATAATCAACAATAATCTTAACGCTTTGGAAGTGTGCCTTATGCTTGATGCTGTCTCTATATCCATAGAGTGTACATAACAGAATTTTGCTCTTAAGCCCGGATCTACAAAGACCCTATCTTAGCAAGTGAAAAGCAGTTTAGTCTTGGCCTCTGAACTAGAGACTCTCCTAAGACTATTTGAGAGACACAATATTATACAGTATTGAAAGCATATTTGCTTGTTACATGCTGGACTGGTAAGTCTGTACCCTTGAAAGTGTGACTGAAATGCACTCAACCAAACATTCTTCTTCTTCGATGCATCATCTGTATAAAAATCCATCATTATCCAGTCTGGCCTGTTTCATACCTTCACCTTCTGCAATGTTCTTTAAACTAGGGCCTTTTCCCATGCACTATCAGGACCAATGTTTACAGGCAAATGACCCGACATCTGTAAATGTGACAGACATCCCTGGTATGGCTTTAAAAAGGATACATTATACACAATGCAAGGGAGGGGTACATTATACCCAATTTCTTTCCATAAGTTTATGCCAGCAAGAGTTTTAGTAGTGGGTATTACTTGATTTGCCGATCTGTGTTCTCCACACACACATGCTGTGGAGGCACTGTTGTCCACTTTTCTGCTTCTGTCACCATTGCTTCAGCATCCATCAGTCCAAATCCATAAAGGTGGCTCACTGCAAGGTACAAACAGAATGGATACAGTTATAGCGTAAACCCTTGGGCTTCATCATAGACTTATTCCAGACTGTCACATCCTAACAGGAGTTACTTCTTTTCTCTTCTTCCTTATCTTCATCCAAAGCTCCAAAATCTCATTACCAGGAACAATAATGACTATATCTAATTTCTTCAACAAATCTGTTCACTGCTTTATTACAGAAGTGGCATGAGGGGCTACCTACATCGCCCTACCATGAGAACTACAGAATGCCAGGGACTAAAATTGCCTCTGACTGCCCCATGTCCATGTGCCTCAGTTTAGCTCAGCTCTCGTGTATGACCAGGGGCTGAGCATAATGAATGAGAGGAAGGTTACTTCCATTACTCAAATACCAAACACATGCACGTGTATTCATGGAAGGTAACTGAGACAATACATTTAAGAAGGAACAGATCATTTTGTAACTGTTGTATTCTCTGAACTTCCCTGAGTGTAAGCAGCATGTGGATGCTCTCCTGTTCCTGTATACAATATGCTTGCCATTGGCCAACCAACCAGGTAGATCCACTATCTCCCTAACGCTGTTTGCACGATGAGGGTGAAGAGTACTTACTGAATCAGCTGTGTTTTTTTGATTGCTGTTCCAATCAAAACAGAGACTTGCAAAAGGGTTTTGATGAATTGGAAAAGCGGCTAGCCATGATGTTCTACAGTAACAAATTGCTGCTCTTGATAAAGTTGTGACAGCAGAAGGTGAAGGAAAAAAGCCTCCACAGGGAGGAGCTTACATTGAAAATATTAGTAAATCTGTTCTTCTTGCTACCACAGACAGTGCTAGCAGGAAATCCACAGAAAATTTTAAGGGCTATTTTAACCAGTGATGCAACAAAGCATAGTTTAAGTCCTTCCAGCTGCACTTTGTAGGGAGTTTGTGAAAGCTATCTCTATCCATTGCCAAACCAAAATTCAAAGCGCTCAATCTGAAAAAACCCCAATACTCTCAAACAAATACAGCCCAAAGCATTAAAAAAGCTGTGCCTAAGGATCTCATATTCCAAATACGGTGGTATCTAATAGTGTCTGAAACCACCAGCTGAAGAGGAATCTTTTATGAAAAATATGGCAAGGTGTAGTGACTATATAATGGACTGGTTTTCTCCCCATGTCCTTCCCCTTCGGCCCCAAACCAAAGTGCACATAGCATGGAAATGTTCCTCTGGAGACAACTGCATGCATGTCTTCTGCCAAATGGGCAAGCACTGTGTTCCAAAATGAAACACAACTAAAATACATGAAAATAATTAAATTCAGCCCTCCTTCAGCCTTCTGAACTCTCTTTTATGTATTCAAAAAACAAATGGATAGGGAAAGAGATGTCCTATTTCTATACGTGCGTGGAGAAACAGAAGGAAGACAAGGAAAGCTTAGATGAAGAAACATTTCGCATTGTGAAGAAGATTCCTGTGATGGAAATATCCTTAGTCTTAGATGTCATCTTGCAAACACTGCATCTGATAATGAGTGCGTATTTATCTGCGAAGACATATGTCTGTTCTTACACTAAAATTTTAACTAATAATCCTTCTGTCTGCTCTGAAGATCAGTGTGAGGAACAAGAGTCTTAACCCACACAGTCTGTTGTTGGTGATCGAAACACGGACCCAGACCGGCAGGGAATCTGAATCCTTTATTCGAAGGAACAAGCTGCTTTTATACACCTCTTCCAGACACAGCATCTCCTTACATGTCAATTCTCACTAAGCGGCCTATCACACATTGCCATGTCAGCAATGCACACCCCAAGTGTCCCTCCACTGGGTGACCACATGCTGTCCACCCGTCTGTCAGCGTCTAGCAGGCTCTTCTCTGTAGGGTTCTGCTGTGTGACACCTCCTTCCCCCAGGGTGCGGGGCAGACAAGCCTCCGTGTGCTGCCGTGTGCTCCTTTGTGCTGCCATGTGCTTCTGCAGGCGTGTCCCACAGCCCGCAGCTCAGCTCCATCCCATCTCTTCCCACAGTCTGTAACTGCAGTTACTCTGTATATTATGTTCAAAGAGTGAGGGATTAAATTTTCATGAATGGAAATTTCTTTCAGCTAACCCATGGAAAATGCAAGTTTAATTCCTGACAGTTAGCAACTTACATTGAATTAGAGCTCAAGATGCTCAGTTTTAAAATGCTGTGTGTTCAACCCACCTACTGACCTCAAAGAGCCAAAATTCGCCTCACCTCAACTTTTCTTAACCAGAAATAAGAGTAGAAAAGCATGTAACATTGCCACCACCAGCCAGTGACCTTCAGATGGAAACTGAAGACTATACCTTAGTGACTTTTAAGCTATTTACCCCTAGAATTTTTTTCCCTAGTATGCGCATTAAAATGCAAATAAAATCTATAGAGTGAACTTTCTATCCTTCGTACTCGAACAATTACTTGGAAGACAGAATTTAGAAGAAAAGTTATTCCAGGAGAAAAAGTTACCACTCAAGTTTATGTGGTTGTGTTAATCGTTCATGATTCAATGCTTAAAATCTCTTTCTTGAGAGCAGCAGTATAGTGAGAAGTTCTGCACCTAAGGGGGGGTTTTTTCACAGCTGAAACAGAAATACTTTTTTTCCTTGAAAGGCCTTCCAATTGAAATAAAAACTTCCTGACAAACAGGGGTACTCTTAAATCCTCCCCTGTGGACTGACATGTGGCTGACCAAAACATTTCCAATTCAAAGCCCTTGATTCAGTGGGTTGGTTACCAGCTGAAGGTACCAGTAGAGACCCATAATTTTCAAACACTAAATTACAGCAATTTAGGAAAGAATCATAGAGTTAAACAAAGTAGTTGTGTCTTAGAGAAGAAAACATATTTTGCTCTCTACTACCTTCAAACTGTGCTTCTCCATCTATGTACATCCTGGTTCTCCTGTGAACTATATGTAAAGGTGCCTCTCCCAAAGGTCAAAAAGGACCTGATGGTCTGCATGGAACTATAAATGTCTACTGGGAAACACTTGGAACTGCCACTGATTTGCATGCAGAAGATACTGAGTTGACTCTGCAACCTAGATTAACCAAAAGCACTATCTGAACAGTAATGATGACTGCAGAGTGAGATAAGTTAACTGCAAGTGCAAAATGCCTCCAGACCTTGCAGCTGCCCACTTACATGCTCTACATTCTCACTGCTGTGAATTGCTACTGGGCTCAGTTGTTGCTAGGAATCATTAAACATCTCAGAGGGGGTATCATGAAAAGGTATTTGTCTTTCACAAACAAAATACAAATACGAGGTTGGTACAATGTAAGCTGGTGGCTGAGGAGTAGATTGACACTTTTATTCAGCTGAAGGGTTGAAAAATGGGATCTCCTTATGTGACCAAGGTGACCATCGACAGAGCTGTCTTGAATTTTCTCTCCACTCAGGCAGCAATGCTAACTGATCATTTATATTTTTGCAAAATCACAGGCATACACAGAGCCTCATAGATGCAGGGCATGTTTCAGAGAAAAACTGGCCTCCAACAACATGAATCTTTTTATCAATAAAGACAACAACATTTCTCAGGGCTAAAGTCCATTTAATTACCACTGGTGCAATTCCTTCATTAGTGCACCATGAAAACAAGGCCTTCTGAGCTGCTGGAGAAACTTCCCCAGCTTTTTCATAATCTTGTTTTTGTCGGAAATTGCTGTTGAAAGTTCAGTAACTTTCTCATTTACATACAGAGAGTATGCAAAGCTACTCTCAAATCTAAAGTCAGAATGTATATCCCACTTGGCTTGACTATGAGAAATATGAATGGCTGGTGTTGATAAATCATAACAGAGAATAATGCACACTTCAGAAAAATTGGGCCCAGACACTGAAAACACATTTCCAGTGGAACTAAACTTGATTTGTTAGGCTGCAGTTTCATTGCCTGTCATCAAGATGTCTCATGAGTAACTTAAGACGCTAAGCCTTCCTTGCTATTTTACTCCTCTGACAAAAGCCTTGCAGAACATTTTCTCCTGACTATATTTTTGGCCTTTTACATATCATATTCCATGTACTGTGAAAGCAGCATTTGAAATACAAATATTTTGTATACACTTATCAAATGCTAAATTGGGAGAGAAATGGTAATAATTTCAGAGTGACAAATGAGGAACATGCAGCTTCCTCAACTAGATTATTCTGTTTGATATGTGAACTATTATGATCTGTCCATTTATGCTACTACAGAATCTTAATCCAAAATGAGATTGACAGAATAGGAGTCTAAAATACCCATTAATACTATGGTTTTCTTAAATGTTGCTTAGCAGGTCTAGAATACGTGAGCCTCTTGAGTTAGTCTCATCCCATAAATACTTTCAACTGACCAACACCAATGTTTTACATTTGACATTTTAACTGCAAATAGAATGAACTAATTCTATAATGCTTTAACAATTCCATATTTCTTTTCTGTCATTTGCTTAGTGTATTGAAATGTTTCAACAAGGAAAAACAATTGTCTAACAAGAATTAGATGGACAAAAAGGGGAGAAATGTTATTACATGGCTTAAACTATTTTGTTTTGTCATATCTTATCTACGAGAACACTGATCTTAAATAATAATTCATGTTGTTTTAGCCATATTTCTACTTCATGTCAACTTAAGACCAGTAATCTGCGATAACTGAGAGTGATTTCTGAAACACATTACTGCTTTACAAGCCAGTAACACAAGCGTGCAAGAATACGCTTTTTCCTTCTTACTTTTAAAAACAACTCCCTCATGGTTTTCAAATTAAGCACATTATTTGTGGTTTTGTATTTCACACAGAATGATCCCTCAATTTTTGTATTTAAAAGCAAATTATACAGCAAACTAAGTCTTTCCTCCCTGAAGAATTCCCTGAAATCCAGGAGTTTTTAAAGACTCAGTATGGATTTGGGAAGATGGAGTTCTTACACTTATCACCATACTAGAGAAGATTGCGAAAAACAGAAAGTTGCCCAATAGAATTGCCTTAAAAGTGGCAGCTACAAACATGTACAAGGAGAATATGAAGGGCCTCTATATCACAGAATTGGAGAAGCACAGAATGATTTGGGTTGGAAGGGATCTTTAAAGCTCATCTAGTCTGACCTCCCTGCTATGAGTAGTAACATCTTCCACTACACCAGGCTGCTGAAAGCCCTGTCCAACCTGGCCTTGAGGCACTTCCAGGGATAAGGCATCCATAGCTTCTCTAGGCAACCTGTTCCAGTGCCTCACCATACAAATTATATAATCACAGAACCATAAAATGTTAAGGGGCTGGAAAGGACCTTAAAGATCAACCTCACAGTCCCAACCTTCCTGCCATGGGCAGGGACATCTCCCACTCAGGTTGCTCAAGGCCTTATCCAACCTGGTTTTCAACACTGACAGGGTTGGGCATTCACAACCTCCCTGGACAACCTATTCCAGTGTCTCACCACCCTCAAAGTGAAGAATTTCTTCCTAGTATCTAATCTAAATTTCCCCTCTTTCAATTTGCTCCCATTATGCCTTGTCCTATCACTACAGACACTGATGAAGAGTGCCTCTATGGCTTTCCTGTAGGACCCCTTCAAATGGTGCAAGGTTGCTATGAGGTTTCCACATAACCTCCTCTTCTCCAGGCTGAACAACTACAACTTTCTCACACTGTTTTTGCAGGGAAGATGCTCCAGTCCTCTTACCAATTTATCGGCCTCCTCTGGACTTGCTCCAACAGTTCCATGTCCTTCTTATGCTGAGGACTATATGTAGCACTCCAGGTAGGATCTCAGCAGAGCAGAGCAGAGGGGCAGAATCATGTCCTTCGACCTGCTGGCCCTGCTCCTTTAGATGCAGCCAAGGATTGAGTTGGCTTGCTGGGCTGTGAGCACACACTGCTGGCCCATGTCGAGTTTTTCATCAACCATCACCCCCAAATCCTTCTCCACAGGGCTGCTCTCAAACACTTCTCTACCCAACCTGAGGGTGTGGCTCAGACTGCCAAAATTCAAGTGTAAAGACTTTGCATTTTGCTTTGTTGAACTCCATTCACGCAAATCTCCCTCTCAAACCTGTCAAGGTCCCTCTGGATGGCATCCCTTCCCTCCAGTGCATTGACTGCACCACACTGCTCGGTGTTGTCAGCAAATTTGATGAGGGTGCACTTGATTGCACTACCCATGTCACCAACAAAGATGTTGAACAGTATCTGTCACAGTACTGACAGCTGAGGGACACCACCTGTCACTGGTTTCCATGTGGACAATGAGCCACTGACCACAACTCTTTTTGTGTGGCCATTTAGTGTTTCACCCAAGTGGTTCATCCATCAAATACATGTCTCTTCAGTTTGAAGACCAGGATGTTGAGAGGTACAGTGTCAAACAATTTGGACAAGTCCAGACAGATGATGTCAGCTGCTCTGCCTCAACCCATCAATCCTGTAGGTCCATCATAGAAAGTCACCAAATTTGTCAAGCATGAGTTCCCCTTTGTAAAGCCATGTTGGCTGTTACCAAGTACCCCGTATAAAAATGTCCTTCATTATGTCCAGTCTAAATCCATCCTCATTCAATTTAAAACTATTGCCCCATGTCTTGTCACAACAGACCTTCTTAGAAAGCTTCTTTCTGTCTTTCTTCTAAGCACCCTTTATATATTGAAAGGCTGTAAAAACCTCTCATGGGAGCCTTCTCTTCTTCAGGCTGAACAACCCTACCTCTCCCTGCCTTTCTTCATAGGAGAGGTGCTCTAGGCCTTTGAACATTTTTGTAGAAAGATGCTAACAGAATACTTACAAAATTGCTTTTATTGAGCTTCCAGTTATGTCTATTTCTGATTTTTGCATTAGTACTAATAATTTCTTCAGTAAAATACTTACCATGGCTTCACCTGACAATAGATTCAGCCAAAAAAGAACAGGCTTCTGGATTTTACATTTTTTCTTTCTGCCAAAACGCTCCTATTATTTGATAAAATAAAATACAGATTGTCCAAAAACACTAGCAGGTTAGCTAGTACAAACTAAACCTCCAGTAGCCAGTGTACCTCTGTGAGTAGTTTATACGCAACTATTACAAGCTATGAGGCTTTGCAGTAATTTAAAAAATAGCCTTAGAAGACACCATCTTAAACCACCGAGAAATTAAATCCAAGATTCCATTTGCCTTCACATCCTGGCAGTTTTTATCTATTTCAGGAATTTAAAACTCATAAGTGGTTATTAAATAGACATTGGTTGACAAAAGGCACTAAAAGTGAAGTAGTCTTCTGGGCTATCAGTCAGGCTCTACTAGTAGCAACAGCACGTACCACCCAAATAGTTCCTGCCTCTCATGAGCATTAGCAGCTTCCAGGCAGAGGTCCTTAGTCTTGGGATTCTGCTGGTCTGCAGTCAGCAGTGAGCATCTATGAGTACCAAGCAAAGTCATAACAAGTTCTCCCATGCCCACAGTTCCTGATTTACTTCTCACAGCTTGTTTAGGAATGAGTTAAGCAGGTTAATGAAGTCCTCAGAACACATGGTGTTCACACATAGACTGTGCCCTGCATATGGGGATATCTTACCCAGAGTCAGAGAAAACACCAGTGATCTTTGCTAAAAAAACCTCAGCTGAGTGACCAGGAAGACTGGCTTACTTCTCCTCTGCTTCTGAAGCAGCAGAGTTATGACAGAAACAGAAAACCTGACTACTGCTGACTAGTGATTGCTATAAAAATTCTGCAGCAGGATTCTAAGACTTCTCTGCAGCAGCATTTGGCTGTAAATCGTAAAGCCTCTACTGAAGACACTAATTTATATCACTTGAAATAAGACCGTTTATGTGAATGGAATAAATCTGAGAATTATATCCATTTAGAAGAGAGAAAAAAATGTTTGCTGAAATGAAGTTGGCTAAGGAGCACCTACAGTAATAGAAGCTATACTTTTTTAGCTAGTGGTAGTCTTTTTAAACTGGATTTCTTCTTTTTAATTTTTTTTTCCAGAAAAAGCACAAAGATCCACTGGAAAACATGGTGGTTTGAAACTTTTCTTTAAAGAAAAAAAAGTATTTTGTGACTGCACCGTGCAACACCTTCTAAAAGAAATGTACCCACCTCCTCTATCAGGAGCAAACTCACGCTGGGAGGTACATTTAGGATTCCTTGATAGCTCAAAAGCAGACAAATATGTCAGTCTATCAAACAATAAAAACACCTTTTGGTGAGAATGTCTGTGCTAGACTTCATCTCAGAACAGATGATGACAGGTGAGTCAAAGGCACTGTAACTGGAAATCTTGACAGATTGTTAGCAGGAGACACAAAGACAGCATTTCTGTGCTGTCACATGTATCAGACACATGGCATCCTTCTTGTTCTGTCCCACACAGAGGCTCTGTGTGTCCTGAAGTGTTGGAGCTCCAGCAGGATATTTACACTCAAACTAATTCCTGACTGAGCATACAGCTGCAGCAGATTTCAGCAGAAAAAGGATATACAAACATGCAGTAAATCACAAAACAAGTGTTTTGCAAATTGTTTAATAACAACGATGCTGAATAGAATAACTAGAGAAATTATTAATTAACTAAGACAACTCCACTGTATCCCTGTGGAACTATGTAATAGATGCTGATGACTAACCTGAAGCAAAAGGAAGTTAAACAGTAAGCCAAGTCTACAGAGATAGCTGGCCAGTAATGGCAGTAATAGACCTTGTGGATGAGGTTCTGCATCCCCTGACTTAAAAGCAAACCCTCAAAAGCTGATTTTTCTGGAGGGAATAAAGGATACTGTTACAAAGAACTTCAGGCATCTAACTGAGCTCAGCTGTCCAATGTATGCCCTTACATTTCTCTATTATTACATGAAATTCTACATTGTGACAGGAGATATTAAATGCTTAAAATATGACACCGTAGATAGTGTGATCTGCTTCTTAACTGGCCTGAATCCTAGTTCCATTAAAATGGACACACTCTGATAATAAAACTACCACCAGTTTTGTGACTACTGAAAGGCATTATAGCAATTCAACAGCAGTGAAGAGCTTTGGTGTTCACAAAGGCAAGTGCTTGCTTTTTTAAAAAGACAGACCTACCCCATCCAAAAGATGTTTGGATGGATACAAGAACAGCTAGATATTTGCCTAGAACATTCTCACAAGTGCACCACGTCAAGAATTAGCATATAAAGAGGTCATGCAAATACATGCAACTTCCAAGGACTTTTCATATAAAATTCAGTGTTCAATGTCTGTAATGAAAGCCTTTTGCTTTGGAGAATTGTATCAATTTATCAGTCATTTTTTAAATTAATTGATCCTGGTTCTTCTTTCTTAATACTGCAAAATAGAAATTTACATTTCACAGTAAGTGGAAGACTCTTACGGCTATGAGTCCATAGGGGAAAACTTTCAAACCCCCGCTTCCTCCCTGCCCCCCAGTCCATTACAGGGTTTTCATAAAGGTCTGAGTTAGGCTTGTTAAGAGGAAATAATGTCAAAGGTTATCACTCTCATGATGTGCATCCTGTTTGTGCTGTCAGTCCTCTTGGCAATATTTAGAATACTAGGGAGCTGCAGAGCATGGCAATTGTGTATAGCTTTACATCTAAGACAAACAGACATGAAGTTATCTCAGAGGTAGCTGAGAGCTACCTCTACTAATTAGTTGAGCTGAGACACTAATTTAAATTCTTTGTCTGCTATGCTGATCATGGTTAGGTGACAATTCTGAGTGCTATTCTAGTAGAATATTAAAGCCTAATTTTGCCTTTTTCCTGCTGTTACTCCCTGCTTTAGAGCCATTTTATTTACATTTTAGAACATGCGTAAGTTTGACTTACAATATACTACCTCAGGAAAGCAACCAACTCTAAGACAAAATCATGATGGATGTCCATACATTTTCCTTTACGTATCCCAACACAGGCTTGAAGCTTCTGCTTAAACTCTGTTTGATATTTGCAGCTTCATTCCTTGCTTTTCAGAGAGAACAGAAAACAGTGTTGCAGACCCAAAAAGTAAATGAGAAGCTTTGATAATGAAGAATTTGAGGCTGGGAAAAGTAATGACGCCTGCCTGGCGTCTCTGAGAGATTCCCTCTCCTACTTTGTACATCCCCGTTTCTGGAACTATACAGACAAATTCCTGACCTTATATGTCTTTCAACTGGAAACAACATTGTCTGTAACCTCAGTTTTGTCAGGGAGAAAAAATAATTCAATATTCATGATCTAGGTTATTCCTTCCCCAAATCCCAAAGAGGTATTTCAGTTCTTACTCAAGGCTAGCAGAACTCAGTCACCTGGCAATTTGTTTGGGTTTAACATATCAAGCACTGAAAAATTCCTAATGCAATTTTAGTATTAAATTAAAGAAAACTTTATTTATAGCTAGGAACGGAACTGCTGCATGTAGGAAGGAAACAAGTGTCACCTAGAAAGGTCACAGTGGCCATCCAGAAAAAAGACAGTAATTTCAAACTTGCTGCTAAAACATGCATGTCTTTACTCACTTTTCCTCAGCTATCCTTATTTTCAAATCCCTCCACAGATGTTTTCTCTAGCTGCAGCAAGGATTTCTTTATGAAGCACTTATAAAGGTTATGATATTGACCTGTGACTCATGCTGTATTTAAACATGGATGAGATTCTTGAGGACACAGACCTTTCCAATCATAAATGTTTTATCAGTGCTGGGGGAGACACTTCCAAGCCACTGTTAGACTAGCTAGTAATTGCAGCTAGTTTACTTCTCTCCTTTCCTGGTGCTAAACTAAACGCTGCTCTGACTTCAAACAATTTCCAATCAGGAGCTTTAATGCAAAAAGTTCAGATTAATCTAACCAGTTCAGCTAATAGAAGACTAATGCCTACCTGTGTGAGGATGTCTCTCTCAGACTTTACATCCACCAATCTGTTGAAGATGGTCATGTACATATAGTTAAATTACCTTTTCCAGGAATATGTTGGCTGCTACAGCTGTCAGCAGACTGCCTTTTCCAAGAATATGTTTGCTATCAGCTGCCTTCTTAGAATCACAGAATCATTTGGGCTGGAAAAAACCCTTATGATCAAGTCCAACCACTAAGCTTACACTGCCAAGTCAACTCTAAACCATGTCCCCAAATGCCAGATCTATACATCTTTTAAATACTCCCTGGGTTGGTGATACCACCACTTGCCTGGGCACTCTGTTCCAATGCTTGACAACGCTTTTCCAGAAAAAAATTTCCCTCATATCCATTCTAAACCTCCCCCATCACAAGTCATCTTGTCCTTGGCTTGTTACATGTGAGAAGAGACCAACTCTCACCTTGCTACAACCTCCTTTCAGACAGAGAAATACAAGGTCCCTTAGCCTCCTTTTCTCCAGGCTAAACAACTCCAGCTCCCTAAACAGCTCCTCATCAGAGTCAACAGCTCTGTTGCCCTTTTCTGGACATGCTCCAACACCTCAATGTCTTTCTTGCTCTGAGGGCTCCGAAACTTAACATAGGACTTTACATGCAGCCTCCCCAGTGCTGAGCACAGCGGAATAGCGACTGCCCTGGTCCTGCTGGCCACGCTCTAACTGATCCAAACCAGGATACCACTGGCCTTCTTGGCCACCTGGGCAACTACTGGCTCATGCTCCAACTCTGTTTATGCTTGACCACCACCCCAGGTTCTTTTATGTCAGGCAGCTTCCCAGCCACTCTTCCCCCAGCCTGTAGTGCTGTACAGGACTGTTGTGACCAAAGTGCAGGACCTGGAATGGCACCTTGTTGCACTTCACAAACTGGCCCATTGATCCAGCCTGTCCAGATCCATCTGCACAGCCTTCCTTCTGTCCAGCTGATCGACATTCCCATCCAACTTGGTGCCATCTGCAAACTGAATGATGATGCACTTGATCCCCTTGCCCAGGTTATTGATAAAGATAAAACAGAACTGGCCCCAGTACTCAGTCCTGGGGAATACCAGTAGTTACTGGCCACCAGTCGAATTTAACTCAATTCCCCACCACTCTCTGGACTTGGCCATTCAGTCATTTTTTCACCCAGAAAACTGTGCACCCATCTAAACCATAAGCAGCCAGTTTCTCCAGAAAAACGTTGTGGGAAACAGTGTCAAAGGTTGTTCTGTATGTGTCACGTGATCGCACTCAAGATGATCTGGTCCATGACCTCCCCTGGCACAGAGGTCAAACTGACAGGTCTGTAGTCCCCAAGATTCTTCTTCTGACCCTTCTTGTAGATAGGCATCACATTTGCTAATTTCCAGTCAACCAGGACCTCTGACTAACCAGGACTGCTGCAAATGTTTGAAAGTGGTGACCTCTTGCACCAGCTCCCTTAGTACCCTTGCGGGGATCCTAACTGACCACAGATTTCTATGTGTCAAAGTGATGTGGCAGGTCACTGACCACTTCCCCTTGGATTATGGGGGTTTCTTTCTTTTTCCTGTTCCCATCTTCCAGTTCAGGTACCCAGAGAACAATGGGTCTTATTATACGAGATGGAGGCAAAAAAGGTACGAACCACCTCATCCTTTTCCTTATCCTTTGTTCTTATCTTTCCCCCTGCAACCAATAAAGGATGGAGACCACCCTGAACCCTTCTTTTGTTTTAAAGTTATTTATGGAAACATTTTTTAATTACCTTTTACTGCAAGAGCCAAATTGTATCCTGGTTGGGCTTTGGCCCTTTCAATTTTCCCACCACATAACCTCATGACATCCTTGTACTTCTCCTGAGTATCCTGCCAGTAGTCTCCCTAAGATGATAAACTCTCTTTTTTCTCCTGAGTTCCAGTCAAAGCTACTCGTTCAGCCAGGCTGGTCATCCTTTAATATTTTAAGCACAAAAACCCACTAGCCTGGCTTGCACAGGATATGGTCTTCCTGACTGCTACACAGACCAATGAAACTTCATGTGTTTGGTGTATTATTGACAGCTATTGAAAGCTGGGATATTACAACAGCCAAACTCAAAGCTTCGGTTTCACTTGCTCCACCCACTGTGTGTATGAGCATTAGGGGTGGATAAGAGTTGATACTGGCTGCCAGTACCATGTAAAAATATCAGGAAGTATCTGTAACAGTGGAAGGTCTTTTCATAAATGAAAAGCTTTGATTGTTTGACACAACCACTTATGAGTGCTTGTTGTTTTCCAAAAGTCTTATGACAGCTTCTGACAATGTTTTCAAAATAAAATTTATTTACATTTTAAAGTTATTGAAAACATGCAGTAGGGTGTTCATGAATAGTTTATTTGTCTTCTCTGAAATGCATACGTTGTAAAGATATTCCTGCTCATTTCTGAATTCCTGCCTGGCTACTGGTTACCACAATTTAAATCTGTCCAGTCTAGGTCTCCTAAATAGAAGCCTAGACAGACTCATCTCTTTGACACTCCCAGACTGCTAATGCTCTGCTCACAACTAACGTAATCATAAGTTTTATTAAATATTGTAATTAGGTAATTATATTAAAAAGCTCTAAAATATTAAGCGACTCCTTTTTAGTGGTCATTCTTCAATGGAAGCAGCAGACACTTTGGCTATACTAAAGGGATGTGACATAACTCTAGTATTACTGGTTGGGAATGGAGGCAACTTGGTTTCTCCAGAAAGAGTATCTCCTCTGGCTTAGGAATGGCCTGAAATTGAAAAAACTGGGTAGAGTTTTGATTTAATTTTATCTTATCTTTCAGTAGCATTTTATTTCACTGAACTAAAGTGTTATTGTCTCTGCTTTAGAGACAGGAAGAATGAAGCATGTTCTCTAAAAATTTCCCTGCAAATTAGCAGTATTCTTCCCTATGAACGGTCTGTTTCTCCAGAGACAGTATTTGACAGTATGTGGAGCTTCACTTACAGACAAAGAACAGTTCATATGATCTGATCATTGTTTTTAAAACTGCAGTATTTCATCCTATATCTTTCAACTCAGAGACAAGCCAGCATTAATGCAGCTTCCTTTTTATGAATGCACTTGCATGCTCTGTTGTTGACTAAACAGCTGACAGAACATGGATTTGCATCCAATCTGCCATAGCAGAAACAGACCAACAGTTTTGATATCTTCACAAAAACAGATGCTCTCGAGTATTTTTCCATAAAATCAGCTAATTAACTGCTTCAAATGTTAAAAACCCCCTCTATTGACAAATTATATGTACAACTGACTAACCAGAGAATATCCTTGGTATTCAAGTCTTTATTTTCTAGACTACAAAATAACAAGTTCCTGAGAAAAGATGCATGCTGTGTGACACGAAAACAATAAAAAAAAAACCCCACCAAGTAGAAATTCTTGCTCGTTCCTGAGTTAATTCTATTGAATATGAATTTAATGAGCACTGTTTATTTGCCAGAAAATTAAACAAATAACAAGCACCGCTTTAGCAAATGACTAGCTTGCTTAAGCGTTTTTCATGAATTAATCTTTCTTTGTATAAATGTAAGACAGTAAAAAAAAAGGAGATCTTGAAACCAGTAATGACATCTGTGAGCTCCTTCTGTGCGTTCTGCAATGGCAAAACACTGCCAGGGACTATGGCAAGGGAGAGGGTTGCCATGCAGACCAGCAAAACAGGCCTCTGAAATGGCATGCTGACCCACTTTCAACTACCAGCTCTTGCTGACCCTTTGTTGAGGGAAAGGTTTTTTCAGGTTTTTGCTGGTTTTCATCCTTTCAGTTCTTATTTCTAAATAGGCAAACCTGTCTTTCCCTTTATTCTCATTTTCCTCTTTCTCCACCACTATGCACTGAAGAAAGGCAGATTATTTCTTGTGACTGTTTCAGATAATTAAAAAAACCACTTCCACCCCTTCTTAAGACATGCTGTGGAAGAAACACGGATCTTGTTATAAACAAAATTACGATACAATTCCTAAAGGAAGTCAGTCTGATCAGAGTAGATCATCTATGAAAACCATACTTTAATTGTTACTCTTGGCGATAGTGAAGGATAATAGTGTAATATTATACTAAATATTGCCACGTGCAATAAAAAAACCTGTTTCAGTCTTGCCAGCAGTGGTGTGCAAATTCCCTTTTGAATTCAGGTTCGGATGTTGTGATTTAATCTAAATCTTTTACTTCTCCTTCTTCCAAAACCAACAGGAGTTTAAAGAGAGATGTATTTTTATTGGAACCATGTGCTCAGCCTAAGTTGCCAAAATAATTTAGCTAAAACTAGTGCTTTTATTTGCGTTAGGGTTGATTCTTGAGCTGCGCAGAGGTCAAGGCATTTAGCTTGTCTTCCTCTTTCTCAATTTCACCATAAAGCCTACAGCAGAGTTCTGCCAGTTCAAGTTGTTTTTCCTGAATACAAGTTACCAAGTTGAGCTTATTTATGTTTGTGAGTTTCCACAAGGGAGATGAAACCTTTTTTCTTCCCTTTTCCCTACTACGTATGTGTTACAATGCAGAGTAAAATGGCTCCGAGGATTCAGAATAAGCAGTGGTTCAACAGTGGTTCAGCAGTGCAAGTCCTGCTGCCAATGCTGCTGCTGCTGGTGTGACCTTAGTGTGACCTGTCTCCTGATAATGAGTGACAGCTGCTGTGAAATGACTCACAGGGTGTTTGTCTCTCTTGGGCAACAAGTGGAAAAACATAAAAATATAGAATTTTGGAAGTAAGATACGAAAAAAAAAAAGCTCTGCTTTATATTACTTGAAAAGTGTTCCTTGACCTTCATAGAGCTCCAATAAATATATGATAGAGTCACAATCTCCTTACAAAACTTCTAAAATCCTGAGCTATGTTTCACACTAACAAATACTATAATGTTACTGCAATTAAGGATGTATGTATTTATCACAGTTTATGTGTTTTGTGCTTGGGCATGCACTTGTAAATGGGACAAAACCAGGCCCTTGAGCATCAGAACCTTCACATGATTAGGAGGTTCAAATCAAATATCCATTTCTAAATACATTCTCTGTAGTTAGAGACTGGTTTGGATCCAAAGATGAAAAGGGTTTTTTTTGGTTTGGTTTCTATGCCATCGCAGCAAAAATGTCATAGGTCAGAATTATATATTAAAGATGCTCTACAGTAGCAGTGCCTTGATCCATAATAGACTGAATATAGGTTTGAGTTTTAAAGTGAAACCAGGGTAAGGATTTCACGACTCTTGTATATTACATTTTCCTCTCAGGAGATCCTGGCACAAACAGATCAAATCTCCTCTTATAATAAATATTTCAGTCTTGGGTGGAATTCTTATAAAAAGAGAACCAGAAATAAGTCATTCCAGGCTTTTGTTCAGAATGCAATACAAACTGAAAGCAGTAAGAATGTAGTGAATGGGAATCAGAAAACAATCTGTGTTGAAATAAAACATTGTACTGATTCAAGGTCCTGTTTTAACCCACCTTGAAAATATATACACTACTTAATGGCACAAGTGTTTACCTCCGCCTGCATTATGAAAGTGAGAAATTGTTTTTAAGACATAGCTTTTATCAAATTTACAAGACAGTAGAAAGTCTTTGAAATCTACATGACAGGTCACTGAAAAATTATTATCTGTCCTATTAAAAGTCATGACAGCTCAAAATTCAATTTTATCCAAAATCTGACAGAAATCTTACACATAAATAATGTAGGGTTGATCTTATAAAAAAGAAATTTGAAAACACTGTTTCATCATTTTAAATTGAAACTGTCAGTAATTCTGAGTGAGAACATGGCTGGAATTCAGAATTGCTGCATCTTCAAGTCTATTCTTCTTTATCAGAATGCTACGTATAAAAGAAAAATTAAACACCACTAATTTACTTAGTTTTCTGGCAGCAGTGCATGACATGGGACTGAAAGGGACAGAGAAGATCAGCCAATGCATTTTGTAGCTGACAGTTTTGAGGTTTAGTCATTTTAAAAGCTTTTTGTTGTATAAGAGAAGATAGGCCCCTTCAGATCGAGGCTGAAAGGTCTCCAAACTATGCACAGCATAGGGTCAAACAAAAATATCAAATAATAGGTTGTTTGTGACAGCAAAGAAGAAAGAAAGAAAGCTCTCACCCTTATAACCAGCTGCATTGGTTTTCCAGTCATTAGCATTCAGATGTCCTGCACGTGAAGTCCTGACAATAATGTGCTGTATGTCTCTCCAGGTCAGAAATGGACTACGAAACAGGGGAAAGACAAAGTCACAGATCAGACATTTTACCAGGATGTAGGGATACAAGGTCATGTAAGCTGAAAAACATCCAAAGCAAAACAACTTTAATTTATCATTTCTACTTTCCATTGCTCCATTCAAAAGAACATGTTCCAATTTTACAGAAAAACTTAAAGAAATTATTTATACAACTGGAAGGTTTGCCATAAGCAGACTGTAACAATACATGATAATATTCTGTTATATGAAACTTATGGGAAGATGAATGAGTACATTTCACACAGAGGCAATTTTTATGACCACCAAGTACTGTATCTTAATGAGTGCAAAGGAGAACAAATTAAACTTCTGGCTTGCTGAAAAGCTCTACTAAATATCATTAACTGCTAGCTCAAACTGGAAATTCCTCTAGACTTTCAGTTCCTCTTGAAGCTATTCCAGGTGCCTCTGTTGTTATTAATTTGTCTACTACCCCTGGTCTTGGAATTCACTGAGAGTCTATGAGTATTTTGCAGGAATTCCAAGCAGTTGGATAGCTGGTGAATTAAAAAGCAAGGGCCTGATTGCACAGACATGTATTCCTTTAAGGGATTCCTAATAACCTGTCCACCTGCAGGGTGAAAGAAGATGCCGTTTTGTACCCTCACTATGACATTAATACACATTTATCTTCTAGGACTAGGGCAAATCTTCAGGGACTGCAGTTTTCCTGTTTCTTCTAGATCTACAAGAAGGAGAATTCCTTTTCTTAGAAGACAATCTAAAGGTGCCATCACTTGGCTATTTTTTCTTTCTCCTTCCAATTTTTCATTTTTTCTATCACCTGCAAGGAGATGAATAGTATTCTCTTTAAAAATGCAGTGTCGTAGAGGGAATCATAAACTGAGCCACTGAACAATGAAGAAGAAAAAAGCACTGTGGTGCAGAACATTAAGTACCAGTCTCAGAGCACCATTATCTGCCCCTATTGCACACACTGCCACAATTCCCCTCAGCTGCAGACAGACCAGACTGGAGTTTTTAAGACCCAGAATTGGCTGTCTACACTGCCCAGGACTATGCAGCCACTGAAAACGGGGGAAACCTTGGTTCTTAAACCAGATGCTTAACATATTTAAATATTCTGTTATATTTGATGAGAGCAGATGCCTTCTGTCCCAAAGCATTTTTTAATGCTATGCCTACAGGTACTTTTCTTTCCTTATGGTGCAATTTCTCACATTAGACTGCTGGACTAGAGTGACAGTAATTGTTTATCCAGCTGAGCTGGCAAAAATTACTGAAAAAAAGATTAAAAAAAAGTCACGGAATGTAAGGTACATGAAGGATTTGTAAGATAGCGTATGCTTGTACAATCCCATAACATGCTACAGCTTTTTTAACCACATAGCATTTGCCTGTGCACATCATTTTAATAAATTTCTAGCTCTACTTTACAACATTCAGTTTATATTCATGCCACATCTCCACAGTTTCTGCAATGCATCCAGATCTCCTCATCAGGCACTATCGGAAGGCTTTGCCACAGAATCTACAGCCATAGAATCATACGATGGTTGTTGGGGTGGGTGAGCTGGCAGCAGTAGAAACCGGGATGCCAGAAAACCCTGGTCCAGGAGATCCCCTGCACTGGTGGGTCAGCTCAGAGAATAAATAAGCTCCCCCTGCTCAGGTTACAGGGAAAGACTTCTTCTCCCATCAGGCAGTACCTGTCTGGTACCTGGT
>VZRR01011337.1:896750-1029300 GCA_013398015.1 Oreocharis arfaki | reverse complement strand
GGCGATTTCAGCCACCCCTCAGCACCCCGCATCAGATGGCTTGGGCAGGAAGGGACCTTTAAAGGTCATCCAGCCCAAGCCCCCAGCAATCAGCAGGGACATGCTCAACTACTTTAGGTTGCTCAGAACCCTCTCTAAACTGACCTTGAATGTTTCCAGGCATGGGGCATCCACCACCTCTGTGAGCAATCTGTTCCAATGTTTTACCATCCTTATTGTAAAAGGAAGAAAATAAATCCATCTTTTACATTATCATTATATTGGTTTTTAGGATAAAATCCAGACAAGTTGTGATAGGACATGATGAATGTATTCCTTTAGATGAACTGTGAGGTAAGCAGCCATACATCCACCAGCAATGGTGTTCTGGTGTACCTGTGTTAAATCTGCAATGCACACAGCAGCGAAGATTGCAGACCCTGTAGAGTATTGCATTCCTCCCAGAGACAAAAAATCGTAAGTGCCAAAATTCAAACAAACAATGGCATAACTGCAGGCTGATAATGATGAAATTGGGAGGAGAAAACCCCTGAGAGAAAGGCATCTGAATTACATCCTTTATTGTGTCATCTCCAAAGGAACAATAAAATGAGACTGTCAAAAAGACAATGCTCACAGTCTGCTTAATAACAGCACAGAAGGAACAGCAACAAAAGCTTAGGTTAGTTGCCACTCTTAGAACCGGCTTGACTGTGAAGGTGGAGAAGGATTACATTGTTCTAGGTTAACACAGGAAGCTATGATAAGCATGGTACCCTGACTATTGATTTGACCTGTCTTCCACATTTCAAAAGACTGGCTACAGGGACACTGCAATTGAGTGAAACTGCTCCTCTTCCACCTTCCTCGTTTTTCTCTCACAAAGAACTGACAGGAAGAAGCAGCTGGGATCCCTGCTCTCAAAGTGAACAGCCAGCAGCACCTTAAGAGTAACTTCAGAGACTAGCCTCTAAAAGCTGATGCTGGAAAACACTTGGAGAGCCAAGAAACTACAGGGGATAGAGCTGCTAAACTCTTAAAAGTCTCAACTGAGAAAGCGCCAACTGAGATTTCTGAACAGCTAATACAAGTTAAAGGCATTGCCCTGGCAGCAGAAAAACAGCTATCCACTTGTTTTATTTCTAGCTGTTGCTCCAAACGCAGACACAGAAATCTCAATAAAGAAGTTAAAAATCATCGCAATCAAACCTTATTTGTTTTTAAACGAGTTTGAGTTTAAGAAATGTCTGAATGGAATTTTCTTAAAATCTTTTTAAAGTAAGTTAAATGGAAAATTTCAGCCTGAATGGTTGTTCTTTGGGAAATTTATATATAACTGAGAACAGGAAAAGGAAGTACATGCAAATCAATGTCAATATAATAACTGAAATTTTGTAAGTGGCATAGGTGACTAAAGCTCAAGAGAAATACAGGTTCTAAGGTAAGCATTTATTAATGGTTACATTTTTCAAACACACCAATATTATGACCAAACTACTCAAAAATTGCAAAGATTCAGAAGGAGATTTCTAACTCACACACTCTAGCATTGCCTTCTGTAACGGACAGTCAGTCAATGGAGCAAAAACCTAGCTAAAGCTGATGCACTTAAATGATAACCTCCCCTCCTGAACTTGAAGTCTAACTGTAGAGTTCACTTGACAGCACTTCCTCAGTCCACCTCAGCTGTCTCATCACCTTTAGCCTCTGGCTATATTTATAACAAAGCCCTCATTACTTTGATAACATAGAAATACATTCTCTGTATCCAAAATTGTACCTTGCCAGACATCACACTGCTCTTCTTCTCTCTTTAATAGAATCAATCAATATGGAAAGTATGCAAATATCTGTTCAGTTGCCAGAAATCCAAAGTATCTACCTCTGACACTGCTGACCTCTTAAAATGTGAACTCCGTTTTATCTCAGTGATTACACTAGATGGTACTGTCTTTTAGAGGAATGTGGTACATTGTCACTTTTCTGCCACTAGTATCAGGATTCACTGAAACTCTCTAGTTTTTCTGAGCACGACCTTGTTCTAGCCTTGGTTTCATGTAAGAAAACACAAATGAAGGAATGACATTGACCTCTGGAGCAAGTCCAGAGGAGGGCCACCAAAATGATTAGAAGGATGAAGCACCTCTCCTACAGGGAAAAGCTACTCTCTGAAACAGAGTAGGTTTAGATTAGATCTTTGCTGTCAGAGTGGTAAAGCACTAGCACAGGTTGCCTAGAGAAGGTGAGAAGGCTCCACCCCTTGGAAGTGTTCAAGGCCAGGTGGGATGGGGCTCTGTGAAACCCAGTCTAGTGAAAGGTGCTTCTGCCCATTGCAGGGGGGTTGTAACGAGACGATCTTTAAGGCCCCTTCCAAACGAAATCATTCTATAGTTCTAAGATTTCATATCACTCATGTGAAGAGAATCATGGAAGAAAACAGACTCTCTCCAATGCTATACCACTGAGTATAACACAGTAGAAAGGTAGCAGACTAATACTTCCATCTCAATTGCTGCTTCTTATGCATGAAACTAGTTTATATACCATGTGTTGGAAAATATGCATTGGCTAACAGACAGGAACATGCAGTTCAATTGGAGATGTACAATGTATTCTTCTGTCAGCAACATTAAGGGGTTTTTTTTTAAATTTGGCTTCTTCAAAGGAACAGGGCACAATGGTCTCTAGAACAAATATGGAGCCATTGTCTCTCCTGACTCTGACTTGCTCAAACCCCAAATTCAAACTTCTCATCAATGAGAAAAGGTATTTCTGCTAGCAACAGCAGATGGTACTATGCAATGCAAATAATTTACTTTTAGTAAGAAAATTGCTGTCTCTGTGGACTAAATTGATTATACTTATTTTCTCGTTTACAATTAGAAAAATTTGACATCATGAAATGACTAAGTGCAATACACATGCAAGCATTTATTCATAGGACCTGATCAGATCCTAGATATACTGGGAAACATCAATGGGGTACAAATGGGACACAATTAACTACCTGAATACCATAAGAAAACTGCAGAACGTGAAAATTAAGAGACTTCTTTGTGCGATAGTTGTTGCACATTTACAACCCTGCATTGCACCCTCCGGGATTCCAAACAACCAGTCTGAAACTCAGTTACAATTCTTTGATTCCTGAAGGAAAACATGCCACTTTGATACTCAAAAACATATTCAAAAGTAATAAAAACTTGTTCACATTATGCATAACAATATCCTCAAACAATTTGTTACCAGGATTTCGGAAGCAGATCCCTGTTGGGAGAAATGGCTAAGTGGAGGGTTCAAATTAGAAGGCAGGTAAGAGATCCTCCATCAGCTATTTGCCAATCCAACCATATGAGGCTTGTCAAAGAAAGAAAGTGCAAAGCTGCAGTGTAAATCTGTCTTGCTTGGTTGAATGTACTCTTGCGTGCGATTTGAAGAAATCTCTTGGCTGTTCTAACTCACATCCAGGCCATATCAGTGCTCTGTTCAACTCCTGATTATCTCCCAGGAACAGAACTTGGCTACCAGGGAAAATGGACTGCCACAGGCTCAAAACCCTTCCATGGTATAAATTGTTGCATTTTCCAGCACAAAGTGGAATGAAATTATACATTATTATCCAACACAGTCAAGAAGTGCCCAGGACTAAGTGCCTCAATTTTTAAGCACCTTGCTATACAAAGAACGTAACTAACCTTGCAAAACCCTTTTCCAACTTGTCTTTTTAAACCATGTCACATAAACACTGCCACTAGCAGAGGTACTAATAGGGAATCTAAGGAAGAACCTATGAAAATGCAAACTCTGTCTGAATGCAAAATAGTTCCAGTAAGCAGTTACACTAAGCCACAAGACAATGTGTCCTTTATATATCATTTACAAAGTACTGCAGACAATACTTGGATGGCTTCAAAACTTCTTTTTGCATACTTTAATTCATAACATTAACTTAAGGTCACCTAAATTGGCAGGCATCACTGGTGAAAAATACAGCCTGAAATTTCAAATCACATAAATAAGAAATTTAGAAACCGCATAAAATAATCTAAACAGATTCCATACAAACAAATCCTAGACTTTAATTTAATAGACCTCAATATGACCTCTCTATAATATTGAAGGCTGTACTTCATAATCTATAATGTCACAAGACCAACGATTTCCCCAAAATGGTGACAAAAACCAAGAAATATTCTTCTCCCTAGTTTCTATCTTCTTTTTAACTTCTTTATTTTTTTTCTATTTTATTTAGAGGCTGTGGTCAGCAGCAGTGGCAGATTTTAAGTACACATATGAGAGAAAAGCTAGTGAATGCAATACAAATGAATAAAAACCGCATTTATGTTACTGCTAATGTAATTCCTTTGCATCTATTCAAATATATAGGCTAAGGTCTAGAAACAAAACCTTTCATTTAATAAAATAAACAGAATCTAAAAAGAGGCAAAATCAACACATTTTCACTCTGAAGCTCTTTTTAGCACCATGCAACAGAGTACTACAAATACAAAAGAGTTACTAGGATATTTAGTCACTGGCACATTTTGTCTCCCTCACCACATATGAAGCTTTAATACAGTCTTGTCTTTATGTCTATTATAGCAACTATTAGTTCTGGGGAAAAGAAGCTAGTCTATAGGCACTAACATAGATTTCCCACTGGCAGAGTCACCAAAGGTCACAGAGAAGAAAGGGTAAGTTTCTCAGTGTGTTTTAAGATGTCACAATCAGAAATAGCTTTGTTGTAGGTCTTGTGTGATATAACTTTTTTGAAATTTTCAACTAAAACAAAAGAAACAAAAAAATCAATTACCAATTTCAGTCCATTAAGAAATAGTGAGAAAAACTTCCAGCAAGTTGAAATGTACCACACATGCAATCTTATCTGCATTTGCAGACTGTTTGGAATGAACTTAAGGATTTTAAAACTGAGGTTAAGAAGAGATTTAGAAGTTTTAAAACCCCCACAATAACATTATATTAACTTTCATTGATACCTTTGTTTCTGATAATTGCATTAATAAAACACAATTTTAACGACACAAGTACTGCCCTACTTAAGATTATGTCAGGTCTTCAATTACAAACTCTTATTCTCATGCTTATAATGCAAAAAGTATTCTGTATTGAATACTGGGTCAAGGTGTCTTCAAAAAAGCAACATGAAAGATGGAAACATAATTCTAGTATTATGAACTACATGCAATTTGAAATAACTGTTGCGTGCAAATTTCTCACTTCCTTCAAAGAAAATGGCTGACCCCACAAGAAACTAGTTTTCTTCAGAATTTAACAGAATCAATGTCCTAGAACTTAGAAACATTTGATTCTGAGTAGGACTTGGGGTGAAGCATTCCATCTTAAACCTGCAGGTATTATCCAACAGAGTACAAAACAATGCAGAAGGTTTTGAAATACAGATTTACCTGAAGATCTCCCACATTTCTGCTGCTCCATGAAGCACATTAGAGATATATATTAGGCATAAAGAACAAAATCATGCAGTTGTGAAAATGCTTGCAAGACAAAATTTTTTGAGCTAAAGGTACAAGGACTATGGAGTTACACTATTCATGGTTTTTAGACCTGAGGAACTTGACCATGTTAAAAAACAGACTTGTGTCAGCATGCAGAAGTTGAGATTTTATTTTTCATACTATACTAACCTATGTTCAGGTTAACCTAACACCTCCCAAAACCTCTCTCAGTGTTCAAGAAAAGACATTGCTAAGAGGATCCTGATGAATGGAGGAGCTGACCTACAGTACCCTGCAGAGTACAGCAGATCTGGGCAGCCTTGTGAGTGTACTGTAAGACATTGTGAGGATGTTATACATCATTTAATGGAAACCACCTGTGCTCAACATTGTTTCAAGTTACTTAAACACCGAGAGTACTCTGTCAGCATCTCCACAGTGTCAGCTTTCCTTCATGTGAAATAAGCAGGGAGATCTTTCCTACGCCTGGAAGGTTACTGTGTATTATGACAACAAAGTTTCCAAAGCACTGTGTGATGTCTGTATAAAGGTGTTCGATGAATGAGAAATATCTTCCAGTACGCTTAATTTTTGTTTCAGAGTATAACTCAGATCTTACTTTGCTTCCAGTGCCAGGGCAATGATGCCTGCAGCCATAGGTGCAGAGGCTGAGGTTCCAGTATGGCTGTCTGTGCAACGCTGCCTCAGGTCTGTAGTGATCTGGAAGAAATTGAATGCGTGAAATTTAGAACACAACTTCAGAAATCAGAGCATGTTTCATTTACTTGAACAACTCACAGGTATATGGAGGGTCTTCTTTAATTGCAAGGAAGGGAAGATACATGACGTTAGATGTTCTGACCTTGAAGTCACTTGCGAATTTGGAGAGTATTCTCTATATAGCTCCATGACATGATCAACAAAGACACTTTTAAACTAGAAAAACATGCAGAGGGGTTTGAAACCGCACAGCTGCACAACTGGAACCCTGCCTTTCCATTTGGATTTACAGAGGACTTTCCCTCCAAGAATCTCAAAGCGCTTTACAAACAGAAAGGAACTAAATCATATATATAGACTGCTTATGCCCATTTTAGAGACTATAAAGAGGTATGGAGGGTTTGATTAGGTTGCCTGAAGTCACACTGGAAGTATGTGACACAAGAGAATACAGCTGGGCTCATGCTAAGTACCATGTTTAATCCTTCATTCACTCCTCATGCAATAAACCCCACTAAATTAAGCAGTAATTCATTGGAAAATCCTGATGTGATCACAAAACTGGCCCAGCCATCACCAGCCAAGTGTTCATTTTCAGTTTTAAATTGTTACATATTATGTAAAGATAATTACATGCTGCACATATTTTCATATGCAATCTAAGTGGATGTATAAACTATAATGTGCAACACCAACTAGAGGCACAGCCTTCTACTTGGTGTTAGGATGTTTCTATCCAATAATGAATTTTAGACAGATGCTTTCTGTAAGAATGTAAATCATGCACAAAAATGAGTTTATTCTAAATCCTGCTTCTTTCAGGCAATGTTAATCTAAAGTGACTCTACTCTATGCTTGTCTTCCTGAAGAAGTGGCTCTTCGCAGGAGCAAGGCAGTAGAGGAAGAATGTCACTACAAGCTAGCAGAAGCTCAAGCAAAACCCATGCAGACTGGAGAACATTTGCTTGAAGACAGCAGTCTACAGCACGGAAACCTCGATGAAGGTGAATGACCTGTGATGCCAAACCTTACTCCCAGAATTTGAGTCTCTGCAAGATATAAAATATCTGCCTGAGGGGCAGAGGAGAAGTTGCTTACATAACATTTTATCCAAGCACATGGAATTATTGTGTTCTAATTCACCAGTATTGTACTTCATTTACAACACTGATTTGCACAAAGATGGGAGAAGGAGAGGATTGGAGGATCAAAAAATCACAAAAAGCACACGGCATGTAAAAATGCCTGTCTAGCTCTGAAACCTCAAGATATAAGAAATACGATCTGAAAAACCACCCGCATCTCATTTGGGCAGAATATAAGCAAATGCATGCACGAGGCACAGGTTTCACACTTGACGTTAGTCATATTCCGTACATTACATGGTTTGTATAAGGCTGATGAAAACTCTCATATGTAAGCATATGCAAGTTAACACAGAAGATTTCTAACAGAAAAGGTGCTAACAGCACCAAGAAAAGGATTGTTGAAAACAAGCAGGGAGCAAGTGAAACAATATGGAAGCCTCTAAAAATTGAAAAAGACAGATGAAAGTATTTATAATGTCAGATCCTTTAATTAGTCCACTAACGAGAGGCCAGATTTCTTGATTAATGAAGTCTAGAAAGAACATTTTCTCCCCCTATTACTTCATATTCTTCATAAATGCACACCTTGTTAAATATCTTCTATCTGTCATCGTCTAGAAGTTGGAACCCCATAAATAAAATGTTCATGTAATTTGCTTCTCTCTTGCCCTCTTGCCTATTGACAGTCTATGCATTTAGACAATGAAAATTACCAGTGTTGGGAAAAGCTTTATGCATAAAAACTGCATAAATGCTGTGACAATATTAAGAAATGAAACTGCAGCAGGAATAGTCCTAACACTGCATTGCCTCTATGTGAAAATTCAAGTAGTGATTTTCCAGGTGGTATTAAGATGTCCAAGTACTAGATGATGACATGCATCGAGAGAAACACGAGACATAGCTATTCCATCTGGAAAATACTGGTCAGTGCTGTGGGGAGGACCAAAAGGAAAGCCAGGAAAAAGGGAGTGAAAAAGGGATTAATAGATGCTCGTGTCTTTCATATCCTGGTACTTTATGCCCTGCATAAAACTGGTGCAGCAGGTGCTTTCCTCGGAGGACCAAAAGGCAGTAAAGCTTCCAGGAGCTCAGGCAGGAAAAAGTGCTCTCATAGCAGCTTTTCCCTAAGGGACAGCCTCCGTCAATACAGTGAAACACACACTGAATTGTCCTATCTTTGTTTCTCATCCTCTGGAAAAGCATCCTTTCCAGAGTGATTTTACCATCCTGTAGCTACAGATATCAAGCACAATAACCCAAGACATCTCTTTATTTGGCAACATTGTCCCTCATGTTCTAAGTAGATACTGTGGCAGCAATCTGAACTACAGACTCTTATCTCTCTTTCAGCAGATATTTCAGCCAAAAATGTGTTGAGAAAGCTTTTTAAGTGTAAATCCCATTTGAACTAATTCAAAGCAAAGTTACTGACAGGAGCTGAGATATTTAGGTGTAGATTACCTCCATGATCTGAAGCATGTTTTTCAATACCTGGCGTCACTGTCAGAGAACTGTTTCATTTACCCCAAAAAAAAGAATACAAAACCACCAAGAGGTGAGCAAATTTCAAGAAGAAAAATGATGCCCCAAATTCCTGAACAACATAAAAACATCAACAATCACAATAAAAGGATGCAGTGCTGGATAGCACCATGAAGCTGCCATTAGTGTGTATTAGCAGTCACTAGGATCATTAGGGTGGGGAGAACGAGAAATTTTTTTATCTTTCGGTGAGTATAACACAACTGCTGATCTGTGAAAATGCTGATCCAACTGCCCCAGAAAAGTCCATGCAATATTTCTAGGGCCATGAGTTACAAAAACTTCTAAATTAGCTAAATCAACTAGATCTGACTGAAGACAATGACAGTGTTTTTGGTACTTGCCTAGTTTAATCAGCATGAAATTAGCAAGCTCAGACAGAAACTCTGATGAATGGCAGACAGAAACTAAATCACTGCAATGCACTGTAATACCTCCCATATGCATTGGTGCAAACCTTTCAAAGAAACAAGGCATTTACTAAAGGAAAAAATCTAGACACACTGTAACAGTCCTATAGAAGCAAATTGCTTGAGCAACTTGCTCTCTGGAGGAGATACCATTTCTGTACAGCCATTATTAAGGTTGCATGATCAATCTTTCCATAGTTTTACTGACTGGAAAATAAATGGATAAAATAAAAAATGGGATTTCTCTTGGCAGAGAACAAGTTCATGCACCCCAAGCCTCTGCATTTCTTGATATTTCATATTTCATGAGATGAGTTTTCTGAACCGACTGAATAATATTTTACCTTCTGCTACAGTTCTTCAAGACATGTTGATTTCTATGAATCTGTGTCCCTAGAAGTGAAAAGATTTTAACAAAAATCTATTGTACATTCTACACATTTTATGTATCTGTATGTACCCAGAATAGAAGATGCCACATTGTCTCCTGTGATTATCTTGTGCATATCTTGGCAACATGACTGAGTTTCTGAAGGAGAGCAGGCTTTTGTGTTTTAAGAACTGGCAGGAGAGAGGATGAGCTTTTTTTTTGTTGTTTCAGTTTTCAGTTCTTCTTAGAGTAGAAGCTTATCAACAAGAAGAGAAAGCAAATCAGCAGATGAACTGCTATTTATCAGAAGACAAGAAAACATTAGGTGGAACATTAAGTAGATAGGTTATTTGCAGGAGGTAAGGCATTTATTAGGCTTATAAAGTGTACCTATGAGGAACTTTCTGATGTCAAATCCTTAGTGTTTTAGGAAATAATTCAAGAAACGAATTCAAAGGAAATGCATTTGTGCGATATGTTTGGTAACTGAAAGAACCATATAGATAACTATATTATATGGTGATTAACCTATCCTAGCCACATGGTCTGGAGGGGGAAAGCTATCTTTAAGCATTGTCCTATGGTATTTAAAGTAGCAAAGAAGAGAATAATAGGAAAAAATACCTTGACAAGTACATATTATTAGCCAATACTTCTGTACTCACTGAGTTATGAGATTACATTTATAAAGAAGTCTAATTTTATAGTCTTTACCTACTGTCAATTTGTCTCTGCCCCACTGTCTGAGTTTCTATGCCTGTAACTATGCCAGCACTTTGCAGCTGCACTTGAAAACACCTAAAAGTGTGTCTAGTCCTTTTCCATTAGAGCCTATGTAAAAGGCATACATCAATCCGCATCCTTGGAACACTTGCATGCCTTGAGCATTTTAATATATCCAAAGAGTAGAAACTTGGTTCAAAAGAGGCTAATTATTACTGCAATAAAATTCAGTATGGTGTAATGTCAAGTGCACTTGGTGTACCTTTTCTAAACAACAAGAAACTCTTGCAAGATGTGTCTAACTGTACTGTTAGCTTCAAACTCAAGTTAATTAATATTTCAAGCTGTCATTGTATAAGACAAGCAAACCCCCCCAGACCAGAAAAACTTCTAAAATTATGTTACATCCTGTACTTCTAACAAGCAATTATTAAAAATTGGTAGTGATGAAAACAGAAAAAAAGTGTTTTGTGTAGTTACAGAAGTGTTTGTGATTCTGTTACTCCATATTGAAATCAAATAATTTTATAAGAATGTTTAGTCTACATAATGAGTTTGTAATGCTTGGTTACTGTTTGTTCCTTTACCTTATAATACATTCTGCACTTAACGGAGAGAAAAACACAGAAGAAAAGAAAAAAGAAAGATATTCAGCTAAAGAATTGCAATGAAAAATAGGAAGGAACCATAGAACATGGCACTATACAACTGTAACCATTCACCGTTGCTAAGTCTTGGGTAGGTATTTCTGCACCACAACACTGCAGAATCTCACATGATACTGAAATTTGTGCTGTGTTACATGAAAAAAAAAATTAGTTCATTTGATGTTGATTGTAAATCCTATGCCAGGTCACTCCTTCCTGGTTTACTGCTGCGGTATTTGTACCTATTTTGAATGCAGGAGTCTCACTCCAACAAAAAAAATCATCCTATGTTTTGATCAAGTATTGTTACTCTTCAAATTCTGGCACAGAGTTGAGCCCTACATCATTTGTCAACTGCATATAAATTCAAATGCATAACAGGATTTGGATAATTTAAATTTAATAATAATCTTTCTATTCACCCTCTACTGTTATTTTTCCCTTTAAACTTGCTGTAAGCTCTCAGCTTCTTGTAGAAAGATATGAAGGCAACCTCTGACTCAAAAAGAGCATCAGTTTAAACAAAAGTGTGAGATATGACGCAGTGAAAAGGATGTGTGGGACAACAATGAAAACAAATACATATAGTTTTAAGACTCCTCTAGCACTTTACAGCAGTTTAAAAAACTTTGTATTTGAAATTTTCAATTCTGTCTTGAGTTCAGTTCTTGTTCCAAGTAAGACTTGTTTCCAAGGTAACTGGTATTTAATAGGACTTTAGGAGGACTGAATTTTGGTAGACAAGCTGGAAAAGAGAATAGCGATACAATCATTAATGCTCTTAAAACAGACTATAAGCAAGAGAGTCACACAGGTAATAGCAAAATTCCTGTCTCCGTGGGAGGGTGTATATGCTGAAAGGACTCCTCAATAATCAGTTTGAAAAGCTGGCTTCACAATTTCACAAATTTCTCACTGGGTTGTACCATAACAGAAGCGCATAGCTATCGCTTATGTGGACACGTGGTTTACATACAACACAAACAGAAGCAATTTATCTCCTGTACACTGTTCTGCTTCGTCATTGAAAGTGTCTAGAGGGAAAATAGCCTTGCATGGCTTTAAATACCAAGTACCAGCAGTAAAACACAGATAACTTGTGTTTCAAAAGTCAGTTGATAATATAGTACAGGAAAAAGAATCGTGTCAGGAATTTTTATAGTCTGATTTTCAAGCATTTGGGATCAGTGACTCTTAGAGCACATGCAACTGCAAGGTTGCTTTGCACGAGAGTAGTCAAGGATAAATTACATTGTGGTAAACAAATGGTCAACAGACCTGGGTTAACTCTTACGGCTCTTCAGTAGACTTACACCTTTGCTATTCACAGTACAAAATGATGCACACTGTAGGACTAAACTAAAACTGGCATAGGGACCTGAACTGCTTTGAAAAGAATGAAGAATCTGACCAGTAAAAACAATCACAGCTTATAGAATTCATGGAATTCAATTAAGAATTATTTCTACTTTACTCTGATATTCAGTGTGAAATCTCCACAGGACACTCCAATTAAGAACATTTTTAGAAGCATATTTTTAATTCTTTTCAATAATGTTTACATAAAATATCTTCCTTATTTCCCTAATTATGGGATAATTTATGTGCATTCTATATACAATAATTATTATCTCTTTTGTAAAGTATACCTTTCAAAAATCTTACAGTAAGATGTTAACCTGCCTGTATCAGCACAGGGCAAAATTCCAGAGGTGATAAGTACTATACTTTGGTAAACTAAAAAATTATATATGCTTATTTTCCATGAGAAGTCTTCAACAACAAAGGTGAGGTCACCTTCAGGTGGTTTTGATACTACTGCAAGACATAAGGGAGTGAAATGCCAGAAATTAGAAACATTCTCTTACTGAAATAGTAGCTCTGTAAAAGCAGAAAGCCTGTGTTAATTGAAAAGAATGGATGACAATTATCTAGAAAATTACAGCTATTAAGAAATCAGAGGAATGCATAAAGCTTAAATTAACAATGTAGAAAAGTACAAGTAAGGACTGAGAAATATGGAGATATTTTACTTGATATTGAAAACATGAGTAAGGATATAAAGGAACAGCAATTAATAACATTTGAAGATAAAAGATGCAGAGAGGCAATAAGGAAAGACAAGATTAAATTGTGTTGCCTAAAAAAGAAAACATAAGGATACTTTATCTTGAAATACACCAGAAGAAAAAGAACCCCCAAACCAATACTGCTTTAATTGTCCAGAGATAACAATTTATAGTAAGCAGTTATTTCACCGAATGTTTCTTTTTGGAAAAAAAAGTCTAAATTAAATTTTCAGAGCACAGAGAGATGACAAATCATCTTCCTATTTATCTATATTTTATATAATAAGTTTAAATCTAAAAGATTGGAAGCACCAAAGACTTTTACAAGAGCTGTAAATTGAACTGCTGTGTTGTTTTTAGCAAATGTTTGAACACTGGACAAGTTCCAGAAGACTGAAAGAAAACCTGCAAAGTGTCATTATTTTAAAAGCGCAGGCAGTATTGCCCTAATAATGTCGTCTATTTGCCACCTTTTTATCTAGTGTAAAACAGCTAATCCAGGATTTAAACTAATTATTAATAGATTAACTAGCTAGTAGTATACTCAATGATGAATAATATAAGATGTTGGAAAAGTAAGCTTCCCAAAGTACTGTAGTATTTTTTCTGGCCCTCACTTTGGCTGAAAGTACGATACGCAGAATTTTACAAGACACATAATGTAATACTGCACATTAAAAAAAAAGTACTTAAATTTAAGAGATCAAAAACATACATGATACATAATACTTTGATTTACACTGAGATAATTATGAGGTCTGAAAATGTAAGCAGATATAAAAAATTAGAAGCAGAGAAATTATATATACACCCTTACAGCATATAAAAGAAATGAGTCTTGTTTCTAATCAGGTCTTCTACAATTTTGTTCTTGGCCACAGTATGACCTAAAGCTTTTACCAAAGACATGGAAGAAAACACCAGCACCTTCTCATGACCATCACACTTCGGATGAGTGTTGGAGAAACACGGAAAATGAGAAGGTGATGATGAGGGCTGGTCTGAATCGAGAACTAAACCAGCCAGTCATTAATGAGTAATAAGGAGACCCTAACTACCCGTTATATTTCCTTGAAACACCAACTTTGAAAAATAGAAGCAGCAGCTCTGAAAGTGGGCTGGGCATCACAAAGAGATGGACACAGCACACGACAGTTAAGCTAACAAGTCTCCCTCAGGGTCAATAAATAAAGAGAGGCAAACTGACCTGGAACACACAGACACCCATTTTGCCGTGCTGTCACTGAATACTGCTGCTACCTGACTGGTGTGCCCAGTATGGATTCTAGAAGCTTGTAACATGAAAAAGGGTTTGTAAGAAAACATGACAGATAGAATGATGCAAGAAGTTTACCTTCAGTTTTCAAAAGGGATTAACTGTTTGGGCTACATAGGCAGAGAGAAGACAGTAGACAACTGGAGCCGTCTTCATACTAGCCATAAAATCTGTGACACCAAATGCTTAGAAATCGAAGCTAAAGGGGCTCAGAGAGCAAACAAGTGAATTTTTTTAATGGCGATGAGTAATTAAAAGCACTCATACTAAATTTAAGTAGATTTTTTGCCACTGAAAACCTTGAAAGCAATATTGACTGTATGAAAATTATTGTTGAATGCTGGAACTGCTGGAATCGAAGGACTATGGACTTGGCTAAGTAAGGAGTCAGGCTGGAGGACATAATCACATCTGCTCACCTTATTAGTCTCACTTAAACATGAAGAAGTTAGTGAAAGCCTTTTAAGGGGAATTTAATCACAGAAGTGAGGACTCCTAGTAGATACAGTAATTTTTTTCCTTTCTTATTATTTATCAGGGATAACAAGAAACATGTCAGAAAGAGAGAGAGAATATTTCAGTGAAGCAAGTAAAAAACAGAAAAATCATTGGAATGAAGAAGGATCTCCGAACAAGTTTAAAACAAAAATTAGACCATCTGAAAACAAGAAAGAATCCAAGAAGGGATGGCCAGCATCCCAGAATCTTGAAAGACAAGGCAGACAGTTTTAAAAAGAACATAGAGGCAAATATTTGTAACTCTTTATTGACACCAAGAGAAGAATCTGCTAAGGATCAGAAAGAAAGAAATATTAGACGAGTCCTTAAGAAGACATACGGTAGAAAAAAAACCCTCCAAATCCTTCAATGCTCTGATCAAGAAGTAATTAATTTCAGTAAGTTAAACACTAGAATAAATAAGCAGGGAATAGGACAATATCAGCAAACCTCATCAGCCTTGAGTACAAAGGTTTAAAAGGCTAAAAGGACTAGAATGCAGAATACTAAAAAGTATCCAGAATGCATTCATTTTGCAAAGGCACATAGGATGTACAAACACTGATGATATCAACAGATTATCAAACAGAATAAAAACTATCTGTCATTTTCCAGCTAAAATGAGAACATGAGCGAAAATAGATGCTGGCTGCTTAGGAATGAGATGAGGAACAATATAGAAAAGATCAGCACTGAGCCTAATTTTCCCTAGAATATATTTCCAGAATAGGCAGCAATATGAATAACAACTGACAGTCACTGAATGTAAAAGAGGAATGATGCCAGATCAAAATAAATCTGAGAAAATAGAGAGGTACCTAGGTGAACTGCTAATATCATGTGTGTAAAATGTGAAAACTATTGACAACTGGATTTAAACCAAATGGAAGATACTAGTATAGTGGAATCATTAAAGAATTTCTCTTTCTCTCCATCCCCTCAAGGTCACTGTGCAAATCACAAACACTTATACATAAAAAAAGAATTAAAACCCATACTATTTTCCTGTCATAGGATTCTCCACTGCTGTATGTTGTAGCTAGTGTAGATGCACATTCTTCCAGATACCATGGCTTCTTCCCGCTTTCAGCTGTGCTGCTGATGGAGATCGTGTAGATGCTATTGGTGTAGCCATCACAGGAGCAGTGGTCTCGACTTCTTCCACCATTTCCAGATGCCCAAACAAAGACTGAACCTAAGCCTCTTCGTCCCTGTTTGGAAATAGTAGAAAAGATTTGATTAATAATTCTTCTTTTCTCCCTCAACTGCTTAACAGCCAGGTCTTTTCCCCCAGAAAGACATCTCATGAGAAGAAGAGAAGAAAAGAACAACTTCCCTGGGAGGAATTGAAATGAGAACAGGATTTAGCAGATTTCAGAACCAGACATTAGAAAAATTGAGAAAATGAGTGGTATGAACACAGCTTTGAAAACAACTTTTATACAACAACTTTTATAAAATGAGTGGTATGAACACAGCTTTAAAAACAACTTTTATACAATGTTTGTTGGTCTGCATCTATGTTATCCAGATCTACCAAGAAAGTTGTGCTGAAAACTCAGAGGAAGGAGTAAAATACCATACTGCGTTGGCTTTCTGGATTGCAAACACACATTGCTGGCTTACGTCTGCCTCTCATCCATCAGCACCCCGAAGTCCTTCTTGAGTCCTTCTTGGCAATACTGCTTTTAATCTGTTCATCCCACAGCTTGTATTGATATTGGGGATTGCCCTCACCGAGGTGCACCACCTTGCAATTGGTCCTATTAAACCTCGTAAGATCCCCACTGGCCCATTTCCTGAGCCTTCAGGTCCCTCTGGATGGCATTCTGTCTTTCTGGTGTGTCAACTGCGCTCCTCAGCTTGGTGTCATCTGCAAATTTGCTGAGGATGCACTCGATGCCTTCATCTGTGTCATTAGAAAGACAGTAAATGACACTGGATAACAATAATACCAATGTGGACTCCTGAGGGACACTTGTTGCTGATGTCCACTGGACTCTGAACTGCTGACCACTGTCCTCTAGATGCGAGTGTCCAACCACTTTTTTTATCCAACAGCCCATTTACCAAATCCATCTCTCTCCAATTTAGAGAGAAGGATGTTGTGGGGGGTTGTCAAAGGCTTTAAAGAAGTCCAGAAAAATGACATCTGTAGCCCTTCCCTTGTCCACAGATGCAGTCCCTCCATCACAGAAGCCCACCAGTTTGGCCAGGCAGGATTTTCCCTTGGTGAGGCTGGGCTGAGTATCCCAAATCACAGCTCTGTCCTCCACATGCCTTAGCATATCTTCTAGGAGGATCTGTTCTGTGATCTTCCCAGGCACAGAGGTGATGTTGACAGGTCCTTTCTACCCTTTTTAAGGATGGGTACAATGTTTCCCTTTTTCCAGTCACCTGGGCCTTCACCAGACTGCCATGACTTCTCAAATACCATGGAGATACGGTTTGTCAGTTTAATAAAAGCATAGTACCTGGAAAGAGTTTTCAGCAAAATAAGTTAAAATAGCAACTTTTCCTGACTAGTGTTTACATAAAGCTATGTCTCTAAAATGCAAATTTTAATTTAAAAACATTTGAAGTAGAGAGAAAAAACCCAAGGTGCCAAGTTTAATGTACTATGAAATCCACATTCTCCAGACAGGATCAGTCTGAATATTGCAATGTTTTCACCTCCTTTAGTTGATCTTAGCTAATGCACCAACAAAAAGATGCAAAATAGCAACATTTTCAGTGCTGCCATGGTTTTTTGTTTGTTTGTTTGTTTGTGGCTTTTTAAGGGTTTTTTTGTTTTGGTTTGGGTTTTTTGGGGGGGGTTGTGTGGGGTTTTTTGGTTTGGGGGTTTTTTTTGTTTGTTTTTGTCTTTTTTTAACTTGTTTTTGTTTGCTTTTTTAAGACAACCTTTACGGAGTGTTACAGCTCTCCTTCTCCATATCATGAACTCTCATGAGATGAAAATCCCCCTTCCATCTGGAATTCTTGCTGTGGCTTCTTTTTCCCACTAGCAGGTTCCAGTTCAGAGCCTCCCAAAGCCAGTGGGATGTGACTTCTCTTTCAGTCTACAAAGAGGTCATCTCCCTTTGAATATCTTTACTTCTTACACCTCCATTCTGAAAACACCTGATGAGACAGACTAAAGGAAAGGTAATGGGTAAAATTATTTCATGCATGTTCACCAATTTATTATACTAGCAGGTCAGGGAGACAGAAATTACACCCCTCTCTATAGCTGTGGGGAATAGGAGGGAGGATTATGCTAAAAATATGCTGGTTCATTACTTTTTGATGTGTTTCTGCTTGATTTTTACTGGTTTTATTTTGGTTCCATCCCATCATCTCTTGAAATTAGATCATGCTTCCCAGCAGTAAGTATTATCTGCTTTCATCTTCTGTCTCCTTCATGGTAATGGTAATTCTTGGCTTGACCATCAATTCTGACATCTGTTTCAGAATCATGTACAGATTCCCGTTGGGTCCTACACTGCCCTTAAAAAAATCTCTCTCCTACATACCCCTTCAACCAAAAAAGGTTTTTTATATATATATAGGGCAGGTAGAATACATATATATATATAGGGCAGGTAGAATACACAGAAGAAAGAATACCATACAGTCACACTTCCACCTCCAGAACATGTTGAAATATTCCATCAGAACCTTTCTTTAATGAATTCTCACAGGTATCTGCTTTCTGTAGAATTTGACATATTTTACATATTTTTTCTTCTTCACATGCAGGTCTTGAAAGCAGTATTATGTAATCATATATAGCTAAACTGACATCCCATGGGAAATTCAGAATAACCACCAACACAACCAAGACAGAAGAAATGTGAATTCGGGGTAGTCAAGCCATCNTGGAGTGCGGGTTAGCAAAACCACCCAAAAAAAAAAAAAAAAAAAAAAATTTGTAAAAGAACTTCTCAAGGAGATGCATACAGAAAAATATCCTACTAATAACAGTCTATCTGTGATTTTTCTGCTGTCACCATCAGATGGTTCTGTATGCAATCAGCAATATAACATGATTCGTCCCATGCAATAAAAACATTTTCACTGCAAGGTATGACTGTATTATTAGCTTGTCTGCACAGAGAATGTGTCTCTATTTCATTAGATGTATACTTATGCTGCTGTGCTAATAATGAGCAACAAGCTGCAGAAGCAGGTATTTGAATTAATTTTTGGCCACAGAACAGTGAAAACATGCCAATGGATGTTAGAAATTCTGCATTTATAATTTAAAAATAATAAACATAAATTTAGATTTTTAATAGTAAGGGTAGGGCTTTAAAAATAATAGCCATTTGCACCTGGATTTATGTTTTCGTGGTAAGTTTTTTTGATAAACAAATTATGGCAAATATTTCTTTAAAACTAATGTCTCCTACAAATATGTAAAGGATCAATGTCCCTGTTACTGCAATAAAAAATAAGTACCAGGTGTACTGACCAATGGAAAAGAGTATTTTCTACTATACACAAAGTAAGTATTCCCATTCCTCCAATGCACTGCACATATAAGAGCTAAGCAGTTCAAAGAAAACAATTGCACTACCTTCATACCAGAAAACACATTAGACATCTTGTTCCTAGAAGCTATTTGGCAAAGCAAATGGCAATCCTAAAAATAATTTTAGAAGTAGACATCCAAACTAGTTTCAACAGGAAAATTCAGGAGAAGTGTTCAGGAGATGTCTGGATCTGGCGCAGTGTGATATAGATGATTTAGGGGTTACAGTGGTAGTGGGAGGTGGACAGTTGGACTGGCTGATCTTGAAGGCCTCTTAAAACCTTGATGATTCTATAATCCTATGGTTCTATGAATTTCTTCTTTAATCCTATGGATTAAAGAATTTGTCAAGTATTTGTCAAATAAATTCTGGTTTACCATTTGGTTTCCAAACATTGCCTTAATTCAGTAGATCAAATCATGCTTAGGAAAATAAAAACTTGTTAGTAACTATGCCCAACAAATAAATAGAGCAAGAACATCAGCTGTTCTACTGTATGTGAATGTCATTCTCAGTTGGTATCCTTTAAGTAAAGACAGTTAAACAACAGTTGGACTGTGTTACAAAGTTAAGATAAACACACATGCAAGGCACTATGTAGTTTTTACTGCTTATGTAAATCAATTATTTGTCATCTGCCAGGTGCCCGAGGGTACCAGACAAAACGGCAAGCCTTGAGATGCCAAGAAGCCACGTGTCATTTATTATTCAAAAGCAAAGGTGCATTTACAAATCATATGAACTGAACTCAAGCAAAACTAAGAGTTAGTAACTGTCCTAGGTTACAATGTAAGATGCAACCAAAAGTATGTACTCTATCACCATCTGTTGAAACCAGATGGGGCAGGGTTCTTTATCTCTTCCATGACACATTCCTGATAACACCTTCCAGGAGATATCTTCTGCTAATGGGCCATCTAGCCTCACTGCATGACTCACAAAATTACATCAACCCATTGTGACATGCTCTGCCTAGGGGCAGAAACCAAGCATTCCTAGCTGGGTATAATCTGAGGTTTGGAACATCACAAGTAGCCCTTATCTACTGGTTCCCAGAGCACAAGAGCTACATAACCACCACTGAACCTTCAGAGGAGGACCAGACCTTTCTACAGGATCACCACTTCAACGGAACCACTTCAAAGAGGACTGCAGCCACCACTTAACTGGACTGCTACAGCCACCCTGACCGACGGGGGTGTCAGGTCGTATCCTGACTGTCAGGTTAAGCCAGTGTTTCTGTATTATTGCCTTGTTATATAGACTAGTAAAGAACTGTTACTCCTATTTCTCATATCTTTGCCTGAAAGCCCCTCAATTTCAAAATTATAATAATTCAGAGGGAAGGGGGTTACATTTTCCATTTCAAGGGAGGCTCCTGCCTTCCTTAGCAAACCAAGACAGTAACTCTCCTATAGAAGAGGCATAGACCAGGGCTGAATGGATGTGAAGCACAGTATGCTCAATGCTCGTCCCATGATTTTAAAATTTCATTCCCCCTCCCTCTAGGGCATAGGAGTTGTTTCTGCTCCTCCATTTGCAATGATAGCTAGGGACTGCCTCTTATAAACTCAGCATGGTGTCCATAATTTTGCACTTGTACTTGTCAGTGCACCAAATCACACCACTATGAAAAGTTCTCCTTTTGTTTAGTCTACTTTCTAAAATTGCATAAAATGTCACCTAATAAAAAAACCAAAACCAGCTGTCCCACTATGCAGAAGAAAAAGTATTTCACTGATGACTGTGACTTGCTATTTGACCCAGCCACAGTCAATTTTCTAGCACATTTTCTGGACAAAGCCAGTGTGTGGTCAACAGACTGCTGACCTTAAATGAAATGGTCTTTCACAAAGCGGCCTCGAGGCAGAAACTGCACTTGTAAAAGCATGACAGAAGAATCTTGGGGCATTCTGGCTTTTTTTTTCTGCTAGTGCCTCCTCTTCCTTGGTCAGCAAGTTGCAAGCAGGTAAGCAATACAAAAGTTCCTTTTGGTTTTTTCCAGTTCACCAGCATGCACAAGCTAAGTCTGCCAAGAATCAGAGCCAGTATGAACATGCTCATAATGACATCTGCAGAATTTCCTTACACTATTCAAGAAACATCCCCTGCTCCAAGTGTGTGTGTTTGTGTACGCACCACATCTTCACGAGTGAATGCCTTAGCAATACTGGCAGGGACCTTTACAAGGTAGAGGTCTCCACACACTCATCTAAAGACAACCAGCAGTCCCACACACTTTCAGTTGCTTACAGCACTCTTCCATCTAATAAAAAGTTTCCACCTACAAGATGTAGTATGAGCCAGTGGAGTAAATTTTAATCACACTAAGTTTAGACTCTACATTCATTCACTGCTTTACAAGTCAAGTTGCCTTAATACAGCCTGTGAATCATGATTATTTCCTGCCCAAAAATCAAGTGCCTCAATAACCCTCCCTGCCTATGGAGCAAGTTACTGTCTTGATAGAAGTGATCAAATTTGTAAAGGAACAAGGAAGAAAATGTGAAGGAGCAGGAAAGGCAGAGGACAGAACCATTGACCTGGAGTAATTAAGAGTTACAGGGGTGGCAGCCAGGGAGAGGTAATTTGGCACCAATATGCTGGAAACTGCACACTGATGAGCAGAAAACAAACCATGAAAAGTTTAAAATGGAGAGAGAAGGAGGAACACTCTATCCACACCTAGAGCCTAAACATTTAATTTCCTCTATTCTCTCCAATACTGTTCTAAAATTACTTAATGTTTCCAAGAACAAAAACTACTGCCAGAAAGTGAAATTGATCCTGAAGTGGAAGCTGGAAAAAGTAGCCCATGGTATGACCTCTTCCTTAAAAACTAATTCCTAAAGAGGAAGTATTCATAACTGAAAGTGCAGAACAGAGGCCAGTATTCTGGAGCCCTGAAAAACCTCCTACGCAGACACGGTTTTTAGGTGCAGCATAGTACAATCACTGTAGGGCCAGGCACCAAGGGTCACAGCATCCTGAGAAATGCACCTGTGAGAGGCAGCATCTCCTTTCTTCCACTTTCTGCTGATTTCTGTACTCTCTAGGATCTGGATGCTGCTGCCCTGTGCAGAACAGTGCCAAGCTGTTCACTGCCAGCATTTTGCTTTCGACCAGTAGCAGCTCCTAGCTCCTGCTGAATTTCTACCAGTCCATTTAACCTCTAATCTGGGAATGAAAAACAGTCTGGCACAACACCCTTAAAAGACTCTTTTGTAGAGTGCACAGCACTGAACTTGAAAGTAGGCATTTCTCCAAAAACAGATAATGGTAAGCTGAGAGTCCAAGTCAGCAATTCTGAAGTGCTACCAGAAGACAGCCAAACAGATTTTTTTTTTTTAAACAGTCTTCTTAGATATCAAAAGCAAAAATTCATGAACAAGAGGAGAAATTTCTCAGGCCATTAATTCTGTTGAGGTATCCACGCTCTCAGAAAAATTCATGTTTGTGCATCAATTTATTAAAAATCCACACCTATGGTATCTATAAGGAAATAAGTAATAAGCCAAGCAGATGTGCATGAATAAAGATGCATGGTTGAGGGAATGAACAAAAATAGTCACCTGTGTTTTTATATAAGCAGTTACATTTTTACTCTTAGAAAAACTACAAAGTAAAGAAAATATTTCCTGTTGCTGGAACACAGCAATATGAATACACACATAATATATATACAATGCAAAAATATAACACTACTTACAAAAAGCAATGATTACCTTATATTGTTGGAAAGGGAAGTGGTTGCTAAGAAAGGTAACTGGTTAATTCTGAACTAGCTCCTTAATTAAGAAAATGAAAGACAAAATAATTAAGCATATTCTTAAAAAAGAATAAAAAAATGTATTTTGTTATCTCTTATGGTATGATACCTTTGAAATATTGAAGCAGTAAACCATTCTATGTGGATATAAAAACCCACCGTATTGAATAACCACAAGCACCCATGTATTAGCACACTAATTACGGGGATGTATCAGTGGAACAATTCAGTATGTAGGCTTCATGTGGTGTATTTTTTACTTCACTCTTCACGAGAAAAACAGTTTAAACAGTTCCAAGATATTCCCCACAGAGCTATAATTAGTGCTGAAGTGCAACCAAGAGAACTGTTGGCTGAAACCTGAAATACGAACATGCGGAATACTGGAATGAATTTCTCATTTACCTAAACAAAACAGAGCCAGCTCAAAGACTGCATGAATCACAGTTCTGGTTCAGGCTGTCTCTCTATAGTATCACTACTATTGTTACCAGGATAAAACAAGTTGTATATTGCAAACACAACGTGATAACACAAGAGCTTGCTTTGTCAAAATTTGTTGTACAAAGAGTCTCTAGTTAATCAGAGGTGAAACTTTCCCTGCATGCAAAGCCAAAATAAACAAGCAGTGCACAAGAAAACTGTCAGTGTGAGAACTGGATATGGGATCGATGTTATACACCAACACCTATTACACGGGATGGGTTCAAGAAGTTCTGATTGCCTTTACTCTGCCATCTGATTAATCACTCTAGAAAGGAGCTTAGGGCCACTAGATCCACCCAGCTGTTGTTTCACTACTTACATCAGACTCTTCCTTGTGGAAAACTTCAGGTTTAGAGATGTCTGTCGAACCCGGGGGGTTTAACAAAAGGAACCACACATTGTCTGCAAATTCAGCACTTTTCAATAGATAAGCAGGAAAAGATGGCTGCTTCAATTCTACTTTTGCAGGCTGAGGACTGAAGTAATAGCTTTGCGCAGTTTGTCTCCCAGAGTGTTCATTTAAGAAACAACATACAGGCTATGTGAGAAGTCATCGCCCTCACAGTTTTGTGCCTTAAACTGTTAAATTCTCTGCACAGAAAACTTTTGACACCAAACTTCCTGTGATTTCCATTCCAAAAAACTATTTTTTCGTATGTGACACATAGAAATATGTGGATACTACTGTTGTTCAAAAAGTGGATATGTGATGTGCTCACACAAAGAAACCAGATACATGTTTCAAAAAGACAGGCCTGGAAATCTATATACTTCAGTGTATGGAAAGAGATTCATTTGCTGAATATGCTTTTCAGTATTTATTTTTTCAAATTCAGATTTACTCCACAAAAAGAATGGTGTTGTGCGGGGGTTATGTTCAATGTATCACCTGTTTCAGGCCAGGCATCCAAAACCAGAGGCATTTTGGCAAGTCCAAAACCAGCAATGCTATTCTGGCTTGTTTCAACAGTTTCCAGGTTTGTGTGAGATGGGATGAGGTAACCAAACAGTTTTGGTTTCCAGTACACTTTGTGACATTGTAAGGAAAATGGACATTTTGGGTTTATTTTCTGTAACTCTCATTACAAATTTTCCCATCTTTCAGGATTTTTATATTTCACTGAATGCAATGTAAGAACATTTCTAAATATTATTTCTTTTTCTGCATTTTCTTGGTACTACATGCTGACTATCTGTGAAAAAGCTCATTTTTCACAGAAAGCAAAGGAGAGCAATTTTAAGGTTAGCTTTGTGTGAGGAGGAAACGGTTGGAAACCAAGAGATTGGTGAGGAAAGAGAAAATTAAGTTGTTTTTAGAATTGTTTTTGCTCAGAGACCAACCTTGCACCTGGGAGATGTTAGAAAATACTCAGTGTGAGAAAATTCACGTATTTGTGTTTGCTTTCATTTGTTTTCTGTCTGCTGAAGAAGAAATGAAATTTTCTCTGAGTAGATAACAGGATGTTGTTAAAGACTTAAAAGCATTCTTCCCATAGGCTGGGGGCCTCTTTGTAAGGGGGGAAGGAAGATAAGAAGTTCTGAGATTGTAAAACACAGCCTGGTAAAGATTTACGCATGCTCCAGGCTCTTTGATATGTAACACAGGGCTCGGACCCTCCTAAAATGAGCTTAGCAATGTATGTATATCCCTTTGTTTCTTTGTAATCCTCTAGCCAGTGAGATGATGGAATAAATCTATTCTTTGCACTTCAAATGCGGGTCGTGGTCGTCTTGGTGTTAGCCACATATATTTGGTTCACACATTTTGTTCATTTAATTCCCAAACGAAATGAAGTGCTGAGTATCAAAGTTCATCCAGGTATCACTGAGCCTAAATACTATCTCATTTACTGGAAGGCAATATCCCAAATTCTACTTTGTTAGAATGTGAAAAGTTGCTAACTGTGTGCAAGCGGTAGAGCAAAGGACTACTATTATTAACTTAATGATGTGTTAAGGTTATCACCTAACCTCATTTCTTCTGGGCAATCCCCGTCTGTAGAAAACTACAACATATACCAAGTGTAAACTACATCTGCAAAGTCATTAAGGAATCTGAGACACATGTATCAGCCAAATGCAAGGTATGAAGACCTAGAAACTAAGCTTATTGCTAAGAAATACAGGTAGCTGGACAAACTTCTGCAAAGTGGTGGCTTAGGAAGTTTAGGGCTATGGAAGATAACCAGCTGGGAATGAGCTGCCCTAAAGTAGTCTGCTCATTGGATTGGTAAGTAAGGTCTATATGAATGTGTCCAGGGAATACGGAAGCAGTAATGGGCATGCACAGAGAATGATAAAACTTGCATGCCCCATTCTGGTATCCACACCTGAAATAATAATGCCAGAAAACAGAAAGTATTTCAGAAATAACCAGAAGAATGAAATTTGGGAATTCTGACTAACAGAAAGAAACAGAATGTACAAAACATCATTGTTAAGATTGTAGAACAGATTTTAAAGGGCAGTAAGGTGCACCAGCATTACCGGAGGAAAGCTGAAAATGCAACACACACTCTAGAATTTCAGATAAACCTGTTAAGTTTTTGTCTGGTAACTTATTTTATGCAGAGAAATTTATTAGAATCAGTCTGTCTGGCTTCTGCAAAGATGTGATGAGCCCTACAAGAAATCAGTAATGAAACAAATGTAAATGAACATTATTGTAACAACAAGCTGGGAGTGGAAAGGACTGTACTGGAAATAACATAGGCTCTGCTGGATAAACATAGGGGCCACAGAAGTTATGAGTAGAGTATTTTAAGGCTGAGCTGGGGAAACAAAGTTATTAGGTGATTTTGACCAAAAAGAGAAAGAGCATCTTAATGAATCTAGTAATCATAATCACTTGCATCCAAGAAAAGAATTCAGACTGCAAGATGTGAAGAAGCACTAACCTAACGAGCAAGGAAACGGACAGACTAGTTTTTAAGTCTGTGAGTGTGGCATGTCTATCACATCTAAATGAAGTTTGAAAGGAGGCTGTTCTAGAAATACATCAGAAACAAAAATGGAGGGAGGAAAGGTATTTAAGATGAGGCACAATTTATGCCCAGGAACGAATGGGCAGAAAACTGCACATGAGGAAACGTGGTTGTAACTTAGAAGAAAATCTCTAAGCAATAGATTAATGCTGCCCATGAATCGTTTTCCCAATAGAATACGAGGGGGAAAAATTCTGATTTGTTCTAGAATATAAAATGCTCAATGTATTTAAAGAGCACAATGCCTGAGGTGGTAGAGAGCTGTACTGGATGACCTACACTGTCATTTCCTGTCTTATGTCCTATGTTCCAATTCAATTTATCCAAGAAATCACTTGGTCAAAATCTGTAATGACTTACACGTGGAGTTTTCTAACACCGTAAGATGCACCATAAATACAGCAAAAGAAGCATTTTACAGTGGATAGGAAAGTAAGAAACTTAGATGGGTAACAAGCTATATTATTTTCAATAGTGAAAGTTGCTACTGCCTTGCAAAGACATGGACGTGAGATTTCAGTTAAGACTGGCTCTCCCCAAAATATGTACAGAAACCAGAAAATAATAGATGGATCAGTTAAACAGGGATATCGATGAAGCAATAACTGGAAGAAATTTTGCTGATTGGGCTTATGATAAAAGACAGGTGTGGATGACAGATGTTAGAACTATGAGTATCAAGCCAATGGCGCTATGTCTTGCGACATCAGCAGGAAGAAATACAATGATAAAATATTGAAGGACTTTTTCAAGTTCTGTTCTGTAATCAGCATCCACTTCTAGTACAGAGTCAATCAAAGCTTACCTCAGTATATTGAAGAATATACATATATACATATTTTATATATATATAAAATCACATGCTCAGACTTTATATCATAGATGCAACCAGCATACATAGTATATATGCAAATCATACAATAGATAAATGTCAGGACCTAACACTAGATTACAGCAGCGTACTGGAAGTCATGTCTTCTGAGACCATCTCCAAGCACATCACTAATTCCTCTGATTGATCTTCAGCAAGTAATTTTTTGCCAATTAATTGGAAACGTGCAGGAGGTCTCTTGCACGTAAAACATATCCATATATGATCACAGACATGCATAAACACAGGTGTGTGTTATTTAGACTCAAACAACAGCTGTACAAGGAGAAAAATCACAATACAGTTTGAAAAATCATTTCAAAAAATCTCTGCGTATCACTTTAAATGTACTAAAAACCAGCCACTTCGACATGTTTGACTAGAAGTCTTCCTGCTGTAACTTCTGCCTTCGATTTCTGTAATGCAATTCTCTGGCAAAGTAAAAGAGAATAACTCCTCTTTCTGTAGGCAACACATCCTACTCAGAATGATGCAAAGACATGATGACAGGACAAATAAATTTAATAGAAACATCTGTGGTAGAACACAAGGAGCAAACCATTGTCTAGACACTTGCACATGATGAGCAATCTCTTCCACTTTTGGAGTGGAAACATACAGTAATGATGATGATAATGTGAAATCCTTCTTCTTGATTTCTCCTCTTCTTCCCTTTTCTCCCTCACTCTTGCATGTGGGTAGGAGGCTTGTCTAGTGATTGTAAGAGAGCCTTTCTTCTCCCAGCAAGCACTTTGAACACACTCTGCAGCCAAAGTTGTTGAAGCGAGAGAGATGAGAAGGGGCAGTGATGATGGGAGGGAAGGCACCAAGCTGAGTTTGCACAAGAGGTTCAGCCACACAGCATCTGGTCATTAATGTCTATCAAATATTTTGGCTTGAGTCCAGCTTGCTAAACAGAGTGGTGTCATGGAAATAAGATGAAGGCTCCTGTGCCAAAAGTTTCCATGCAGATTTCCCTTCCTCTCCACTCTCTCTAGGTTATATTAAGGATGATCTGACCAGTTGCTGATTTATATGCACCTCCTTATGTGCACTACAGAAACATAAAGCATGTGGTTGGTAAGACATTTGGAGAGTGAGATACCTGGCTCTTTGAAACCCTTCAACGTAAAACATCCACAGTGGTCACATATCCAGAACTTGACTATTAGGTCTTTGCCAAACAGCAGTGAGAGAACAAGTCTGACTATCTGAAATGCTTTCCTCTCCAAATGATGTCGACACTGATCCCAGAATAACAGGCTTTATATTGTATGTATATGTATTTGTATGAATACAAATATATGTATTGTATGAATACAAATGAACCACCCTGAATGCTGCATGGTGGAGCCATGAATCAGCAAGCTCAACCCCAACAAGTGCTTATAGCATTGTGCTTATTGACTGTGAGACATGGACAGGCATCTTAAAAACATTCTTAGATTTTGTATTTATGAATCAAGAAAGGCTTTTGTGTTCTCCATTTTGTCCCAGACTCAGCAGAGTCTTATTACACGATTTGGCCACAATCCTGTTATGCAATGCTAAGTCTGTTTGCTCTTGAGCACAGGGTGAAATGTGACATTATATACCTAATCTGTCCTTGAATATGTTACTTTTGGATATACCACCATTTGTTTGATTTTTTTTCAGGCAAATTCTGCCTGATTACAATGGATTTTTTTTTCTTGATAATATCAGGTCTACAAGTTCTAGTGCATTAGTATTTAAAACACAAGCGTCTACAATTTTCCACACTTACGGCTACAGTATTTTGAAGAAAAGGACCTTCTCTACTGAAAGCATAATATGAAGGGAGTTCTATATTTGCATAGAAATTGTTTGATAGCAAAGTATCCAAGGCTTCTCTTTGAACTCAAGTATGTAAATTAAATAAAATTAAACCAAATACCCTTAAAGATGACATAAAATCATAGTACTTGTGAAAGGTTTAAAAATTGGTTTCTTCTTCCTTTACCTTGATCCTGGGAAGAATTTTTAAAGCATATTTAACTGATGGGTTCATTTCATGAACTCATTTATTCCTCTGTAGCCTTTCTTTAAATAGATTTGTCTATTTCAATTCAATGTGTGTGTTGTCTCTGTGTAATGCTACAGAAAAACTATGCCGTCATCTTTGTTATTTTCTGCAGGATTTGAAAGGTGTAATCACATTAGCCCAGCAGATTTAAAAATAATAATAGTCGTGAAACAAACAGCATGAACTGTTAATTGGAATAATACGTGCTTAAGACAAATCAGGTGCTTTTTTAATGGAACTCAGTCTCTCAGGAAACTCAAAAATGGATGGCCATGGCATCCATTTTATTTTTACATAATGACTACAATAAATTTAAAGTAGTAACTGAGTTTGGTTATGCTCTAATCAAAGTTATTATTCAGCACTACCTTCGATTTTCCTAATTAAACCAGACAGACTTAATTTCCTTTTCAGATGTTTTTTAAAATTATTGGCCCTCCCCTTTGCTGTTCCATTTAAAAATTCTAATACACAATTGTGTGTGTTCACGCATAATAAATTAAGAATATCAACATTCAAACTTTGTGTTGATCTGAAAGAAGGTTTTGCCAAACTTTCCTGTACACATGTGTCCCGTGTAACCCAAAATGTTATTGAATTCCCTATCTATCTGTGCCCAAAGTTGTTACTGTCTCTTTGAGACCCAGTGGCCAGAAAAGGAACAGTGAGGTCAGGGTGTGTGCTGGTCCTTTTTTACGGTTGGGGGCATTCTGGAAAAAGTGCTCTTTCTCCTTCTCTTTTGTTCCTGATGGGAGAGCGGAGGTAGCGCAAGGCAGACAGCAGCTGCACCACCAAGCCAAGAAAAACAGAACAGGCCCCGGTCCATACAGTCAGCCCAGCCTGCCAGCAGTGCCCCGTCATAGCAGGAGGGCACTGGAGTCCAAGTTGCCCAAGCCCAAGGAGAAGGTGAAGTCCCTCCAAGAGTTCCAGCTGTTGACCCACTTTCAGCTTCCACGGACTCCAGGTTTCCTTTCTGTTTTGTTCTTGTTCCCTGTTGGTTGTTATATGGGGGGAAGAGGGTGAGTTTTAACTGTGGAGGTTCGGTTGCTGTGCTCTTTTTCTCGCTTTGTGCGCTCTCTCCAGCCCAGGTCGTCTGCAGAGGCTGCCATCTTGGGGGTAAGAGCTGTCTGCCATTTTCCCTTTGTCTCTCCACACACGGTCGTCTATGGAGGGTGCCATCCTGAGGGAGGGTTTCTCTGGTGTTTTCATTTTTCTTTGTTTCTGGGGAGTCCATGAGGAACCCATGAAATTCAGCAACACTATAACTACCGATTCTCACTGTTATTTTTCCCTGTTCCTGTTTCATATTTCAGTAAACTGCTATTTTTTCACTTATATCTTCCTGCATTCATCTTTCCTTATCTGCGAATAGGGAGTGGTTAAAATGAAAAGGGGAGGTAACTCATTTTAGAGCATCCACCCCCTTAAATAGTCTTTAACCAAGATATGATGTAACTTTAATTTACACCATAGATGCTATCCTAGATGTTACACAGTTGTTGTTTGGTTCAGTATTTCTGAAAAAGGAGAGTAAGGATCTGTACACAACATAGTTAGCATTTTTGTCTGCCTATTATTATGGCACAATTGTGACTCCTTGGGGAAATCTATGTTTGGGTGAGTATGTAATCACAACCTTGAACAATGAGCCCATTTTCAGGACATTTTATCAAAGAAAATTCATCTTTTCTTCTTCCATTTGCCTCATCCTTTAAAATGACACAGCTTATGACAGTTAAGAAAACATAGAAAAAGTACCTTTATCTGAATACAGAAAGACATGGTTTATTAAAAAGAAACAGAACAGGTTCATCTTGAAGTAATTCTTGGTTTAGAAACAGCCCAACAGGGAAAGTTGTAATTCTGATGTGCATTTACGATCTTTCAGTCTATATTATATTTTAAAGAATGAAAATTAAAGGTTAACCTTAAATGTTTTGTATTTCTTATCAGCATATTTTTATGTAAGTTTTAAAAAGAACTTCTATTTCCTGAGTAGAAATGAAGAAACTTTTGTAGTCAGAGACAGATATCCAAATACACAGAAATATTTAGATCTATTCAACTCTTCATGGGCAACTTCAAGCAGAACAAAGTTTGATAAAATGACATAAAATTTAAATAATAAAAATCATAATTTGACTTGCATCAAATATGACTTCTATTATTTATCAAAAAATACATGAAAAGAAACTTTTTTCTGTATTGTTACCAGAAAAAGCCTACCTCAGAGAATTAAATGCTATGTTCTCACTATAGACTGGGGCTTATTTCAAATACAGAACAATGTGCTGGTAAAATGAAATTCATCTGGGCTCTGTAGGGTATCTTCTCAAAGTACTGCTATAATAATAACAACAGTGGAACAGTAACGTCTGTAGGCAAGATCTATGCCCTTGGCAAATTATTCCACATATTTATCCCTAGTTTGAGAACTTGAGATTTCAATGAGGAAATTGCTGAGTCCCTCTGGTACAGAAATTCAGGCTGAACTTTTCACAGTGGTCTTCCCTACATGAAATATGGCATTTAAACAAACACATATATGTTTAAACATAAAACTTTTTAAGCAAGTCCCCTGCATCCTTGCAGTTCCATTACTGCCCCCTTCATTACAGTATTGTAGATTCTCTGAGATGAGGCATAAATGGTAGAACAACCACGGGTGCAAACTTTCTTTTGCCCCCAACACCCTATTAAAATCATCAAACTTATATTAAAAAATCAAGTGAAACAAAGCAATGACAGAAATGAAGAAAGAAGGAAACATAATCAAAGGTTTTGCTTTAAAATTTCTTTGCAACTCAGATTTGATGATTTGGCACTGCTGTCCAAAGTAGCATTTCTCAGTCAATTTATTTCTAATTACATCACTACCTCAGAGCAGTTTTAAATGACACTGAGGATGATGTACTCCAGCTGAAAATGAACAGACCTGATACTTCAGGAAAGACTGACCATCAGGTCACTATGAAAGAAAAACACATTTTTAATTTTATGCAAAAGAAGTTTTCTTCTTTCCTTCAAAGTCCTTTGCCTTCCCCCATGCTGAGCACTTGCATGTACTGGGCACAAGTACCCTTACCCTTACACATGAAAGCAGATGCAAGTGATGCACTTTGATGCCAACCTACCATTCTGATGCCGTTCTCAAAGGCCTGGCGCGCTAGGGAAGCAGGTCCATCCACAGTCTTACCATCGTCATCAGGCCCCCAGCTGGCACTGTAGATGTGGATGTGCTGGGGATTAAGGCTCAGAGACTTTGCTTCTACCATATCTGTCACATCTCCATCCAGCATCCGTACACCTTCAGAATGAAAAATACAGTTAACAGTACACACAAACTCAAAATGTTTCTTTCCATCACTCCCCCTCCCCTCTGAGAAAATAGTTGTGTATGACATTGAATTGAATGATTATAAGAATTTCTACTGGTGTTAAAGCAAAAAAAAAAAGAATTGACAAAAAATCTGTTTGGGTATCTATTTTCCCAAGGGAAAGAAGTCTCTAAAGGCTCTAAAGACTGGAAAGAAGTCTCTCTTCTTTCCCAATGGAAAGAAGTTTCTCTTCGGAAAAAATACAAAAAGATAGGACTATTTTCATCCTTCTTCAGGTTTTAAAAATTATATAAAAGTCATCTATCCACTACACAGCCTTCAAACTTCAACAATAAAGTTTTAAGAAAGAAAATTTTAAAAAATACTTGAACCTTAAAATGTTTTTATGTGTCACTTAAACATAACAATTGATTTTCTTTCTCCTTTTATACCACAGTGAAACTGCAGCACCTTCCTTGAGTCATTCAGAGTTTTAATCGTGTTAACAGATGTAATGAAAGGATCCCTACTGACAAATAACCTTGGTATTATTCCTTCACTGTATGAGGCTGCAAGGAAGAAACTGGGGAGAACTCTCCTGAGTACAGAACAACGACCACACACTGTAGCAAGGCAATTACAAGAGGTTATGAACAAATATGCAATGCTGTTCAACCCGAAATTACAATATGGCGAACATCCTTCTCTTGCAGAAGAAGCTTTCTTACGAAATTCTCATGTTAAAAGAATCCATTTATGTGGGTTTGGACAACTCAATATGCCAGCACTTCTAAAGTGAAAGGCTTCATGATGTTTTAAGATTGGTAGACTGAATATAGTAGGCTGAAATCTGAAAACTGAGAAAATCTGGATTTTTTTTTGTTTTTAACTCTAAGAATTTTGGGTAAACCTGACTGCAAAAACCACCAACGCAAGTTTTAACCGAAACAAGAAAAAAGACCTACATACAGCTAGTGTGACATGTGATGAAAGGGAGGCTAAATATTAAGTAAAAATTTAATAAAACTGTATGATAGAGGAATGATCACTTCCACAATTTACAAGCTAGATGCTCTTTCCCCTTTAAAAGGCCACTATCATTTATAAACCAAATTTAGATATATTTAATTACAGACACATTTCATTTTGCTTATGAGCTCAGATTAAAGAAACCTGTGTGTTTATCAAGACTTTAACTTCCAATTAACAATCAGCATAAGGAGTGCTCTGTTGAAAGAGGACTTTTTATTCCCTTACTCTATTTGACTCGAAAATGAAAAGTGATTGTATTTCTCAATTCACACAAAAGTTGCCTATATTTTCTGAGACAATAAACTTCTACAAACTGTGATCTCACTATGAACTTTATTTTTTATAAAAAAGAGTCATTAAACCAACTCTGAGATTCTAGGATTTTATTTTCTTCTGCATAATCACAGAAAACTAATGATGGGTGAAAGTTGGGTGCACAGATCCTTTAAAGCATATTGAAGTACGTCTCTAGTTCTAAATAAAGACGATAAAGATACACTGGTTGTGAAAGAAGGAAAACAAAGCTTTTCTTTATGAATTTATTAGCAAGTCTAACTACTGTATTTAACCAGTGAACAGTAACTCCAAATGCTGCCACTGGCACCTCAAGCGATTCACACCATTCTTTTTTGGTAATAGTGAACCGGTCTACTCTAAAACAACACAGACAAGGCTGTGACTTAGGTGTTGTTCTCTCTGCCCAACAACAGACAGACGTGCTGCAAAGCTGTTGGCCAAGGCCAGCTGTGAGGTTCAACCAGGCCAAGTGCCGGGTGCTGCACTTTGGTCAAAACAACCCCATGCAGTGCTACAGGTTGGGAACAGAGTCACTGGAAAGTGGCCCAGGGAAAAGGACCTGGGGGTGCTGGCTGACGGCCAGCTAAACGTGAGCCATCAGCGTGGTCAGGTGGCCAAGAAGGCCAATGGCATTCTGGCTTGTGTCAAGAATAGTGGCCAGCAGGACTAGGGAAGTGATTGTCCCCCTGAACTTGGCCCTGGGTGAGGCTGCACCTGGAGTTCTGGTTCCAGTTCTGGGCCCCTCACTTCAAGAAAGACATCGAGGTGCTGGAACACGTGCAGAAAAGGGCAGTGGAGCTGATGACGGGTCTAGAGGGTAAGTCCTATGAGGAGCCGATGAGGGTGGGGGTGTTTAGCCTGGAGAAAAGGAGGCTCAGGGGAGACATTATTGCTCTCTACTATTGTCAGAAAGGAGGTCATAATAAGGTGGGGATTGGCTTCTCCTCCAAGGCAACCAGCAACAGGATGAGAAGACAGACTCAGACTGCACCAGGGGAGGTTCAGGTTGGATATCAGAAAGAATTTCTTCATGGAAGGGGTCGTTTAAGCAGTGAAGTAGATTGCCCAGACAGATGGTCGAGTCATATCCCTAGAGGTGTTCAAGAAATGACAGGACATGGCACTTAATGCTGTGGTCTAGTTTACAAGACAGTGGTAATTAGTTAAAGATCGGACTTGATGACTTGGTCTTATCCAACCTAAACGACTCCCTGATTCTGTGCAACATGACTGAACAACAGACATCTCACTGGGTATTTGCAATGAAAATAATGCTCTTTCCCTTTCCCTTTCCCTTTCCCTTTCCCTTTCCCTTTCCCTTTCCCTTTTCCTTTCCCTTTTCCTTTCCTCCCTCTCTTCCTTCGCATCCCCCCAAATGCCTGCAGTGGTTAAGTCTGGTGATCACACATCCTCCAAACTGCATTTGGCATGGTGATAGGACAACAAAAGCTGTCCAGAAGGCAATTAACAGACTGTGTTTGTAGACTGTTCCTTCTAAGACTTTAGAGCCCTATAAAGTTTTTCTAACATTTGCAGTAATTGCAAAATGTAAGTGGCTTTTTACTCAGAACAAATTTTCAATGAATCACAGGAAACATGCAAAACTGAGCTGAAAATAAGTTTTCTTTTAAAATGCTTGTTTTTAACCAACATCTGACTTAAACTTAAAGAAACAGCTGAACTAATCCTTGTCAGCTGAAGACAATATACATCTGTTGTGCCATAATTCAGTGTAACTGTTTTCCCATCAGGACTTGAGCCCAGCCAAGTAACTAAGCACCCAAATCCCCACAGATGTTTTACAACTTCCACAATCAGTCTGCAACAATAACAGCAACCTAACCAACCCTTCCTACAAAAAGTCTCACAAACTCTGTACATGGGAATTTGTTTTGTGTGATTAGTGCAGAGCATAAATCTAAAAAAAACCCCAAAACCTGTCTCTTTGGTGCACTGGTTTGTCTTTTAGTGAAAGGGACTGTAGCTTAGCTAAGCAGAACCTTGCATGATTTTTTAATAAGAAACTTGTCACAACCTGTAAAAAACTGAAGAGAATGCAATTTTACTAAAATTTTCTTTTCTACTGATTACATCTCCACTTACACCATTTTAAGAGAAGGCTCAGACTTTTTATGAAACTTGGTCATCAGAGATTCTTAAATGTTTGGAAATGAGACAAGGAGTACAAACATATTTAGAAGAAAATTAGCATTATTAATGGATATCTTGTTAACAACTTCCCATCAGAAAGATCATTAACTGGATTTGTTCAGCTGCCAGTATTTGGTAGTATATTGATGTGACAGATATTTTTCCCTTTTGCTTTATATCCTTGGTACCTCTTATGTGTGCAGAAATGCCTTCTGGTTTGATACTTAAGACACTTATCTTGGTGGAGCAAATTCAACATCACTGTCAGCAGGTGCTCCTCTATGTAAGGAAAATGTAATTGCTTTACCTCAACTCTAGTTTCTTCTCCAAGAATACCCCAGGAGGGCCTTTAAATCCCTGGGAAACAAGTGAGCGGAATACTAGTTCAGCATGATATGATTCAAAATTTTTACACTCTATCTGGCCTGTAGAGAGGGAACACAACCACTGTATATTCACACGTGTAGCTTATGGCTATTCTGAGAGAAAGGAGCAAGGCATGCTAAGTAGAGGTCAGCAGCAGCAAAGCCCTTAAACATATTCACCTAGTGGAAGAGGAAGCTTAACCTACCTTCCCTGGAACTTCCTCTTGACTGATTTTCTGCAGATTATTTGTTGAGCTTCCTGAAGTCTTATTTCCAAATGCTGATCCTTTTAAAAGGTGGCACCTCAAGTGAGGTTTACACAGTGTTACTAATTTCCAGCTTACTTTTAAGAATAAATAATAAAAAGGCACATGTATCTAGTCTTCACAGTTTCTATTACCTGCATACTGTGTCCATCTGAATCAGTTTTTACACTGTATTTAGAAAAGGCTAATATACCTGGAGTGTATTTTTTATTATTGGACATTCCTAATGCTTAATAATCAATAAAGTATTAAGAAGCCACTGTTACTTCTGGAGAACTTTTCAAAGCCATGTCAAAGCTGTCGCAGCTTGTGTGACTATTCCACTCAAAACCGAAACTTCTCCAAAAGCCATCTCTTATCTCCACCAGTGCACTAACTCTCTTCTGACTCTGGTCTGACAACTCAACAGATCTGGTATCACAGATGCTGGTATGCAGTTAAATGCCACGTTCACATGAGACAACCTGTTCATCTGTCACAAACTCCTTCACTTGACCAGTTCTGATTTTCTAAACCACTCTGACAGGGTAGCTTGGTGCAGGAAGGCTCTTCACCTGAGGGGAAATTTTTTTTCTGCATCCCTGTAACCTTATCCTGGATCTGATATTGTCTACCCTAATTTTGTTTACCCAGCAGGAAAACAGAAAGCTGACATGAGGATGATGTTGTGTGCTTCGGCTAATTTAGAAACGCACCTGTGCTCACATTTGATTTGGATCAAACCCAGCAGAGAATAGATGCAGTATTTTTAACATTGGAAACATGCTCTCAACTCTGCCTGCTCATATTTTTGAACTGTCCTCTGGTATACAAATAGGTAAACATGTTTCTATTTTCACAGACAGACTCTATTTTAGGCTCTATTTCAAAAAGCAACAATTAATGAGTTTGAGCTACAAGTTTGTCAACTGAAAGGCAATATACCAATCCCATGACTTAATCAAAATTTCAGAATAAAACTTCACTAGAAGTATTACAATCTGTCACAGACAGGCTACATCCCAGGAGACATGCATCTTGATAATCGTTGTCACAAACTAAGCTAAAGACATTAATTGAACAGCCAATGACTAAGAATTCACAGAGACCACTTGAAACCTCTCGGCTGAATGAACAAAAATATGTGACCAAATACTGATTTTCAGGCAATAATCTTATCACCCATAAGGATCAAAAGAAGATTCTTACCAACCACAGACAAACAACAAAACAATGCATTATGTTTTGAGAGAGTTTTGTTTGGGATCAATATGCAAGGCAATATTACTGATGTGTACTTTATCTTATGGTTTATCAAAGCCCACCACTTAAGAGCTCTGAATCTGTGAGAAAACCCTAATTCCGGGGTCATGTTTTCATCAAAAGTGTCACTTTCTCTCTTGATGTGTACTGAGAGGCAGTGTTCCAGAGAGCACTGCAGAAGGGCCACCACAGACAAACTCCTTCAGTATTGATACTGAACAACCACTCTACAACTGAGCTTTACTTGCTAACACAGCGAGGCTTGTTCATACAAATTCTCCTTCTCTTGTTGAGAAAGGTCTGAATGCACCATTTAGCACAAATGGCTCTTTGGTTACATTTTTTTTTCTGTGGGAGATTGTTTCACATACCTCCAATCTTGGCATTAAAGGCGATTCCTACTGTGCAGTGTGAGTTGTTTGCCGTGGCTGCCACTTCTCCAGCACAACGGGTTCCATGCCTGCAGTCAGACAAACATTTTTCCAAGTAAGCACAAACCATTGGGATTAAAGACTTCGACTTTGCTTATCCTCAGGTGCTAAATGAACAACTATCCACAGTGTCTTGCACTACTTAACCCCTCACAGTAATTTATACCCATGTTACAACATTCCTCTGAACATGTTTTAACATTATCACAATCACTTTAAACTCTTCATGCCTATTGGAAACACCCACACTTTGTAATAAAGACATACAGCAATGATACATAATTTACAGCAACAGAAAGGAGTCTTTATGTATCAGTTCTCAATTTTGAACAAAATCCTATATTTAAACAAAATGTTTGTCCAGAATTCTCTCACAACTGCTCCTATTGGTAATATTGCATATCTCCATCCAACCTCCAGCACACACAACATGCCATGAGGAAGATGAGACTGCACCAATGCCCACACTGCTGTTCAGAGGTGAGGCTAAGGCTAGCTGTATGCCAGGAATGCTCAAAGCTAAGGCATGCCTTGGTCCTGCCTTGGGCCAACCCTGCAAGCCTGCTGCCTTTCTGGTAGGAGTAAAAATGTCAGAAGCATCCTTCACATCAGAAGTACACTCTGTGCCTGGAAGCAGAGCTGAGCTGCAAGTGTTCAATTTCAAGAAGCTGCCGAAGGAAAACACAAAACGTCCAGCGGTTGCTCACCCCCTTCCCCACTGTGCAAAGCCACAGTGAGATGCTTTGCCTAGCCCTGATATGTGCTCTCTACAAGGTGATGGTGGCCATCCATATCGTCCCCTTGGCAGGAAAGCTGCCTCTATGTTTTGTGATTTTTGCCTTTAACATGGGTTTCACAAGGTGTTTTCTGCTAGTAAGTCATGCCCTCAGCCATGTGCAGGTAAGCAGCTCCACTGCAGAAATGTGACACAAGCAAGAACGGAGGAGGCAGGGAGCGTTAGAGAGGTGCTATGAAGAGGAGATAAAGAGTTTCAGACCAGATAGCAAAAGAGATGGCGAGTTGATGAGACAAAGATAGAAAGATAATATAATGCTTAGGTAGCCACAAAGAAAGAAGTTCAAGAAGTCAAAGCGAGAAATAGAAAACTACACAGCAAGCACTTCAGAGGAGGCTAGCTGAGATCAGTTGTGTACACAGGCACTCTTCTGGTGGTGAAGACTTGCTTGCACACACATCTGGAGAGCACAGGTGCTTTTTAATTAAAGTTGAGGCTCATACTACAGACAAAAATCACTGTTGCTTTCCCTTGATACAGCTTGTTCTGAGGAGAGTCATTCCTTATTTCATTATTATTAGTGTCACTTTTCCCCCTTATCCTCTTAAGACACTTAGATGGGAGACACTAAGATGACTTGTCTGGAACGGATTAATGTAAAACAAGACCAACAACAAATACGACTAGGAAAAAAGGAGAAGAAACAAAAAAATAAGCAACACAAATGATCAATGCTAAACTGCCAAAATGTCAAAGAATACAATTCAGTTTATTTGACAAGTAAGATACATATAATCTATGAGAAAAGTGTAATCTTTATTCACAAAATCAAAGCGGCACATTGGAAGCTGATTAATCCTAAAGCTGGATCAAGATTTCACAATTATATTATCTCAACCAACTTCCTATTGATCTGTCACAATTCATTATTTGGTTGCTAAACTTGACCAGAGAATTTTTCAAGACTAAATTTGAAGTTTATTTTTCATATGAAGACTAATTTTAAAACCTAACTCTTCTACATTTGAAAAAAGCCTGTTTGACTTAAATTGGTAAATTACTGTCTTATCCATTTACTATTTTGAAAAGCCTGAAGTAAATAGCTCAGAAATCACAGATGAAAACAAGTTTTGAAAAGATCCTTCTCTATTTCTAAGTATTTTCAAATAGTCTTCTAACTCTGTGTTTCAAGTAATGTCTTTTAAAAATGTCCTAATATTTAAACGAAAAGACCTGTCTTTAAAATTATTTACAAGCGATGATATCCAAACATCCCTTCTTTTCATGATGATTTTGTTAGGTGTCACATGCAAGTTTTGAGGTGTTATCATGCAAACATCAAAGCACATATGACTAGACTCTAGAAATGTAGAAATATTTGCACACATCAGCTTAGTGCATGTAATTTATTAATAAATCATTGCCTGCCTGGCGAAAGGCATGTGGCTAAGCTGCAACTTCCCAGCCAGAGACTGCATTGTCAAGAAGTCCCTCACGGGTACCAAGTTTGGGAAGACGTGATGAGAGGAAGGTCTTTCAGTAGAGAAAGTGAACAGATAGAAGCCACATCCAGAGGATGGAGGCTGCCTGAAGAAGAATGGAACAAACAGCCCAAATCTCTCCTTGGCTCCAAATGGGAGTATACAGATACCTGCTACTTTGGTAGCTACATCCAACAGGTCCTGTCAAAAATATCAGATTTCCATCAAACATGCTGGTTGACCCAGGGCCAAGAAATGTGTGCACCATCAGGTCTGCTCACACCTCATGGGATGCCGTTTTTCTCAGAAGGGGGAACTTCCTATGCATAAAGACAATGTACTAGTACTAAGAAATAAAAATCCAACTTAGTCACTATTATAAATTAGAGCAGAATCCCAGAATGGAGCCTGTAACATGAACTAAACTATGCGGTTGGCAGAGACTGAAAATTACAGGAATAAAGGAACTTTAAGTTATATAACAATTTTCAGTCCTATGGAGAGAGAAAGAATGGAAATTTGGGTAGCTATTGCTACCTATAGGAAAATAACTGAATTGGCACTTATTTTTTGTGGAACTAGTCTTTAGTCAAACTTTCAAATGTTTTCAAAGTTGTCTCTTAAACTGGAATATAATCCTCAACAGGAAATGTGGTATCTGAAGGGCTACAATGCAATAACAGCTGGAGAAAAACCATATTTTAACAGCAATCATCAGAAATGCACTTTATTGCATCCCAGAGTAATATCTTATATAGCACTGAAGAAATGTTATTTTAGAACTGTTCATATATAAATGTTCTCTAATAATCTGTAGGGTGGAAAGCACTTTCCAAATTGACACTAGGCTGGGATACTGTTCTAGGAACATCTGAATAAGGACATTAAAAGGAACTGTCAAAAGTTAAAAGCATAGACAAGCAAAATATCAATCTTTTGCCTTTAAAACATAATCTGCTACAGCTGAAAAATAGCAATAATAAAGCTATTTCCCAAAGGAGAGATCTTTGGATACTAACAGTGGAGAAGGACGACAGAGTAAATATGAAAAACAAGTTACACAAATCTTCAATGTGAGATATCAAAAAAAATGCCAAAGACCTGAGCGTCATCACAGGCAGGATAGTGTTTCTCAGCATCAGTGTTGTAATGTGGTTACAGCACAGGACTGGAAGGTCTCCAGTCAATGTCCCCAAGGCTAATGACTTTCTGCATGATTATGGGCAGTTGCTTTTAGAGTAACTTGCAAATATCTCATCTATTTCTCATAAAATCAAAGATGACAGCATTAAAACAAACACATGGAACACTTCACACGTCAGACACGCAAATTTTAAACTGAACAGCATGGGTAACAGCAATGCTGCCTTGCCACTCTCCTAGCATTTGTTAGCTCTTAGCAGTTAATTTGTCTCAAGTGTGAAGTTCTGATATAAGCCTAGGAAAGGAATAGGCCTCTACAATATAATTAGCATTTTACAGTTTTGTTTTTGTGAGTGGGCAAATTAACTGAACATATAAAACAAATATGCCTTTTTTCTTTATTTTCAAAACAAACAACGACTAGATGGTCTGATGGAGCCAATGAAATATGACATAGAATAAAAATATCAAACAAAATCAGCAAATAATATATTTAGCCAAGTATATAGTTTTATGTATTAAAAATAAAAACAACTCTTTACTGATGTCTTAATATGCTTTAATCCAAGAAAAAATTTTTATTCATCTTCTTTTCTGGAGGTAAAAAAAAAAGTCGGTGAGAAGAAATAAAACAGTTCAATCACCAGGAAACAGCAAAACTCTCAGCTGAGTTTTTTGTCTCATACTGTCTTTCATGCAGTAACCTTTTTAAAGTGGGCAATCTAATTCTTGCTCTTAGTCATTAAAACAGATAGCAAGTAAAACCTGTACAGATTAGTTCCTGTGCTCTGGAATTAAACCTGTTCAACAGCAACATCATGGCTAGTATTACCTTGGAAGAGATTACGACTACCTACACATACCTAATGAAATGGACTATTTTGTCTACTTTTGAAACTGATGTATATGAGGCTGCTTAGACTTCAAGACTCTCCTGCCACATAAGCAAAAAGTTCTTTTTATAACCAAATGCAGGTTGGTTGAGAGGCTGTAGAAAGGATGGAATGTCCTAGAACAAGGAGGTTACAAGCAATTCTGGCAGTGTCTTTTTGTACAGCCTAAAAGAATAGAGGAGAAAAGGAGGCTCAGGGGAGACCTTATCACTCTCCACGACTGCCCGAAAGGAGGGCGTAGCCAGGTGGGGATTGGTCTCTTCTCCCAGGCAACAGCAAGAGGACAAGAGCACACAGCCTTAAGATGCACCAGGGAGGGTTTAGGCTGGACATTAGGACAAAGTTCTTCACAGAAAGAGAGGTTGCTCATTGGAAAGGGCTGCCCAGGGAGGTGGTGGAGTCACCATCTCTGGAGGTGTTTCAGAAAAGACTGGATGTGGCACTCAGTGCCATGGTCTAATCGGCAAGGTGATGACAGATCACAGGCTGTACTCGATGATCTCAATGGTCTCTTCCAACCTAGCTGATTCTGTGATTCTGTAGCACAAACACTTGGGAAGAACCAAATACCTGTCTACACTTTTCTCATTGCTAATCTCTGAAATTAGATAGTTTTATCACTTGGCTCATAATATACAGAAAAAAGGACAAACAAAAGCCCAAGTTCACACCTTGACTAGCAAAAAGGTAAGGCAAACAACTACATTATACAGCTTAATGAGGGAAAAAGGACAAAATCAGGACTGTATTTTTATACAAGAACAAAAAAAATTAATTACTTTTTAACTGGTTCAATACAAAAATTAAATTCTCTGTTCCAGTCTGCAACAGTCTCAGTGACCAGAACACAATCCTAGAATTTAAGATTTAGCTGTATCCTAATAACCTTACATGCTTAACTTTGAATAACAGCAGAGTAACACTGTATTCTTACCCAATAAAGGTATCCTTTAAACTTCCCAAAGCACTTGCTAAAAAGCAACAAACAGAATAAACCACTTTCCCAGTGTATTTCCTTCTTGTCTGGGACACTGTCCCTCTCTCACATATTAACACTGCCAGAAGATGACAGCAATAAAGTGACCTGCATTGGGTCATTCAGGACTTCGGATATCTCTGGCTGAAATCCATAGATTTCCACAAAATAGAAATACCTTGTTTCTTCGGGGAGAAGAAGGAATAAAGGTGGGTATATGGCTGTCCCTCTATAGTTTTCTTCTAAGGCTGGACACAAACTCTCATTTAAATGGAAAGATATAGAAGTAAGTGTATTTAAATCAGCAAAAATCTTTGCAGACAGTTTCTTACATTATTTTAACAATATTTTAATTCACTTTAAGTTACTCTTGACCATCTCAAAAATAAAATACTTCTACCTGACATTAGTACATTCAGGATGAGACTTGGAAAATGGTTCCTTACACCAATTCTTCGCATAAAGATATGGATAATGAGTGCAGTTTAATGTTTTGTTAATGTTTTTTGAGTCTAAAGTTAATCCTAATTCGGGAACAAGGCCTCAGATTGCAAACCAAGTTAGTGTCACTCCCAATCTTACTTTATATAGATCAGAAACTTTCAGCATGCTTTATGAATGCTTCCTAGTACTTTAATCTTCTGGTTTATTTATTGTTTCCCTAACGAACTGTTATCAGTGTTTCTGAATACACGGCTATCCAAAGTTGATGATCTATTACAGTTTTGCATATTCTTTGAAAATTTTAGAGTAAGAACCGGAATATGACATAATTATTATTTTGGCTATGCCATGTATTTGCTATTTCCAGGAAAGTCCACCCACATTTACCCAGAATACTACTATCCTTTGAAAACACAGGCTTGGGCACAATGAATAAAGATAGTCAGAAAGCTGCTGCTGAAAATTCCAAATGTACCACCTACAGTAAACACTCTTGTGCTTGAGAAAGGTTACTATATACTGGCTGCACTAAGTTATCCACACAGTAAGAAGAGCTCTGGCTGAGGTGGATACAGGTGAAGCAGTTTATCATCTCTCTTTTGAAAACAGTGACTAACTAAACCGGGCAAATTTGCCTTCACACCTGCACGCATTTCATCACCTTCTACTATAACATCTAAAGTCTTAAAAGCGTAATACTTTTTGTATGTAACAAGTCACTTCTATTCTCATTCTACTGAAGAGGTACTGAGAACCTGAACTGGAAATCTGAGACTAAAAACCCCACCTCTACTAGAAAAGCCACAGCTTAATAATAACTTTCAGAACAAATATTTAAGTTCTGCACACTTTTCTTTGTTCTGTAAGCAAATCATCATATAACATCTGTAAACAAAGCCAGGAGTAAAACTTCAGACTGCAGTTTCTCAGCAACCTTGTACAAGCTATCTAACTACATTTAAGCCAGTGAGAGGCAGGACTATTTTGATGAGAAGCAAGAATATTTCATTCCACATTACTGCTTGCCCATGGTAGAGGTCTGCCTTGTGAATTAAAAGACTTGACACGACAATCTAATTGAGCCTGAAAAAAACTAATTATGTAATTTATTTGGTTTAAGATTTTCATCTATTTCCTCTTATAGCTGGCAGGTTGATTTCTAAGGTTTTCAGGGATCCTTGACCTGCTTTGGAGAGAGTTTCCTATGCATTTGATGTGTCTGATGTATCTGACATGAGCAGATACAACAAATTCCTCTGACAAATGTATCTGCTGTTGCTACACGTAATACCTGAAATTATATGAGTTAAAGGAACCGAAGGAGTTAAGTTGGTTTTCTATTCTTCTTCATTTTTTCCCCCACCTCCATTGCCCTGTCAGTTATGTGATGCTTTTCAAAGACAAATGGACCAGCACAGCAACCGTGGGATCAGCAGCTCTGCAATAGCTCCATATTTGGATACTTCCTGGGACCGTATGACCCTTTTACCAGAACATGTCTGCTACATATGCAAATGCAGTTTACACCACAAGAGATCCCATGGTCAACTTCACAGTGAAACTGAGCTTGCAGGAATAATGCTTCAGGTATCTGTTGCCATAAAGAAGCCTTCCAAAGCTATTAGTTAATAAACTCCTGAGAACTACTATATTTTTTAAAGGCTGAGATACTGACTCCAGCAGGCAGCTAACTCTCACCCAGCCACTTGCTCCCTCCTTCCCATTTGGATTGGTGGGAGAATTGAAAGAGCAAATGTTAGAAAAACTGGTCATTTGCAAAAAACCAGTTCAATAAATAAAGGGGAAAAAAAAGAAATAAAATACAATCAAGTGACCCAAGTGAATCAAGTGAATAGGCAGTTACTTAGCATGTCTCACATACAGACTCAATGCCCAGCCACTCTTCACTCAACAATTACTTTGGCAATAAACCCCCCCAGCTCTAGTACAGAGCACACCATTACAAGTCATGGGTTATCTCTGATCAGCTGGAATCTGTTGTTCCAGCTGTGTCACTTTTGAGCCTCTTGCCCTCCACCAGCCTCCTTGAATGGGGGGCAGCGTGAGAAACTGAGAAAGCCTCAGTGCTGGGCAAGCACAGTTCAGCAGTAGCTAAAACATGCTTATCAACACTGTTTTGGTCATAAATACAAAACATAGAACCGTGACTAAAACTAACTATTTTGCTCTTTCACAAAATCATTTAAGCTGGAAAAGACTTTCAAGACCAGTGAGTTCAACCTTTGACTGATCCACCATGTCAACTAGATCATGGCATTAAGTGCCATGTCCAGTAGTTTCTTTAACACTTCTGGGAAAGTGACTCCACCTTCTCTTCTTCTAAGAGCTCCCTAGGCAGTCCACTCCAATGTTTAACAACCCCTCCCATGAAGAAATTCTTTCTGATATCCAACCTGAACCTCCCCTGGTGCAGTCTGAGTCTGTCTTCTCATCCTGTTGCTGGTTGCCTTGGAGGAGAAGCCAATCCCCACCTTATTATGACCTCCTTTCTGACAATAGTAGAGAGCAATAATGTCTCCCCTGAGCCTCCTTTTCTCCAGGCTAAACACCCCCACCCTCATCGGCTCCTCATAGGACTTACCCTCTAGACCCGTCATCAGCTCCACTGCCCTTTTCTGCACGTGTTCCAGCACCTCGATGTCTTTCTTGAAGTGAGGGGCCCAGAACTGGAACCAGAACTCCAGGTGCAGCCTCACCCAGGGCCAAGTTCAGGGGGACAATCACTTCCCTAGTCCTGCTGGCCACTATTCTTGACACAAGCCAGAATGCCATTGGCCTTCTTGGCCACCTGACCACGCTGATGGCTCACGTTTAGCTGGCTGCCAGCCAGCACCCCCAGGTCCTTTTCCCTGGGCCACTTTCCAGTGACTCTGTTCCCAACCTGTAGCACTGCATGGGGTTGTTTTGACCAAAGTGCAGCACCCGGCACTTGGCCTCGTTGAACCTCATAGCTGGCCTCAGCCTAACAATTCATCTCATCCAGATCCCTCTGCTGAGCCTGCTTGACTCAGCATATCAACATGCACTGAACTTGGCATCGTCCACAAATTTACCTACTGAACACTCAATTACCTTACCCACATCATCAATAAAAGATATTAAACAGGTCTGGGCCTAACACTGAGCCCTGGGAACACCACTAGTGACTGGATGGCAACTGGATGTAGCATCATGCACCACCACTTTCTGAGTCTAGACATGAAGCCAAGTATTCAACACAGGAAGAGTGCATCAAGATGTGGGCTGTCAGCTTTTACAGGAGAATGCCATGGGAGACAGTATTAAAGGCTTTGTTGAAGCCCAGGTAGACAACATCCACAGCCTTTCCATCATCCATTAAGCAGGTCGGCCAGTCATAAAATGAGTTAAGGTTGGTCAAGCAGGACTTACCTTTCCTAAACACCCACTGCCTGGGCCTGGTCCCTTGGCTGTCCTGTATGTGCTGTGTGATCACACTCAAGATGATCAGTTTGTAACTGTGCTGGGCACTAAGGCTGAAAGGCCTATAGCTCCTTGGAACTTCCTTACAGCCCTTCTTGGGGATGGGTGTCACATTGGCCAACTTCCATTCGTCTGTGATCTCCCTGGTGAGCCAGGAGTGACAACAATGATGGAGAGCAGCTTAGCGAGCCCTTTAGACAGCTCCCTCACTACATTTGGATGAATCCCACTCTGTCCCATAGACTCGTGAGTGTCTAAGTGGCACAGCCAGTCACTAACTACTTTGTTCTGGATCACAGGGCGCCTATTCTGCTTTTTGTCTCTGTCTACCAGTTCAGGGGGCTGGTTGTCTTTACTGTTAAAGACTGAGGCAAAGAAGGCGTTAAGTATCTCAACTTTTTCCTCATCCTCGGTGATGTTCCCCCTCAGGTCCAATAAAGAATGGAGATTTCCCTTGGCCTTCCTTCTGTTCTTAGTGTACTTATAAAAACACTTCTCATTATCTTTTACAGCAGTAGCCAGATTGAGTTCTAGTTGAGATTTCACCTTTCTAATTTTCTTTATACATGACCTAATATCATTGTATTCTTCCTGAGTTGTCTGCCCCTTCTTCCAAAAGCCATAAACCTTCTTTTTTCCCTCTGAATTCCCGCAAAAGCTCCCTGTTACACCAGGCCAATTTTCTTCCCTGACGGCTCGCCTTTTGGCAAACAGGGGAGGTCTGCACCTCTGTCTTTAAGATTTCCATCTTAAAGTATGTCAAGCCTTCCTAGACCATGTTTTTCATCCACACTGACACCAATCTGTATCAGCTGGAGAGACCTCAGGTGCTTGAGCAACCTCCTTTTACTTAAAATCTCCACACTTCTGTGTACCGAAAGCACCAATGAAACAGAAAACAAAACCTTCTCAAAAATATTTTGCATCAGCTCTAGTGAAATCACACCTAATCAGAAATGAATACAAGAATGTAAATCTGGAGTTTCATGCTTAGATCACCTTGGTAGGAAAAGAAGTCCTGGAAGCCTCTGGAGATCCCAAGAACGTTTGGGGGAATCCTTCTAGGGAAAATTTTCTTTCATGAAAGGAAAGATCAAAGGATCCTAAAGTTGTAACACAAAAAAGAGGAGCAATACAATGATGCGCCCACAACGCATGGATGGATCTTCACTGATTCTGCATACTCCCTTTTTAATAGTGGATGACTGCTGTGACAATATTTTAAAGAAATTAAGATCACATTACTCTGGATCTGCACCATATTTCAGCTCAGACACACTTCATACCAATCTTGAATTCTGAGTACAATTTCAACTGCACTGTGCAAGATATATACAGTGCTTAATCCTAAATTTCATTTAATGCTGTTCTGCACTAAACAGACCTTCCATTTCTCCTTAAAGATGCATTTCAAAGACAAACAAGGAAATTGTTGAAATAAGTTCAAGTCCTACTCTTATCTATGTTGATAATTGCTTTTTAATGAAACTTATGCCATTGATCCAGCAGGAGCGAAGTTTCCTTTTACTTGGAAAAAGGGTTTCAGCATAAAGAAGTCTAATTCTCACACACTCACTACACTGCAGAACAAGTTAGACGCTGTTCATATGATGTTCATGCAGTCTTGAGAAGAGATGTGCAGGGAGATAAGTTTGGGCTGAAAGGAGAAGTAACACATACCTTCTCACTACACTGTCTCTGCCACTCCTTGACAAACCTAGCCAACAGCCTCACCAGCACACATTCTGGCTAAGTAAAAAAGCCACAGCCTCTGCCTCAGTTTTCTAACATCAGAGATTTGACGATTGCTTTGAGCCTGTATAGCAACACAAGTAATTTTTAAACCAGGTTGAACATGTACTCATCAGTGCAATTGACATCAATGATACCCATTCCTTTACTTCTACATCTAAATTTCTTTATCCTCATTATTTTCCTTCAGGAAAAGAAAAAGAGACAATTTGTCTTCAAGAAAGAAATCTGACTTTATTAAAGTGTCTAAGGTAATAACCTGACTGTATCTTTAAGAAAAATTAGAGAATCACAGAAATGTAAATCAAGGCTATAAAAATAAACCTGCCAACAGCAATAACCTTACAAATGAACATCTTTTCATTTGTAAAAAAAGCAACATGTGAAAATTTCTTAGAAAAACCCCCTAGTAATGCCATTAAGACATTAGTTTCTACCATAACTTTGCAAAGCTCAACCATTAATAGTATGATATTTATAAAAATGTTTCAATTTAAAAGCTTTTGACACTGGATTCACAACTGCTTTATCAAACCTATAATTAGAGGTCTGCCTTGATGCCACAAACATTACAGGGGTAATCAATGCTACACTTGTGCTGGCTGAAAAGTCTCAATGAACCACATTTTGCACTGCCGTTGACTGTGCTGACTAACTGTGAAATGATCTGGCAAAATCAATTACCAGATACGCAATGTGGATCCACTCTTAACTTTCTCCAATACCTGTAATATCTGAAAAGCAGAAAGCACAGAAAAAATGAATTTGTTGTCTCAAATTCTGTTCAGCTTAGACCTGTATGTATACACGCATGCAGCTTGAAACTGGTTTACCATTTTACCACATCAAAACTAGCTTACTGTAGCTGTAAATTCTCCCCTGCTAAGTTCAAAACCTCAAAATACAGACACATACTTAGAGAAAATACCTACTCTGGGAAAAAGACTGCCTGAAAAAACCTTTCACATGTAACTCTTGATAGAAAAGAATTCAGAAAAGTTTGTATCCCTCCTATTGTTGACTCTGAATTGTAAGGGAATATCTGACTCATTGTGATCAGTAATTTACATAAAAGCACTAGAAGCAGTTGCATAATACTTCAGAACTTAATTTTATTTGTGAGCTCATTGTCTGGTACTTCAGTAATTAGAAACAGAAAAAAGGCTTTCCTTAAGTGTTTCACTTCAATGTTTTGAGACCATGAGGGTCTTATACATCATAAAAAGGAAGAACACTGTTCCTCAAACACCAGTTAAGCAGTAAACAATGCTGGTCAGTGACTGATATCAGGGTATAGAAAATAGACTTTTTTAAATCTTTCAACTGGAATTCTAGCTGAATTTGGGTTTTGTTTATTCCTCTGTTTCACTTCTCTCACTTTCAATGACTATTCAAAGAATCATCTTTCCTATGGCTCTCAAAAATTGTAAATTACACCACTTATCATTGTCAGATGAGACTACGTAACACAATGTGATAACATATGAGCTGATAAGAAGAGTTTAACAAAAAGACAATTTTTGACTGCCTGACAAAACTTTCATGATGAGATTTTCCACCATTGAAACTGGAACCTAGATCAAAAGGATACTTAATCAAGGCTTGTAGTCCAATGAATTTTTTAATGTCTTATCAATGTGAAATGCTGTCATCAAGGACTGATCATCAACACCAGTGATGAGGGTGCCTATCATGGGTAGACAAATTAACTTTACACAGACTACTTCTCCTCTAGCCTGGCTAATTGTCCTCAGTTTCCAGCAATTCTAATATCTCACTTACTTTCAGAAAACTTCAAACGAACAGACATTTTATTCTGAAGCAGGAAAACACGAGTACTTCAAAACATCAAAACCTAGTTTGTTTTCTATTCTGTTTCAATGTACACCTCACCTCTTCCCATAGGTTAACCTGCTTTGCATTAAAAGAAAAACATTATCAAATGCAGTATATAGTAAGGATTCATGCTCCAGGTTTTTAGAACAATTTCCTTTCAAGAAAAGAAAGTTTTCTGCTAGAAGACTCTACACACATGCTTTCAGTTCTACCCTGAGAGAAGAAATGAAGCATGTATGATGATTGCCCCTGAGGCATGGCAATCTGAAAGACAAATATGTTGTATAACAGCACTCAGAGACTCCAAGTAACAGTTAAAACAGAAAGTGAAGAAAAAACTGCTCCAAATGAATCTGTAAAATTGTTATACTTTATCACAGTAAGATTCTGAAAGCAGCAAAGTTTATCTCCCTTATTTTTACAATTTTACACTGGAACCTTTAACTCCTGGCAAGCAACAACTGTTGGCAAGATCTAGTATCTCATGGAGTAAGATAGTCTCTATGCTCCATCATGTCCCATGGCACTTGGTTGGATCATGACTTGGTGCTGGCCAGAAGAGGGTTAACTTTCGCAGCAGCCAGGAGGGATGTAGCCAGGACCTGGGGTTATTTGATACCACCTTGGGCCAGGAAGGGGAGAGGGGTGTTGTTCAGAGGGGTATTGTTTGTTAGACTGCTGGTTTGTAGGAGTGTGAGGTCAGGTGCGGGGTTCTGTGGTGAGTAATCACATGTGAATTGTTCACCTATCTTGCACACTCTGTTATTAGTGTTGTTTTTACTGTTGGTCTTCCTATTTCATTGCTGTTCCCAGTAAACTCTTCTTATCTCAGCCAAAGATCTTCACCTTTCGTGCCTTCAGTTTTCCTCTCCAGCCTGCTGTAAGGGAGCGGGAAGAAGGAAAAGGAGCGACACAAGGTCTTAAGTATTTAGCGGGAACAGTTAATTGGGGAATACCATTTCTAAACCATGACAGATCACTAGATTGTAACTTGGAGATTAGCTGATGAATCAATAATAATGCTCCTTGTAAAAAGTGGCATCTCAGTCTGTAAGCTGAGAAAAAGACTGAACTTATTTCACTACTAACATCTGCTAAAATTGCAGCACAATAGGATGTGGCCATAACAGCAATGAGTGTAGAATCAGAATAGAACCAAAACACAATAAATCAGGACTGAAGTCATTGACTACAGCTTCCATACCAATGACTTCTGATTGCTTGGTTCAGATCCTGGTCTTCACAAACGAACATGTCACCAGTTAGACAAAACAATCCAAAATCTGCAGTTTCCTAAGAATCCGAACCAAAGTCCATTAAATTTGCAGTGACATTGAGATACACTAGACACCTGACATTTAGTCATCGGTACCTGGAATCAACAACACCACACTCAGCATAAGCATGTAATTCTATTGTTCTGAAATATACATATGTATTAAGTTAATTTTCTAGCCTAAATTACCTTTCCATTAAGGAATATTTCTATGCTGTCAGAGATGCTTTTCTGACATCAAACAGACCACACTTTGCCAGTTGACAACATCACTTCATGCTTTGGTTTTTAAGCCTCCAGAGCCATGTTGAAAAGCCAGGATACAAAAGAAGAGCAAACACAATCGCGATTCTCTGTGGAAAAAAAAGCCTTCACCTAAGAGCTGATACCTTACTCCAACTGAAAGCACAAGATGTGCAGCAGTGTTTCTCTGTACAGTTTATCTCCCCTTCTGTTTTGTCTGCAGCACACAATATGGCAAATTTCAAATCAATAGCAACAGGTGCACATCAGCACTTGAAATGCATAAACTGCATAGAAAGTTACTCGCAGTCAGCACTCCCTTCTATCACACTGCTGCTGTGGGAACCTTTCGAGATGATCTTTCAAGCCACTGATGAGAGACTACAGGCTCTCTGTGTTTGCTGTGCTCATTTCTTCAAGTATCTGCACTGAATAGCATCACAGCAGTCAATGAAGCTTTTTCATTTCTTCTATTGACTATCCAGGAGGCAACAGAAGCTGATCTGCCTGTCAAATATCTTTTATCCAATATGATTAAATGATTCTGGATGTACTACAGGCCTTCACCATAAGCAGAGAGTATAAACTAGCAGTTTGTCACTCCGGGAAGAAAATTAAGGCCTTGGCATTTTATTGAGCATCTACATTAATGTGACGGGCAAAGGAAAGTAATAATGAATCATAATGGATGCCATGGCAAAATAATACCAGTGTGTTGGATCAAACAGGACTGAAACTCAACAACTCACTAACTTTTGGTTTGTGAGAAAAGATGTAAAGTCCCCACATTGCAAAGTTTAGACATAAGAGATTCTGTTTCTAACAACTTTTGAACGACAAGAATTGCTATCTCTCAAAAATCTTACACTCATTAAAAAGCAATTTAGGAGGCTATTGAAATAAATTATTTATGTAGTGGGATGCATCATCGAAAAATGTTGAAGAGGCATCCAAATAGTGACTCAGTATCTCCAAAACAGAAATCATAGCTCACTTTTACTTTTTCTTATGCAAGTTTAATAAGAACTGCATTAAAGTCAACTGGCATTATTGAAAAGAGTTTTTTTTAGAAGTCCCTCTGTTTTATAAAAGTACCCATCACCATAGTAAAACCTTAGCTTTGAAATATCATCCCTAAGAAATTCCTTATGAAACAAAAAAAGTAATTTTTGTTTGGTCAAAATCATGAACACTTCTGTTTTACTCCTGAGGCTATACAATAAGCACAGTACTATTTCAGTGATCTTATTTGCATTCTGTTATGGACCTGTGACTGATAATGCCTGTTTTTTTAAATATATGTTAATAAATAGCAGTGGAATAACAGAAAAAGAATAAAGCAGTAAACCAAAACAAGATGCTTTGCATAGCAGAAATGACTTCATCCACAGCTGACTGCCTCTGAGCAAAAGGAAACTCTAGTATAGGTCTACACCATTTAGAAGCTTCACGATTTGCTGGCAATTTGTAGAAACCAAAGTAAACTTCTGGCAGTATGCCTACATACCACAGTAGTTAAAGAAACTACCATCCCACCCATTTTGACTACAAGCCTTGAAAGATTAGTCTAATGTTTCTTCCCTCCTTTCTCCTTAGCTAATAGAAGATTTAATGTAAAACTTCCAAAATATAATTTTGGAAAGTGCCACTCTGGTGCTCACACTAAAGCAATCGACAGTTAATTTTTTCTTGCTCCTCTCTGCTCACCAATAAGCCTCAGCAACAGAAATTCTTCACTCTAATTAAAAGTGAAAAGCTAGCGCACAGATCCAATACCCTGATGTTTCACAGCTGCATGCAAAGCTGCCCAGACACCTGTTTATTTTTACAGCAATTCCTTTTGCTCTTTATCATTCCATCCCTTAAGGCTGAATTATAAAATGAGGCAGAATAAACTAGATAATCTCAAAAACGATGGCACATTTGTACATCCCGCCTTCACTGGAAAACACAAATTACTATTTTGCCATGTCTGTCCAGTTGCTACAGGAGAAAGCAGGAATCAACCAAACTGATCGACACATTATGGAGTCATTGTAACACGTGGCCTTCAGAATGTTCCCTCGTTGTGTTTAGGTCGACTTCCAGCCACAACTTGAGTATCTAGTGCCAAATGGCCATGTATGCTGGACAATATGAATTCCTGCCACAATTTCCGAAGATATTTTAGACATAAAAAACATGGACAGGCTGTTAGTAGTGCTTTTAAGTACCTCTGCAGTGGTTTAATTCTTGTTGAGTCCAAGGGCAACCGGGAAGAAAGGGCAAGAGCTGCAAAAATTGAAGGCAGTTAGCTGCTGCTTAGCACGCTTGGTGCATCTGCTAATTGGAAACATTGAGCCTCTAAGCAGAGCTTAGGCTGCCAAATAATCTTATACTGAAAACAAGCTTCATGTATCCTTGGCATCCAAAAGCTCTACACTGACAGTGTACCTCCTGATAACACTGACAAAGCTCAGTACTGCACAACTTCTGGCCTCCTACCACCACATTTCACTGCAGACCCTTCGGGGCTGGGCAGTGAAAGTACTTAAGGGGGAGGCAGGGTATGAACACTAAAATCCTGTAAGCTCTAGGAGAGAAAAGAAGCAGCTCAAATTTATATCCTGTATAAAACTTTCCCTACTAATAAAACAGAAAGCAGACTCCCTTCTCTGGACATGCTTTGTAAGAAGGTGGCTTCAGTACTCAGCCAAACAAAAAGATTCAGATGCACAGGTGAAGGTATGTGGCTTCTTGCTGCACCAAGAAGTTGTTGACAGTGCACCGAAATTTGCAAGTCTCCAATCGTACCCTTGGTATGCCCCACATCCAAGGAGAGGAACATTTTTACAGATGAGCCAGGATGTGTCCCTGAAGTGTATGTAGGGATAGGTGTGTGGTGGACAGAAGAAGAGAGGGATGCGCTGTGATGCAAACCAGTAGTGCAGCTGAAGAGTATCTGCAGAGGGCAAGTAACAACACAAGGCCCTGTTCTCCAGCCTGTCCTATTAGGATGTAACAGCTTTTATGAAGAAGGTTTTGACCAGGAGAGGATTCTCCCATCAAAGTGTGATCCAAGGTTGCTCCAATTGGTTTCTGCAGTTAAATCAATGTTAAGTTTTGCAGCCGACTCCCCGCTTGCACCTGCAGGTGGGTACACAATTCCTCTGGAGAAAATTTGTTTGTAGCAAAGAAACAACACAATGCCCAAAGCATTTTAATTGCGTAAAGGACAAGGTTTCATCCCTTGTCGTTTCTTTTCTTCAGGCAGAAGGTATTAAATGCTTTTCACAAATAAAAGAAAACCAACCCAAACCTCAAGAAAACAAAATGCATAGTCAACATATTGACAACTAGTAGGAATCTCCTTCCTCCAAACGATGCAATTCCATAGAAAGGTGTTTCTTTCTGCCAAGTACCTAGTTAAGAAAATGTTACCAACAAATAACTGCCCTCGAATATCCATTGGGCAGAAAGGTGACCCACTTCCTGAGGTGAGGTGTCCTCCCCGATTTTCTCCAAGCCTTAACCAGAGCACATCCAAAGAGCAGAGTTGGAATGAGAAATACCAGAAAGCAGAGCTCTTAAGGGGAAATACGTCCTTCATTGAGATATCTCCAGCTAGTCATGTGGCACAGATATAACCTACCAGAATTCACACTTCTGTGTTTATAAGATATCTATCAAACTTCACATGAAAAATCTCCATCACTTTAAGAGACATCATCGGAGGGGGGGGAAAGAGCAATAAACTCCATTAACTTGCCTACTTCTTCGATATAAAAATTCTACGAAGTTCAAGAGAGTCACAAACTAGGACAGTTGTCACACAGAATAACCTCCCAACAATTCAATGAAATTATATTTAAGAAAGGTAAGTCATGCCATATATTCTGCCTCCCAAAGAGATTCAAGAGGGCATTTCACATGCCCAGAAGTCTCAGACTAATTCTTACGTGTTTTCAGATAGTTTCAAATGCTTTTGAAGAGTCATACGTGTGCATGGAAAAGACAAAAATATGCCTTTCACGAAGATTTTAATGCAGATCATTCTGCTTTATGAAGAATCAAGTTTTGTTGAGTTTCACAGATGAACTGGTAATTTCCATCTGATGACTTAGATAGAAAATGTCAACAGAGTCATAGTGCCTTACTTGTTCTCGTTGCTGGCATCATATCGAGGCATAGGGTCAAAATCATTTCCATTTACATCAAAACTGGCCTGCGAATCCTGTATCCAACAAAAGAAAGAAAATCAGTTGCTAATTAATTAGACATCGGCTCGTGGCCTATACATTTGTTAGCAGGTTCCTACAAACGAGTAATTAGGCTAACTAATATTCCTGTTGTTTTATGACGACTGTGTTTTTAGGAAAGCATTATATATAGGAATTATATATCTTATTTCAACTTTGGAAAACAGAGAAGGATAAAAAATGCTCTGAAAAAGTATTGGTCCAGCATTAGGGAGGAAATGGAAAATGGTGTTTCATTTAATTAGAAGACTAATTTTCTTCTAAGAACCTTTCAGGAGTTAAGAGAGTTTATTCTCAAAACTAGGATTTTTCTGTATGTGTTGAGATTCAATAAATTATTCACACAATAATAACTGAAATTTCAGCCCTTGTTTCAAGAAACAAGAATAATATAATTTTCTTGAGAATATTGGTATAAAACTACATCTTGGAAAGCAACACAAACTGCTTCCCAATTTTGACTGTTTCATATATCTGCAAGATATCTGTCTTTTTGGTCCATATTTATCAGGATTCTTACAGCTGAAAATAGTTTATAGCGTAAACAGCTGCTGGTTTGTATGGCTCTCATTAATTGATGCAGTAGCATGCGGTGTGTTGACACGGCAAGCAGCAATTTTTAAACTCTTGTTTGTTCAAAACCAGCTACACATACACCTCAAACATTCCTATCTGCAGCACCTATAATCTGAGGTATAGAAGGCATTTGTGATCAAACAAGCAATGTGTATTGCCTGTGAATTTGGGGGATTCCTTGTCGGTGTGAGGAAAGGGAGAGAGGAGTGGAAAGGAAATAAATAGTTGCTTTAAATTCAGTGGAAGGAGAGGGCTGGAATGAGGTGACATAATCCAATCTGGGTCATTCACCGAGAAGGTAAAATTGTATCTGCTTTATTTCAATAATTTAAGATACTAAAATGAAAGATGTGTCACGTGCTAGGCTCAAACATACAGTGACAAACTGGGCAACTGCCGCCCACTTTTGTTTTCACACCCTCGGAGCTGAGCTCCACATGTTGCACGGGGAAGGATACATATGTAAATATGGCTAATTTAAAATAAGTGGCTTTAAGCTGTGGACACCATTGCAGTTTTTAATGGGTTGCTAAAGACGTTTTTGTCACCTTCATCTCCTAATGCTCTATCAACAAGATAAGCTGGCTGGCAAAAAGCCTGTGTTAAGGGCTCTTTAACAAGATCTACATCTGTAATGAGACTGAAGGTACATGCATGCCTTGCACTGGTCATCTTCACCAATCCAGCCCAATCCAAATATATTTGCTTGTTTTATTGCCCTGTGTAGAAGTACACCTTGCACACTTTATTTCAGACAAATCTTAAGGTCCTCACAGTTACATGCCTTCAGCTAATGCCTACTTCCAAAAGATAAGACAAATCATTCCAGCAAAATGTGGCCCTGATGCTCTGAACAGGGTAACACAGGAAGCAACCCACTAGAGAAGAAGCTTCTCCCTACATTACCAGGCTCCAAGATGGATTAAACCAGTCATCTAAACGTGCTGAACCACAAGCAAACAGAAATCTCCTGAGGCAGCATGAGACATAGAACATAGAAAACAAAGGATGCAGCTCTATCACAAGTTGTGAGGGGACTCAGTAGAGTTAGAAGAGATTGACTAGAAAGAATATTCTACAACAGAATATTCTACACCTGTTTTTAACTGAGTGAACCACAAAAGGTCATGTATTTTTCCTTTAATATTGTTTCTAGCAGTAAGATAAATAGGTTTAAAAATTAATGCATGGAAGCATTACTGTTAAATTACTGTCTCTGAGAAAAGCTTCTGTCTTGCTGACTAAATGTATTGGCCAAATATGGAATTCAGCTGCATTTGTTAACCGAAAAGCAGTGTATTCTACTTCTAAGTTCTGAGAGTGTGAAGATATTAAGTAAAATTTCCAAAAGAGACAAAAAATATCCAGTAATTGGTCCCAGTCCTTCAGAAATTCAGGATTCAGCTACGAGAGGCTAAATACGTTCAGATGAAACACAGTCTTAACTATCAAAAACTGTCTTCCTTCCTCCCATTGGTGTTAACATTTAAGAAAACACTTGTATGATTCTTCCTCTTTCCCTCCTCTCTTTTTCCTTCTTTCTAGAGGCAGCAAATTCTTTTTGAGTAATAACAAAGCAGAAAATCTGGATTCCTGTGGACACTCACATAATTCTGCATCAAGTCTGGGTGGTTTCTTTCAATGCCGTCATCCAGGATGGTGACCACAACATTCTTTCCAGTGTAACCTCTCTTCCAAGCACCTACTATATTCATATCTGATTGGCAATGGTGGGTGTTGTCACTGCAGTGCTGGGGAGAGAAGAGGAGATAAAGATGTTAGATATTGGAGATTACTGAGCCGGGAGGGGTTGAGATACTGTTCTACTTACATTAACATTATCATTTAAAACAGCACATGAACATATTTTAATAGGAACTATTTGAATAGGAACTATACAACACCAACACCTTTATTTAGACAGAAAACTATTAAAAAAGAAATGCAAATTGTATAAAAACTGCTAGTCCTGTTTATTTCTCTTTCTGATTACTGTTCATGCTAAACAGTACAAAAGGGAAGCATTCAGCTTTATTGAATTTGAAATATTTGATTTTTTTTTTTCAAAAAAAACAAACACTATGTGGATAAAATTAGACAAACGCCTGTACTGAAATGGTCATGGGAAAAAAAAAATCCACCTTGCTTTTAAGCGCTTACATGCTGTGTACAATTTCTTGACAGAATGTTTGGAAACTAATCAAGACTCATTTCTATCTACAAAAGAAGGCTTTTGGCAGGTTTTGTGCGGTATCAGCAGGAGATGAGCCACAGTTAAGAACCTGTAATGAAAACACCACCCTGAAAAATTTGCATCTTAGGGGGTTGGATGAATTGTAGATAGTGTTGATTGAGAGCAGCCTGGGGTACAGCTTTCAGAACAACTAAGTCCAGTGTGACGGAGAAAGAAAGTTTAGTGTACATTAAAACTGAAAGCCTCTTCCTAGACACAAATGCACCCAGTTCATGTGAAGAAATCTGGCTTGCCATGGCAATGAGACATGACCCTCAGGTATTCGTAATGCCCCATTAGCGACTCACTAAGCCACATGAACAGCCTTCCCCTGTGAAATTAGTTCAATGAGCCTCTCTCATCAGTACTGCCTTCCTGCAGTACCGGCCAGGCTCAGAGAGAGCAACAGGCAAAAACAGAAAAAGAGGGGTACAAGGAAGGGTGAAAGAAAAAGGTGGGAGGAAGAAAAAAGAAATTAAAAAATAAACTTTTATCATCACAACAGTGGCTGTAAGGCATGCTCCACCACAACCCCTGCCCCACCGCCTCATGTCTCCACTTCAGCCTCACGCTGAAGTGTAAGGAGTAAATACATTTGGAGGGCTTCACTCCATGTTGACTAAGTCTCCTCCAGTCAGGAGGACACTGAAGAACCATTACCAATTGTATGTGCAAACTGATTTCTATGAAATCGTAATTTTCCTCCTCCTTTTTCTCCAGTTTACCACCCAAATCAGAGAATTTAAGAGTGGTCATTCGTTATTACTAGGGGAATATCATATTATTATACATAATACAAAATCTCTCTCAGGGTCTTTCCCTTGTGTCTGCAAATATCTGTCTCTCTCTGTCTATCCATCCCCAAACAAAAAACTTCAGGGACCAGTTCCAAGGAATGCGTAGCTTTTGTTCTCTGTATTGCTTGGAAATGCTCATGCTGCTGGCTTTATGAAATTAATTACAGTGTAAACTTGCCATCTGAATATAATAGTTGTATACATGAGGATTTCTAATGTACAAACAAGACGGTTAAATGAATTTAATGTTTCCAGGTACATTTGTCTTTTTCAAAATGTTACTAAATTAAGTACCAGAAAATACCTGCAAAAGTTTTTAATATCATCCTCCACATTTTGCTGATGTGAAGACAAAGAAACAGGAAGGTGGAAGCACCAGCCTCTAGCAACAGGGTAAACCCAAGACTTAGCTACAATGGGCAATCAGGATTCCTGGCTCTGGCCTCCAGTCAGATTTACTGGGCCATTACACTGTGCCTTTATCACCTTTCCCGAAATGCCAAATGACCCTTGGCTGCTTTACTCACTGTCTTGTCCTCTCCTCCGAGGGGATGAGCTTGTTACTTTGCTTTCATGCCAGCCAAACCACACCGGCTGAGCAGGCGTAGCAGTATTTTAATCCCCATTCCTTTGCAAGCTCTGTGGACCTCCGCCAGAAGGTCACCAATACTTCCCTTAATGAGTCCATTGCCCTCACTTGCCGTACTTGAATATTTGCCTTTGTGGTGGTGGCTGAAGGGGCCTTTGCTACACGTACGGAGACAACCACCAAAGACATCTCTTAACTTACTGGGTGCTCTGATGACTCTCTCAAGAGACATGAGAGGTCAAATTGAAAAAGCAAGGGTAAAGCAGTCGTAATTGTGGGCCCACTTGTAAATTCATTACACAGCATATGTAATATAAGGATACAAAATGTAAGGGCACCAAAGAAGCATCCAAATGGGAGTAATTCAACAGCAGATGAAGGGTTCAGTTATCATCACTGCAATAAAAAACAACTTCTCGTGTCCTATTTAGAATAGCATCTAGGTTTATTCACCTCTATTCCCTACTCTTCTTCCTCTTCTATTCATTTATTTATTTATGTGGTTTTTAATTTCTGTTCTGTTTCTAGACTTATTTTTCTCTCTCAGTACTGTCTTTTACCACTGAAACTCCGGTTTTGTTTACTTCAACATCTGATCTAAGATTCCTGTATTTTAATCTCAAATCACACTTCTCCCCAAATTCATGTTTGATTTCCTCCAGATAAATCAGAACGGGCATTTTCCTCTTGAAGCAATCTGATTTGTCTTCAATCTACAACACTTTAAATCTCGGAGTGCAATTACTTTTGAAGTACTATCTTATATGCTATGTGGTATAGATATGCCACTTCACACTGAACAGCATCTAATACGCCACCTATTACTTGGCTTCACTTGCACTCTTTCCTGTTGCCTTGGACTGGTTTTGGCTGAGATAGAGTTAATTCTCTTCATGGTGGCCAGTATGGGGCTGTTTAGGATTTGTGACGAACAGAGTTTGGATAAACCAGGGATGTTTTTGTTACTGCTTAGCAGTGCTTACCAGAGCCAAAGCCTTTTTTTCTCTTCACATCACTTCCTCAGTGAGGTGGCTGGGCATGGGCAAAAAGCTGAGAAGGGACACAGCTGGGACACAGGTCACCTCACCTGACCAGACCATAAGATGTCACGGTCAGTACTTCGAGATAGGGGGAGAAGAGGGAAAGGAAAAATGTTCCAAGTGATGGCATTTGTCTTCCCAAGTAATTTTTACGTGATGAAGCCCTGCTTCCAGGACATGGCCGAACACCTGGAAAATGGTGAATGAATTCCCTGTTTTGTTTTGCTCGTGTGTGCAGCTTTAGCTTTCCCTATTAAATTGGTTTTATCTCAGTGCACATGTTTTCTTGCTTTTTTTCCTCCCTAATCCCACTGGTGGGAGAGTGAGTAAGCAGCTATGTGATGCTTAGCTGCTGGACTGGGTTAAAATTCCTCCTTCCTTCAAGAAATATTTTCTGCAAGGAAATTTCCCAGGTTCCGTTCTATAATTTTTCTTTAACCAAGTGCTACTTCTCTACCACCAACACCAATTACACTGTCAGGTTGTTAGCAGAGGGCTATTTTTAATTAATTTGGAAGCATTGTTTCAGTTTACAGTGTTACCCAAATAAAAAACTATTAAACATCTGTCATGATAATAAGTTATGTGATCCAGAGTAACTGAATTTTGTATCAATGGGCAAGTACTGAATTTTACGGTTCATTTTCAGACTATTTTCCCTGTTATTTCTTTTTAGAATAAAAACAACCTTTGCCATCATCAACCAAATACAGTGGTTGGAAGTTTTTATTAGATCTATCAGTCTTTGAACTGTTGTTTTCCCGATTTTAAAGGAAAAAAACCAGACTATTCTACTGCATTTTCTGCCTCTCGAAACAGATAAAGTAATTCAGAAATTTCCTGCATTGGTACCACGACTAGAGAACTGCATGAAATCAACACTATTTCAACATACATTGTTTTCATCCATTGCCTGGAGTATACCATCAAAAAGTAAACAAACAAACCCTTGCCCAGTTATTTAGAGTAATTGTACTGAGATTTTAAAAGAGCATTCAAAGGATGATGTTTTTCTTTGGACTGCTTAATGTGAAAATGTTAATGATACAATCGATGGTATTTAATAGAAACCATGTGCAAGGTGGAAAAACTTCTTAAGTACATATGGGAAGAAAGAGGGCGATTGTACGAAAAATTTCAAATATTGAACTTCTCTCATTCTTTAAATTCAACACTTACGAACATAAAAAGACATAACATATATCTTATTCTACATATATCGTTGATACTTTTGGACAGACATTTTGGAAGCCTGCATTTTTGCAATTAACAAACAGATACAACATTAGAAAGATTTTCTGAAGTTTGCATGTTGCAGCCAGTATCAGATGTGGGTGTGGATTCTCACAGTTATTTGGTGAAATTGTCTAAAATCTACCTTATGGTCATTATCATTATCTTAATATGTCTGCTGCACTAATTTTTGTAGTTGGAGTCTTGGTATATCCCGGTTAGGGATCAGGAACAAAACGGGAACAGTTAAACTGAAAAATCAAGAATATATCAATGATCAGAATATTTTGGAATTACACAGTTTAAAATCAAATAATGAGAACAATAACTTCTTAAAATTCTGCTCTGTCTTGCTTTGCAATGCCTATTAGTCTACAAAAACAGAGTAGAAACAGAAGTTTCTAATTTTGTGACGTGCTCAGAAATGTGATGTTGTGCCCTCTGTAAGTCTTCATTACTTCACTGCACTGGTTTTGTAGTTTTTGAGTTACAAGGGGTTCTCTGGCAAGATCTAGTCAGTATCTATGGGGATATAGAGAAACACAATCTAATAATCAGAATGACACAATTTTGAATACCAATTGTGAGTTTGAAAAGTCCTGTATCTCATTTAGTGGAAGAGTACCTATATTTCTGATCCTGGGAAAGCTCTGAAATACTAGACCTCAGTCAAGGATTACAAAAGACAGACTCTGAGTATTGAGAAGAACAGCAGCAGCAACAACAAAGTCTGGTTTCCTTAGAGTAGCAGCAAAATGGTCTTTGGCACAGACAGAAACAAAAAGACTACAGTCACGTTCTCTACATCAGGGGGTTTTGTCAGCTACTAACCTGAAAGCATGGAGAGGACAGAAGTTGCACAAGATTGCTCGTACAGGAAGGACAGTCAAGTACCTATGGCTTGACCTCGATCAACACAAGCAGAGAGAAAGGGGACACACAGGGCTGATTCTGACATTCTGGGGACTTAAAGAAGTGGCTATTTCCCTCTTCCGTGAAGGAAATGTAATGTGGGGCATTTGGCACTCCAAGCTTGGTCCAGGCAAATGCACAGGCAGCAAAATTTGTAAGCTTTTTAATAGAGGAGACATCCTAATGCTACATTCAGCTTTCTGAGGTACAGGTTTGTGCAGTGCTTTAAGTTAAAACTTGCCAATTATTCTCTCTTTTCCTGAAAAAAAAAAGAGAAATAATGTATTTTTTATTATGCTCTTCAGGTGATCCAATTTTAAAGGGGAATGAAAGAAGCAAGCAAGGTAGTAATCAAGAGAGTTGGAAAACTAAGGTCCTTATCAAAACGGGCATCTTGTTCTGTTAAGACAGTGTAATCTACTGAAATGACTTTCTGGCTTCTCCAGAGTAAGCACTTAAAAGCTACATTTTCTAAACTGACTATTAAAATAATACTTCTTTTAAAAAGTATTTGTCACTTTTAAAAAATTATTTTATCACAAAAAACAGATGATCAAAGAAGAGTTTTTAGAAGAAGGAATACTTGCAGATTTAAAAAAAAATTTTTCTTAGGCATAATCTGATACTAAGTGCATGATAAACTGCACTTGCTAAATGTAGAGGAAAAGTATTTCCTTCTGAGTTACATCTTTAAATAATTTCTGATTGTTGCTGCACACTATATTTTTAAGATCTAGAAGGAGCAAGCAGAGAATATAGAGTCTGATTAATCTCAAACACAAGATTATTTTGCCTGAAGTATTATCTGACTTCCAGTCATGCTTTACTAAATTGCTACTTTTTTAAAATCTGTATCTGTATCAAGAGAAATATTTCAAGACTGCATCATATTAAATATTTAATTCCAATTTTTATTGCTTGTGCAGCTTCAGAAGGTTTAGTTAATTTACTTCAGAGATGAATTTGGTTCTAAAGCTTCACTGATTCATTAACAAAGAATACACTTGGAGGCCAATAAAGCAATCACAGACATACATTATTTTTTGCCTGTTTAAGCGATGAAGGAGAACAGAAAATCAGTACGAAAGGCCTTCTTATATTCAAAAGAGTATCTGATGACTACAGGGAGACAAGAATAACTTACAAACCTACATATATGGGTTTTTGCAGTGAAAAATCAGGAGTTCATAAATGTTATTTTTTGGCTGTGATCAAGCTGCTATTCTTGACAAAAACAGAATAATTCATAACGTGTTAAATTTGTGCTCAAGACAAGTCCAGCACTTCTTCATCAGTGGCACTTTTAAAAACCAATACTAATGTTTTTTCTGTAAACTGTGTGCTGGCTTAAATACAAATTAATTTAGGGAAGCCCTTTATGTCCATGTTCCACAGGCTGATAACAGTGCACCCTTTTTAGGAGCGGAAGCTCCCCCACTTCTAGGTCTTCAGAGAGCAAAGTTTCTCTCCCAACTGCAACTGCCTCAAGCATCACCTCCTCTTACATGGGCCAGAACCTGTGTCTCCATTAGGACATCTGCCTCTAGTCCTGTTCCTTTCCCATGCGGTGGCAACAGGAGAGACTCCTTCAAGGCCAAGAAAAAAAAGTAGTTAAAAATACCTCATGGTTATTGTGCATGTTCTGCCACCTCCACTAAGAGGCAAATATGAAAAATTTCATTTAAAAACTTTTAAAAACCACTGTGAAAAGTTCACAATATAATAATAATAATAATAATAATAACAACAACAACAACAATAATAATGGCATATTAGACCTGGTGCATCTTGTATATCCTTGAATCACTGCTCATGTGTTGAGAGTCATGTGCAGAAAGGTATATGCCAAAGTATGGACTCTCCCTGAGAAGCGTTGGGAGAAATACAAAAACAGTATGTAGAACATTTTGGGCAGAGAGAGGGAAAAAAAAAAAATTTCCTGGGGTTACTGCCAAAAAATGCCAGAAGGACAGAAGCATGCATTGAAATATATGTCTGTATGTGGCCATATTCTCTCAAGATCACTGTACAATGACTTACTGCTACTGCTGCTGCTACTCTTGATACCACCAACACTGTATAAACTGCCTATGCAGCATGAAAAGTCCAAGAAGTAGACCAAAAGTTAATGTATTTTTACTTGCCCAAATTCCTGTGTATGAAAAGAAAATGTATGGAACTTCTTTTACAAATTAGACAGAATATGTGAAAGGAACAGCTGCTCCCTGGCCTCAGCGGCGCACCATCATCCCTGGGGATTCAGTATCCACGAAGGACGAATAATTCCTCAGAGAAACAATTCTTTCCATTTTACCATTTTAGGTGGCCTTTGACTCATTTTTTAATTTGACCTTTTCTAAATCACAAAAAAAGAAAGAAAAATAGGGCAGTTTTACAGGAAGTCCAAAGAAGCTTTTTTTAATGCATCAGTTCATGCAGTTACAGTTCTCTAGTAAGATCAAATTTCTCCCTCTCTCTCCCAAGCTAGACCTGATGTTGTCATTACTTCTAAGGTAACAATTAGAGGGAAATGTTAAACATTGCTTTAAAATAGTTTTCATAAGTTTCTAAAGATTCTTACTACACTACTAAAGACAGACTCTTCACAATTTACTTTTTAAGCTGTTTTCAAGTCAAAGACCATTACTTCTACATCAATTTGTTAAGGAGAACGGAAGAGGAAGGTGGTTTTATTTAGACTTTGAGTAAACACATGTTACAGAACTGAAATAACTGCATAGAAAGAAGGCCCTGAGCAGATGGCTTCAATTAAACACTAACCTTCCAAGGGACTGATTGATGAGTGGGAGGAGCCTGGGGCTTACACAAATACACTTCCTTCTCTTTCCCCTCTCTTTTCATTTTACAGTGAAAAGAGAAGAGATGTGCTTAAGAAGAATATACTTTCTTGGGATTCTGGGGGTGGGCAGGGAACTGACACAGGATGGACCAGGAAACTTGTTTTTCTAAAAATGTTATAAACTTGTAGGAATGAGAGGGCTTTCAAGAAAAAAGATGATGAGATGTTGACTCTGAATGCTTGTATGCAACTTCTAAGGACTCTTGCACTGCTGCAGTCTTTTTTTCTCTATGTTATGTTGTGGTCTGGTCGCTCTGATCCATGAGGCAATACCCTGGTGACATCTGGTGTTAATGGCGGGGTGTCCCGGGGGGAGAAGGAGGGACAGAGGGACAATGAGAGAGAGGGATGTGAGACAACAGGACTTGTTTAGGAGGCTGAAGGAAGGATACACGTCCTACTCTTTGTCAAGGAACAAAAGCAGGTAGGAAATACAGTGCACTTAGAGGTCAGAATATGAAGAGAACCCCATATTCCACTACTAGTAATGGAGAATGCATGTGGTGTTTCTGAGGCTGAAACTGTTTCATAGTGCATTCAGTTCAGGAATAAACAACTACGCTACTTGATACTAGAAGTATTTTCCCTAAGAACCATAAAAGCCATCAGGTTATTGTACCCTTGGTCCATTATTTGCTCTGGTATATCAGAGGAGATCATAACTTGCCAGAGGACAAACTTTAAGATCACGAAACTACTCTCTTGAGACAGAAGTACAGAAATCACTTCAAACCTTCCTTAGATAGCCTTATAAAAGTGTTTCATCTAACACTGGAAACACATGCTGTGAAAATTCATTAATAGTAGAGGATCAGACCAAGATGAATGGCTGCTATTTTAGTTTGCCTACAGGGAAGTAAGTGCTGTAGGCACCAATAGGCTTTTCACCATTTGGCTGTGCTCTGTTTGATGAATGCAAGGCCCACTGTGTAGTATAAGTGAAACCTGCGGAGATAAGGCCAAACTACTAGAGAGGACGGATAGCTATATTTTGCAGATGAAATCATCTGGCAAAAATGAGAAAAATAGCCTAGAGAAGCTAGGGAGGCCTGGGAAGGAAAAGGAAAGATTATTCAAGAACCACAACAAAAATCCAACAAAAATACACCAAAAGTTTTGTGTAAGATAAAAAAGTATCACACAATTAGTCTTGTTACTGTGTCAGGAAATTTGACTGAGATGACTAAATTTTGAAGTTCCTCTGCAATGCTGCAGAAGGCTAGTCCAGAGATTTATGACACAGCTGTGCATGAAACACTGTGCAAAATAGACAAAGAATGTAAAAATGTTGTCAAAATTGCAAAGGATCTTACAGGAAATCTAAGCAGAGTATCAGGATTCAAGCTATTTCAGAAAATACAGATATTGCAGAAAGGTTCTGGGAAGTCCAGTGTACTTGCAAACACTGTTTTTACGGAGAACTGGACACAGACTGATGTCTACTGAGCTTTAAGGGTCTTGGGAAGCTGCTGCTAAACAAAATCCTGACTTTAGCATTAAAGACACATAGATTCCATTGATTTCAGCAGTGCTACGGAGGAACTTCTCCCACCTGCAAATAAAGTACTTGAATATCTGGAACTAATCTGAGAGCACAGTTTTGAATTAATACTATAGGAATGTATTCCTCTAGACAGAGAGACTATACAACCTCAGTGTAAACACCTTTTTATGTACATTAAATGTAATTTGTCTAACAACAAATGGAGGAAAATCACATTCATGACTGTTGGTTTATATTGTGCATAGGGCAGTCTCTACACTGAAATTATATCCATTAATGATAAATGTGTCAGAATTTGCCGGTATCTTTACAAATTCAGGAAGTCTGCAGAGAAAACACTCAAAGAAAGAACTAAAGAAAGTTATGATCAGAGCATTGTCAGAAGAAAAAAAATATATACAATCATAAGTAAACTAAAGGTACAAGTTCTTAATTTTATGACTGTTGACAATTCCTCTGTGTCCACCACTTTTTCTGGTAATACAGCTACAAAATGTTCTTTATACTTGTTATATTGTAACTCTCTCTGCATTCTCCCTTGTCATTCCTACCACCATTATCTTCCATGATTCCTGTCAGCTTCCTGATCTCAGCTGACTCTATTTTCAAATCTGAGCTGTAAATGGATCATCTTTTCCCTCTTTGTTTCTCCTACAAAGAATCTGCTGTTTAACTGGAAATACAATTTTGAAACGAATGTGCAAAAATATGTTGCAAAGTTAGAAAGGTTCTTCCAAGTGAAAGGGGGAATTATGAAGGAAATATAATGTACCTCCAGTAAACTACTTTTTTCCAGCTGTTATGTTCTACCATGGAACAAACCATGCTATAAAAATGTTTTTGCTTACTAAAAACTGTAGTGAGATCTTTGGATCCATTAGAGACATAGTGTGAATCTGTAAGCACTTAATAACATAACCACTCCTAAAGGAGCTAACAGAAGATTTGACATATCAGTTTGTACTTTGAATCCATTATGATTCCTTAACATACAGTTTGTTTAAGGAAACATTACTTAGCATGTGCAATTATTAAGTCTCAAATCTTAAGAGGCTCTGCTGTTTACCTGTAGTTCAGGAAAATTGAAACTGTTGTTGTATAGCACGCTCTCAAATCTGATGACAGGAAAGTTAGTGGAGTGGAAAGTACAGAGAGCAACAGAGACAGTGATTTGGATCACTTATGAAGGTGAACCTATTAAGCACACTAAGAAATGTGTTTGTAATATAATTTTACACAAAATCATACAAAAAATTATGCCTGTAGGATTAAGAATGCGAGGCTTTTTAATGTTAGTCTACAAAAACCCAATAATGGCTAAAAGGATTTAAGATGTAAGGTAGACAGTCACCTACAGCTTCAAAAAATGCTCTACGAAGCTATATATTATTCTTTGACAGTTGAACAGTGGGGTAGCAAAAAGTGGTTTAAGACACTTTTCTTAATGACAGCAAATGACAAAGAATCTGGAAAGATACATGCATGTGCCTAGTACTAAAGTTTTACAGAGTATGTCACTGGAGAATGAACACCGAGTTGTTACTTGGTTTCTTGCTGCTTATTGTCTGAAATAAGTGGTGTAAACACAATTTACAGTGATTCTTAACAAACTCAACCTCTTTCATCTGAGAGGGTGAAGACATGACTTGATTGCAGCATGCAAGTAACTAAACGTGATTATATTTTTGAAGGGGGAATATTTGTTTAACCTAGTAAAGAATGACCTAACAAGGTAAGTACAGAGCAAGATAAACATGCAACTACAAGGTGTAAGATTTTTAATCATCAAGACAATGCTCAATCAAACCAAAGGCGAATTAACCAAACAAGTTCAGATCCTGACGCCGATTTCTGTGAGACTAAAGCAGCTCTGTGTCAGTAACTCCACTGAAGCCTCAGTAAGAAGTGTGATATGAGAGAACTAAGTGTTATTCTTGCCATTTAACTACCTTCAAGTAATTTGAGAGGAAGTTTCAATTGGGTGCTGGCTTACATATAAACATACAATGAATAACTCCACTCTAAATACACACCGAAGCATTAATTACCATGACTAAATCTCAATTTAAAAAATGTCAAAAGTCAACTAGATGATTTTAAAGGTCATCTACTCCAACTGTTCTGCAATGAGCAGGAATTTATTCACCATGCCTTTGGAGAGGCAGCACGCCACTCAAATGAACCTGTCTGTTCACAGATGAGTAGCTGCGGAGATCTAAGCACCAAATTGACATGAAACATTCAAATGAGGGGATGTTTTGTACTTTTTCCCCTACTGACATCATGTAGGAATGAGGGCTGCAGCTGTGAGATATGCCATGAGATGTGTGGCTAAGGGCATGATGGCCTACTAATGGAGTGATGGGTTATCAGGTGGAGAATGACCCCTAATGCTGCAATCAGCCATGTGGAAAAGGGACTGATGCTAAGTTGCCACCTGTTCTGCTCCACCTTTGCACAACACCTAGTTTGTAATCTCTGAACTACTCTCAATATCTCATTTATATATAAAGTGGCTGCCCATCACCACCATTTATGATGTAAATTACAGAATATTTGACTACAGTCAAATGACTACAGCACCTTCACTACTCCTAAAACTATAAACTGGCATTTGAAATCCTCTAGGGCAGAGAATGAGAATGCAACCACCTTTGCAGAAAAGTGAATAGGCTTGCTCATCTCCCTAAAGCAGGGGCACCTCTTTGGTCAAGTTTTGCACCTCCAGCTGAGCTGGAATATACTCAGGAATACTTATACATAGTACTGTGTATGTAGTACATCTACAAAGTATGCTTATATTTTGCAGGTCTAGTGAATTTATCACTGGCAATCTAAAAGAATCTATAATTTGTTGCTCCGATAAACTGCACTACTGGAGAATCTATGTTTGTGAAAATTCCTATTAAGGTTCACCAGACTTACAGCACTGCAATGATTAATTTCCCTATCTGTGAATCTGCTCATGAAAGTTCTTATCGAACTCTCCCAGAATTATGCTGCTGAATCGATTTTAATCAGAAATGAGGCGCATCCACACCCAGACCTTCTGATTTCTGAAAACTAGCTGAAAAGCAATGGTGTTTATTTTATGCCAAAGTTAATGCAACACATCTACATTTAGGATGGGGTGACAACATTTTGGAAAACAAGTTGAATAAAATTTTGAAAAAAGATTTTTAATTACCTCTGGAGCAAAATTTCAGAAGTTTTAGTTCATAAGCATCACTACATAGATATGGATTGTTTTAAAATAGAAAAATATGGGTTTGTGTGGTTGCTCTGCTATTGGTATGAGTTTTTAAGGAAAAAAGATTTCTAAAAAATTCAAGGAGAAAGCTGGTTTTATTTTATAACCTCGATGTTGTGTAATATAAATACAGCTTTTATATCAATTCAACTGAAGATCCATTTCAGTCTTATTACAGACACCCTCATCAATTCCTCTAGAGACTGAGGACTTGACATAAAATGATCCATAAAACTAACTAATTTAACAACAGGCTTATCAAAACACAAAATTTGGGCCAATTAGCAGCCAATCAATGTTGGCTTGGAGGACACTGAGAAAAATCAACAGAACTTTACAGTATACATTAAGATTAGGAATATGCTTAAATCTATCCTCGATCAGCAAGGCATTCAGGGGGATTCCTAATTCCAGTGAGTTGCAAGCGATCTGATCACATGCCTGCATACTTCATTGCACATCAGCTCACTAACAACATCATTACAGGCAGAACTTTATCAATAAAGATCTCTTCTCTCATTCTTACCAACAGCCAGAACAGCCATCACTTCCCCCCTGTTCAGCCACTTTAACCTATCATCCTTTGACTTACAGATGCCAGGCTTTAACACAGATACAATATTCTAAGTGATAACTTTTAAATCCTAACTTTAAAGTAAGTACTTTTCTTCTTGCCTCTCCCAACACAACACATGAATCAAATGAACAACTGCATGCAGTATGTGATTCTCCTTGCCACCAAAAGGAGAAATGGGGGAAATCTGCCTAATACTGTCATTGCATGCATTCCTTCTAATTGAATTTTCCTATATGAATCCATTTCCTAGTAGTATCCCTACTGACAAATGCCTACAAGAAAAATAACTTACAATAAATGGTAAGTTAGGTTTTTTTTTTTTTTTAATCCAAACACATATACAGACATGTACACTGTCCCTGTCCCTCCCTATAGAACATGACTGCATCAGGAGACCTCTGCTGCTTGGTGCCTGCCTGGAGGCAACATGGGTCATAACTTCTGTTCCACTTACACTCACACTCATGTGCAGAACTTCTGCATGCCAGGAGATGAGAAGAGATGCATGGCTCAGCCATGGTTTGACTTCTACTATTAGACCACGGGACAACTCTCGTGTGTGAATTTTTCAAACATTGAGACCACTGAAGATTTTTTCTAGGCCTTTGCATAGTAACAAACCAAGCCTGAAAAGTGGATTTGGCCACCCATGTAGATTAATTCAGAAGAATAAATGCTGAATTAGTTCTCAGAATGCGTCAGTGGTTATAGTTTACACAATGTACAATACGATCTTTGGCTATCACTGGGTTTGAAGCCCCAAACAAGAGCAAAGCTCCTTTACACAGTGAGGTCAATACTTGAAACTTCTGAATACTGGTGAAGCAGCAGCAGCCAGCCAGTCAAAGCAGACCACATCTCATGCCCAGTGTGAGTAGGTTTAAAAGGCAGGAACCTTATAGAATTTAGTTCTCTCCCACTGGTCAGTATCAATGACAATGGTTCAATGTTATGGTGTGTTTGGGCAAACATTTTCAAAGGACGGGTAAGAAGCAGAATAATGTTTTACTTCCAGAATACTTTTATCTTCTTATGTAGTATTTCATCACCAGTCTGGAGTGGGAGCAGATGGAAAGTGCAGGAGGCAATGTTTTAAAAGGGACAACCAAATACAGCAAATATATCTAATAATTAAATCAAAACTAAGAGGACAGCTACCATAAATTGAGGGTCAAGATCCTCAAGAAAACTGGACCAATCTAACTCCTCAGTGTTGTTAGTGAAAATCTCAATCCATCCTCCTTTAGTCTATAATTTTGAGGTTTCTGTTGGCATTTTTTCTTTGGCTGGTTGGGGTTTTTTTGTTTGCTTGTTTGTTCATAGTTTTTTCTCTGTAGTTCAGGCAGTCATAAGGGATGATGCAAAGGATGGGGACAGGATTGAGGAGCTAGGGGCAAAGATACTGTAGGTGGTAGGATGTGAACACAGAGCCTCAAGGTTTTGTGGTGTCTTGGGAAACTTCGTCATCAGAAAAGGGTCTTGATTCTTCAACACAAATTCAGTGGTCTATAAGAATTTAGATTTTTTTTCAGAATCATGTTTTCTGTAAGCAGACTGACTCCTTATCAAGATGTAAGGGCTGTAACACTCTAGGCTATATTAATTTCTTTATGTACATTTCATTTAATGTGTAGATGAGGTCCTAGTTAATAAAGGGTATACGGAGTTCAGTGTTTCAGCAGCTGGTGTAATATAAAGCCCATGCAAACACTGCATTTGAAAGCTTGCATTAACAAACTTTCCTCAACAGCTTATTTTCACCCAGAGCAGACCTATAATGAGAAAAAGTGATTCAAACTTAAACCAGACTATGGAAGAATTTTTTGTGACTTCAGAAATGCTTTTTCTTTGCTTAAATTTTTTTTTTTCCCCTCCTAAATGGGATTTCTGGCTCCAAATATAATTGTATGACTAGGAGCTGGTATTCATAAAACCCAATCAGCAGTTCTTTACTCCCAAGCAGTAGCCTACAGTTTATTAATAAACTATCTTGTCCAAAAGACACAGGAGAGGGAAAACCCTGGTATACACTTCATGTTTAGTCTATCATATATATGCCTCTTATTAAACACCAGTTCTTACAGTACATGGGTTCAATATAGTTTCAAACTGTTTTCAAACTGAAAATAACTTGCTTTGTTCTGTGAGAAATTCACATAAAAATCAATGAAGACAGGAAATAAAACGCTTAAACGGCATGCTACTCATGATTTAGTGAACTCCATCGCTATAGAAGAAAGTATAGAAAAGTAGTATTAACACCTTAAACGATTCACACTTCCGTCTCCCAGGGATATCTGAAGCTCTTCACTCCTACACAGTTCCTCTCCCTGACCACCATGTTTTTCTGCTATTAGCTGGAAATTAGTTCATTTTGAAACAGCCAGTTCTGCAGAATTTATAATCTTCTCAGCAAAAGAACAAGTACAGATGTTACCTATATTGCTCCACACCTCAGAACTGGAATATTTTCGAAAAAGTTCTACCTGCCTCTCCTTGAGGAGGCTTGAGGTCTTGTGCCGTCAAGAGTCTCCTGTTCAAAATGCTCACCTAATTTATTTAGGTCAACTTTCACTAAAACAGTATTTAGAAATCATGCAGATGTGCAAACACTTGCTGGACTTCCCTCCAAAATGGCACTGATAGACTCTGCCGTACTGTTAGTCTCCCTGGCTATCTGCTCCTTGTTTGTTGAGAAGAAAATCCTATCCACAGGGCTTGAGCTGCAGATGTAATGCATAGCAGAGGTTTCATTACATCAGAATTATCTACAAGTAATGCCAAGGATGACCTGCATTTAATGAAGTAGTGCAGAACTCACTTTATTGAAGTGTCTGTCCTCACCGCATTTGCTTCTTCTGTTGTTCAGGGCGAGTTTTGCATGTGTTTTGTGGTTTTAAAACATGGATAAAAAAGGAGCATGAGTTAATGCTCAAGAAGAATTGGTAATTTTAGTCACAACATTTGCTCATGGATATACAGGAAGACACAACTGAACATAGATGCAGGAATCTGAAAAGCTGGAGTTTTGATGACCTCATTCTGTGGGGTCTATATGGCATCTGTCTTCAGTTAAAAGGGGCATATTGATTTTTAACAACCGGTACAAGACCTAACATCCCAGAGCTAAATAGTGTTCTCCAGTTTCTTCTTTGACACAGATGAAGCTCTCCTCAAAGAATCATGGAATATCTCATGTTGGAAGGAACACACGAGGATCATTAAATTCAACTTCCTGCCCCTCACAATAGTACCTAAACTTAAATCATATGACTAAAAGCATTATCCAGACTCTCCTTTATCCTGTGTACTGAATGGGTAGGAGACTGCCTCACACTTGCGTAACACCGAATTTTTGCCTCCTGACTGGGAAGTAATATACAAACTCTTTGTGTCAGAAATTCCTGTAAGTCCCATAGGTTATGAGTATGCTTCCAATGAGGGCAAACTGAACATGTCACACTAGTTCATTTCTTATCAACCATACTACAAGACAGGCAAGCCTCAGAATCGATTCTGCACCGTGGCTGTGTACTTTTGGTCATTTTGGCATTCCTGATGCTTGTCTTCTTGAGGTGAAAAAACGTACAAAATATTAATTAAGTAGATAGAATACATTTCTCAGTATATATTTCCTAGAGATAATACTTTATCTAAGCGATATAATACATTTCCTGAAGTATCTGCAATTTTAGTATGCAAACAACAGCAAAACAAGACATAAAGTGAACATTCAGAACAAATCAGTATTTTTTCTATGAATTAAATTACCTCGCCTTTTTGTTCAGTAGATTAATAGAGTATTCAGTATTGTATAGCATAAGAAATTGTTTTATCATTTGATATTACTTGATTTTGATTTTTAAAAATCTGAAAAGTGGATAGTTAACTAAGCACTTGCTCTTGAAAACTGCTCTTAGAAAGCAATAATTCCTTCTTCCTCGTAAAGAGGAAAAATGTACTTCCAGGTAATTATGTACTTCTGTAAATAAATTTTCATAATAAACCATTAATTATGATAACCATAATTAATCATTAATGGTTTTCCTGCTGAAGTGCAAAGTAAGATAAAAACTGAAATGTACCAGAATGTGCCCCAGTACAACATACAAAAACTAAAGGCAGGTATTTATCAAATGTCATTAGAAATTCAGCAAAGTTTTTGAGGCATTATAATTTCCTTACTAACTGCAAAAACTACTCAGAAAAAGGCAGTGCAGGAAAACACGATACTGTACACAAATGATATTTCACAAATAACATGATACTGACAAGTACCTACAGTTTCTTAACATGATTCAGTTGCTGTCCAGGAAAAAAAACCCAACCATTTTAAATAAATTCTGTGAAAATAAAAGTGGGTTCTCTGTCTCTGAAGATACAATCACAGTAGCAAGTAGGCAAAGGAATGTGTGTTTATGCTGTATGATTTATTACCAAATCTTTGACACACAGGAAAAGCGCTCCCAAAGCAAGCATGGAAATTATTTTGGTATGGCTTCGTCTTGCTTCAGTGAAAATGCTGGCACAACTCCCAAAAGGTCCTGGCTTCCATTTCTTGTTTTCTGGGCACTTCCAGGTGTGCTATCTAGAAGCCAGAACTGAACGCCCCAAAGGAACAGACCAAGAAGCCTATCTGGTCAGTCTGTCCTCAAACTATTCGGTAATCTTGCCAAATTATCTTCATTAATGATCTCTTTTCAGTAGGCATGGATCAATCCACTTCTACAGGCTTTTGATTACTTAAAGTATTCTGCTGTCTTCCAAAAGGAAATTAATTTAGGTCAGATTGCATATTGCTTGACCTCATGTTATTGTTCTACCTTGTCCACAGAGAACAACAAAACATGTGTTTCCACATGCAGATTCACAAAGTAATGTTTTGACAGGCAGAGTGGTTCTTTCTAGTAGCACTTCTGCTGAAGTTAAGTCACAGATCATCTTCTTAACTTTGCAGAACACCAAAAGCTTGAGCTTCTCATGCAATAAACCCCAAAAATTTGAAAGTGCATGCAACAATCAAACCAAATTACAAAATATGCAAAACACTTTCAAGCATGCCATGACACCTCAGAAAGAATAACGACTTGGCTTCCACCGTACAAAAGAAAGGAGAGAACAATTCTTGGGAGGGTAGTAAAAGGGGAATGAAGTTTTTCCTTAGCTTTAGAGATCGTAAAAGAGAGTGACATATGACATATGGCAGGTGAAATTCTATCTGGAATTCTGGCTCCCCGTACCTGGGCCAGCACTCAGATCCACTGCGACCTCTCCTTTTGCCTTTGACTCTTTCCAGCGCATCTCATCTGGCTCCTGTCACTCCATCCTTTGTCCCTCTGTCTCCTTTCACAGTCCCACTCACCACAGATGACCTCATTAATGGCATGGCCAGGGATGTAAAATCTTTTTGTCTCGCTTGACTTGGGAGGAGAGGCACAAGGTAAGTCAACTCCCTACAGATCTCATCAGTGGCATATGGGAGGCAACTCACCTGTCTAATCCGTCACCTCCACCTTATTTCATGGCTACAAGACCTTAGGAAACTCACATTACTCACTGCTGATAAAGGTTTATTAGTCCCATTTTGGCTGCCATCCAGAGTCAATTACAGTGTGTCAGAGCAGAAGGGTCTGTCCCTCCCTGTGAATGCTCGTATAGCTCACCTGGGAACTCACAGCTGTAACTGGAGAGCACTATGTAGCATTCTGGAGGAATGTTCTGAACAAACGAAGTAAGCTGGGTTCACCAAACACTTCACTGAAGCTCAAAGCAATGCTTGCTTCACAGTCCTCACTGAAAGTGAAAAGTAAGCAATTTTTCCTGGGTTTTGGTTTCAGCATCAGAGCTCAAGGCAGCCAGCCCTAGATGCAAGTAATTTAGTACACACCAGCTTGCGTGCATTCCTCTCAATTGCAGTATAAATTATATTTCACCTGTCTATATCAGAAATCTTACAGTGCAAATATACCAATAAATGTGACAACTGATGACCAATAAACACTAATTGATGAGGCTTCTCAGCAAATCTTTTATCCTCAACAGCTTTCTGAAAACGTCAGTACATCACTCTGTATCTGTAACTGTGCAACAATATTATATAGCTGTTTCATCCAAGAAATTACTTAAGTATTATCCACCAAGTAAATGGCAAGTGCTCCTTTCCACTATGGCTGTCACAGGGTTTTATTGTGCCCTGCTGATACTGCTATAACCCTCTTCTGCTCTGAATGCCCTAAACCACCTTCCATTTATGGATCTGCTTGTCCTTTCAGTCCAGTCTTGGAAATCAGGAATGCTTTGTGAAAAGCCCACAGAATTAGGTCCCATAACCAGCTGGAGAAACAGCACAGTCAGGCATTGTGTGTTTTCTTAGGTTTACCGATTTCTATTCAAGTATGTTTTCAGAAGGTTATTTTTTAAATTATTTTTTTCATTATGCTTATCTAATATGTATTTCTTATTTTTAAAAAATGTAAAAAACTCGTCCAATGGGGCCCATCATCACAGCAGAGGTAAATTACAGCTGCAGAAAGCTGTGCCTCTGTGCCTGTGTGATTCCAGTTTCCGCCCACCACTACAAAGCTCTTCTTGAAGTGGGGAACAAAGAGAAATGGTCAACAACAACAGTACTCTGACTGATCTACTAAACTTAGTTATATTAACCACAACTTCACACTTACTTATGTTTTTAAAAATATATTTACTTCCTCTTGTTTTTAAGATATATGTATATATACTAATATATTTGCTTTCTACGGTTTTTCTATGCAGGCAAGATAAAGAAACTCATTTAAACAACTGGCAGGTACAGCGAAACTGATTAGGCACAAAGTCACCTCAGCCATTCTGAAGACACTATTTATCGCTAGCTCAAGTTAAGCAAAATAAAAAATACAGAACAGCTGACTTCAACCTCTTTCAGCCAAAATCAGCAACTGATTGTATATAATTCATCCAGTTATTGGCTAACAGGTTATTTTGTCAACATCAGTACAAGAGAGGAAATTTACTAGATTTAACATGACGGTAAGAAAGATAGCTGAGCTCTGGGAATGGTGTACGGGACTTAGCTCTCTTCTGACTCAAAATTTTGAAGAGGATGTTAACTAGGGACTTCCTTTTTTCTTTGCTATCCGCTCATTCTGAGAAAACTGGACCTGATTCTGTAGGTCACTTCTGAATAATAGCTGGATCAGTAAAGTTTCATATGCTAATTAGTCTATAAAAATATCCTATTTAACTCTTAAGCACAGATGCCTCAAGATTCAGAAGTTATGCTAAAGAAGCTGGGGTTTTTCTAACTTTCCTGGCTTTGAGGGAGGGAAGTCAGAAGAAAGTCACCTTTTCTTTCTTTTAAACTCTGTGATGTCTCAAAAGAGAAAGAAGGCCTGATTCTCTCTTGTAACTTCTTGCCACGGATATCACACGAACAAAAATGTATTATTTCTAGCCTAGAAAATTAAAATTACAAAAAGTGGTACTTGTGAAGAAAAAGCTTGGAGAGGAAAAACATTAATCAGATATGGCTTGACAAAGTCTTTGAATAAAAGTACTTCTGTCAACAAATCTGAACTACACTTAGGGCCTTGTTAGAAATTGTGCCAGTTCAGTGGGCAAAGGTATCAATCTTAGCCCACAACGAAGTTACTTATTAATCCAAATCCAAGTCTCCATATGATAGTTTACTTATTACCTTCTCAAGAAATGACTCAAGAGTATTTTTTTATTACTCTTATTACTTTATCAACAACATGTCTACAGCCAGCAACCTAAAAACCTCTTCCAGCATAGCAATGACTGAAACCATTAACCAACCTTGAACTAATTTTTTTCCCTTCACCTTATAAAGCTAAGAAAGATTAACAAAAGCAGCTATGGAAACAACCACAAACACAGTCATATGAGGATATCAGGTAATGTCCCAAGTCAATCCTGGAGTCACTCCATTCACATATTTTTAGCTATTCTCTCTGATGAAAAATAGCATGGTCACTAATACTTGAATGATCTCTTTCAACATAATGCCATCAAACCACTACCACTAAAGACTTTGCAAATACATGGAGTTAATCAGTGGATATAAATGCAATCAGTCTGGGACAGTCCCTTCCCAGAGGGTCTGAAAGTGAGGATTTTCTTCCACTGGGACAGAAACGAGAAATTATGAAAGTTGTACAAAATGAACAATGAAATCCATTTGATGCTCTAACGTCTCTCCTATGATAGACTGGCAATTGTGGTGCAGCTGCGAGGTAGTGCGGCTAGATAACATGACTGGTTTATAAATTGAGACTGCTACCTTTCTGATAAAATCAGAGGCAACTGCTACAAGCATCTATTATCAGAGCACCTCTCCTGTGAGAAAAGACTGACAGAATTGAGGTTGTTTATCCCGGAGAAGAGAAGTCTCCAGGAGACCACACTACAGCCTTTCAATCATTAAGGGGCATCATTAAGAAAAATAGGGAAAAACCTTTCAACAGCACCTGTTGCTACAGGACAAGGGACAATGGTCTTAAACCAAAAGAGGGTTGATTCAGGTTACATATAAGGAAGGAATTGTTTACAAGGAGAGTTGGGAAATGCTGGACCAGGTTATCCAGAGATGTAGTAGGTGCCCTCTCTCTGGAAATATTCAAGATCAGGTCAAACAGGGCTCTGAGCAACTTGATCTAATTAAAGATCTTCCTGCTAATGGAAAGGTGAGTTGGACTAGAAGGCCTTTAAAGGTCTCTTTTGTCCCAAACCATTCCATAATTCTAAAATTTTCACCTAGCAAAAACGAGGATATTTTTAAAAACATCATGAGTACGAAGTTTCACTCCAGGCTTCAACTGTGACTACCAGGCGAAAAAAATAAGGGTTTTTAAAGAAAAAATACAACTTCTGTCAGACAGCAAACAGCATAAACAATCCATTTATATCAACAATGAAACTGTTCATTACTTAAAAGAGTGTAATTATAACACTGAATTGTCAGTCTTGGTGGCTTTCTCCTTCCACTTCAGGACAAAAAACATTTATGTTGGGGATAGTGAATTAGGCATTAAATACAAGTGGGTTCTCACAAGTTACTTCCATTCTCATTGCTGAAAGCTTACCCTCAAATAAATAATTCCCAAGACATCTTGCAATAGGAAGAATTCATGAACGAACGCATCAATAAATGCTTCCTACTGCAGGGCTCACCACAAATTCTTTGTAATATTTCTAAGGAGTTTATAGACCTTTATTAGCTACATAAAAATCCCCAGATTTGCTTTTTCAGAACATACTGCTCCAACCCTTTTCAAAATATCAAAACAAACAACTAAACATTAGCAAAAAACAGTCAATAACCCTGTATGTACTTACCATGTACCACATGCTTGGCCACTTGGGATCATTGAAATAAGTGGATTGGGTACCACCAGGTTTATAATCTCTCTTTATCCTTCTTTTAACCACCTGCTGTTGTATCCACTCCACCTGGCAACCAGAAAAACATAAGGAAAGTGTTACAGTTCTTTGGAGATTATCAAGAAACGTGAGAAAACTTGGGATCCTTCTCATTACCATACTCGAAGGCATATTTGATGTTAAAGAATTCATTGTGGCAGTAGAAATCGTGCAGATCACCTTGACATACTGTTCACTAAAGAATACATTCAATTTAGCTAGTGTTACAAATCTACCTGAACAATTACTTAACTACCCTGCTAGAAGCACTTCACTGGGCATCATCTTTTAAATATTATTACTATTTTACTATTTTTCTTTACCAGACTTATTCTTCTTTTGAATTTATAGAAACTCATACACAAAATATAACAGCATATTACAATGAGGAATTAACTGAATTTCTAAAAGGGTGAGTTTGTTTTCATTTTTATCTTTCTGTTCTAGAAAACAAGAACATTAAAAAATACATTCAAAAGTTTTGCTTGATCAAGATCTAAATCAGCTTCACCACTTGGAGAGAAAAAAACCCCCCAAAACTAAACTTCATTTTAAGTAATGTGACTCTTCATCAAGAGTTTTTCAGAGAGGCACTCTGGAACTTCATTTTATACTAAGCACTCCCCTGGGAGAAATAGTTGGATACTGAGCAACAGCTCTAATTAAAACAAACACAAAAATGGGCTTGAAACAGGAAAGGAAATATAAGGGTCAAAAATCTAATTCTGAAAGTTATTTTTGTCTGATGCCTCTTCAAAGATTCATGACACATCCAAAGAAAGGCGACACCATAAGTGACATCAACCTCAGTGCAGAGAGGACTCAGCAGCTAATTCTGCATTAGCTATTCTATATGGGAGCTAGTTTCAATAAACGTAAATAATATGAACTAACCACAGAAAAATCCCATGTTATATTTACACATATCCAGCAGCTTACATTTCTGCTGAATTGCTTCAAGGGATTGTCTTGGCATGGCTTTATGATGGGTATTCCCTATTGCCACTCTATGCCCAGAAAATGATTTTTTTGCCTTTCCGTGCTTTTAAACTGAGCCTGAGAGGAAGGAGAGAAAAAAATCGAGCGAACTTTTCAAAGCAGCGTGCTTCATGGTCTCTACTCCTACTGCTCTGTGTGCTTCTATGGCAGCAAGAGCAAAGGAAGCACCCTTCCTTTTTTTTTTTTTATCCAAGTTTTTCGGCTTTTTCTCAGGAGACACTGAGTTAGAATTCTTTGCTGTTTAGCCGGCTCGTAAGCTGAGGGAAGAACTTTCCTTGGACTGTTCTGCTCCGGTCCGGATCACCAGCACCGGGAGGCCCACACCACGGCCTGGAGGGGGCCCACACCCCGCTCCGGAGAGGGAACAGCCACACCTACAGAAGGACTTTGAATTTCACCAGGTTCTCTCCACAGCGAGAGGTTTTATTAGTCAGCATTATTATTATTTTCCTGTGTGTTTGTTAAATAAATAGTTCTTTTCCTTCACTTTCCTCCGAGGAAATATTTCTTTCCCGAAGCTCGTGGGGGAGGGGCGGCTGTAACCTGCTTTCTATCAGAGGACATTCAATGCGGACGTTCCTCCGAATTTGTCTCAAACCCGGGACAGGGATATAACTATAAAAATTCAATTCACCTCTCTCCAAGCAAGACAGCCATCTTCTCCTAGCAGCCAACTCGGCACCTTTTATTTTGTGCTGTTTATGAATATCTGCGTATGCACAGAAACACACAAATATTTCAAAGAAGTTACTTTCAGCTCACATACTTCTTTGTCACTGCTCAGAGATGGTATTAACATTTTCCCTTAGCAGCCTAATCTCTCTACTGTGCATTCACAACACAATTTCAAATCCTTAGACAGACATAACACACCACTCTGGCCTCTACTTCTTGCTCAGAAAAAAATGCAGAAAGACATCTCTGAATTTGTCCAGAGAGGACTCCTAGGATAGTCCTTATAGATGCTGGCAAGGCTTCATGGTTTTCTTCATGAAGAAGAAATGAAATTTTCTCCTTCCCAAGAACTAAGTTCAGGATCAAAATTATTCTTCTAAAGGCTAAATTACGCCGTCTAAGAACACAGACTATCAGGTAGTGCTGACACTGAAACCCATTTCGCTGTTAAATCTTCTAGGAACAATCAAAAGTTGTTTTCTGGTTCTGTGAGAACAGAAATTTGATATTGTGCCTTTCTCTCTTGCTTATTGTCTCCTCTTCCACTACAGTTTGAAATCCCTCACAAGAAGACAAGAGCTAACTGCTCCGTTCAGATTTGACTGGATCCAGGTGTCCTCTGCAGGAGGTGATGGCTAATCAGTCATAGGCCTTTTGTTATTACAAAGTCTGGAGACCTCTAAGATACACAAAGAATATCTAGGCAAAGACCAAAGAAAGGAAAGTCAAAAGACTTTGGTAAACACTAAGCCTAATAGCTGCTTTAAACTGGGATCAACAAGCCTCTTAACTAGCTCTCTCCTCCATGAAAAGACTGATTTTTAACTGAATAATGAACCCTATTCTCCTGACTTTTGCTGCTAATATATGCTTTTTTTTCCCAGGTCCTCACAACAGAAGCTCGTCATTCTTCAAAGCTTCTTTTCTTGTGGGTAGCTCATACCTCCCAACACATTACAAACCAAGAGACTGGTATCCTATCTGCTGTTTGGTCTCTGACTCCCCACCTGCCTGGACTCCCACAGACCATGGGCCTCTCTTCTTCTATTACTACTATTTAGCAGTCATTAACAAAAAAGCTTCAACAGGTCTGAAAAAGCAACCATGGCTTTCAGGGCTTATACAGATCCACTTTCCAAGTCTTCTTATGAGATTTGGGTCTCAGTGCTAGAAACATGTTCAACTGAGTGAAGGGTCTCAAGCTTCTATGCTGCAAAAATATTTACTGTTATCTTGATTCACCCTTTGCTGAAGGGGTTAACCACATGAGTGTGTTAACCATGCTGACAAAGTTGTTTAAGTCAAATTTCAACACGTCACAGGCCAAAACCACACAGAGCCATCCGTGCTTGGTAACTCACTCCCATCTTGAGTCTTCAGGGAGGAATTAAACATGCCTACCACCAACATAATCTGAGGATCCAGATAGTGTTGCAAAAGTGTCCACAAAGACAAACCAGGGAGACAGACTCAGCAGAAGAGGATTAAACCTTCTACCACTGCTACCTCTGGTTTAGATTCACAAATATTAATGAAAGAACTCATCAACACTACTGTTACCTAGAGGAGTCATAAATCAGAGAGCAAGGGCATCTGATTCGGCATTAGGGACTCCTGTGCGTCAAGGCTTCTATAGGAACTACAATTAGCAACTGTGAGGATTTTTGGAAAACACCTTTCTTTTATTAATGGAGCCAAAGAAGTATAACATATTCCTGGAGCCTGTGCAACATACAAGTTTAAGCAGAACTTCAGCAACCTAATACAATTTCTATATGGATAAAATGAAAGCAGTTTTCCTGGCTAGACAAACTCTTTTGTGACACGTTATCTCCATTGATTACTACATGTTCAGCTACAAATATCTGCTGATCAACAAAAAGATTTAAATATAAAGGCAGCATAGTACTGGTGGAGACTAATGCATGCATACATTGCTGCCTCAAAAAAAAGCCCAGTTAATTTATTTTCTCCATTTCCTTTATTTCAGACAATATTATGGAGAATATTGTCAGTTATTTAGTGCAAACAATCATAAACACTGCAGCATGGCACACTTCCAGTTTATTGGAACATATATAAATTGACACATAAAGAATTTTCAGTATATGTATATGCATGCATTTATACAAGAGTTTGTATCAATTGAGTTAATCTGCAAGCCTGTAGGTGGTTATATTTTAGTGAGATATGGGTAAATATTTTTTTGTATCTTATCTAGCACCTTTTAACAAAAGACTGTCTTTTGCAGGGCAGGCCCCTATTACATGCTGGATGTTGCCTATAATTCCTATTTCCTCAGCTCCTAGCAAAAATAGGGAAAACATACAAGAGAGAAATTTTGCAGAAGGGATGTGCAGCTTGCATGATCAGATTCAAATCCAGTAAAAAAAATTTAACTTCTTGTCTTCCCACAAGACTTAATGATAATTTTATGTATGGACAGAATTCCTTTAAGTAAATTAGCCGTTTAATTTCATACAAATGCAGATGTGGGTAAATGGCACATTTGCCTAAGTATGCATATGGGAAGATAGTTCAGGTAGCTCTTTAATGACGGAATGCAAGTTTCTAGATGGAATAGACTAGACTCATATAGAATATTTCAGTCGTAAGGGAGCTACAGTGATCATCTAGTCCAACTGCCTGATCAATTCAGGCATGAACAAAAGTTAAAGCACAGTATTGAGGGCCTTGTCCAAATGTGCCTTTTAACACTGACAGGCCTGGGGCATTAACCACCCTTCTAGGAAGTCTGATCTGTTTGACCAACCTCTTGGTAAAAAAATGCTTCCTGAAGTCCAGGGTGAACTTCCCCTGATGCAACTCTGAACTATTCCCACATGTCCCATCACTGGATACCAGGAAGAAGAGATCAGCACCTCCCTCTCTCCACTCCCTCCTCAGGAAGCTGTAGAGGGCAATGAGGTTGCTTCTCAGTCTCTTTTTCTTCAAACTAGACAAACCTGGTGTAGAACATTAGGACTCATGGTGTACACTACAGATAATCACATCAATGAAAGGGGGAAGTCAAACTGACCACTCTCAGACAGTGACCATGCACTACTATGAGGGAGACAATTCAGGATGCTAGACAGAGTAACCTAAAACATCCTGACATGCCTGATCACAGTCTTACTTATGGCTTTGCCTGGAAGACTTTTAGCAAATCCCTGATGTTGAGATCTACTGATTAATTGTTTTTATTCTGAGGTTATATTGATACAACCTTTTAGAACTTAATTTAAAACATCACTAGAAGACAATTTACTCATCTGACAAGTCAATGCATACAATTTTATTTACAGAAAATATCACTGCTACCCAAATAGAATAGTTTACATTGTACAATCACTAGGTTATATTAATGAAAACAAGGTCAAGACTCAGAAGTTATTTTAGTATTGTGACACATATTACCTTTGAGTATTTTATGGGTATTCATCCACAAGTTACTGTAGAATGCCTGGTATATTTTGGATTTGTTTGATTCTGTATGAAAGGAGCTCATTTGTATAAAAAGAATGTTTCTGGAGTAATTAATTATACAGATTCTCATTTCTTGCCAAAAGGTGAATCTGTGCAAACAATTAAGTTCATTTTAATATTTCCATAAAGACACACTTACTGAGGGGTAACAAAAGACTTTTTCCCATTGACCTCAGCCTCAAAAGTTCCATTTCCCAAGTGTCCAGAAATCAAAGCCAAGCCAGACTGAAGACCAAACTATTTTTAAAAATCACCATTTTCAGTCTCCTCAATTCAGGACTTACAGCACTGTTCTGTGCATGATGCAGTTCTTCTTCACAGACCTGCATGGAATACTGCTATGGCAATAAAAGCTGCTCTGAGCTAATTCAAGCACTCTTTTTCGCTCTTTAAGTGTTGCATTTCTAAATGTTCTCTCTGTGTGAATCAAAACTACTTTCTACCATTTTCAGCCTCATTGATTCAATAGAATTCTTGGGAAAGGAGCCCCATGTAGGTATGCTGCAGTAAGATCTCCCTCACCCAGTGTTATAAACTAGGAAAATAAAAAGCTTGATAAATGAAAAAAAATTTACACACTGGAAAAAAACCCCACCAATTTATCAAAGCAGCATGATTTTTAGCATACACACACTGTCGTGAAAGAGAATTTTTTCAAATATACATGAGAGGGTCTGCTTGAATAAACATTTCAAAATTATTAAAAATGTGTCAACTCCAATATGTGAAAATGCCATTACTATACAGCAGAAGTTACAGGCAAGCTGAAGGCATAATCCTTTCCATTTTGAGGAAAACATGCTTGGAGTAAAAAAATTTTCTAACTATGAAGTAAGTTATACATTTCATACCAGAATCTGTGACTTTCACGACAAAATTAAATGTGGAGGTGTGGGTCTGCAGTCTGTGAAGAAGAGATCCTGAAGGTGCCACTCCTAACTGAAACTGTAACTGTAACCCTTGTACTGCCTCATTCACCTCCATCTGTCCTGCGCCTGTAAGAAGAAACTGGAAATTCCTTCTCAGATAACAAGAGAGCAGGTGCCACAGGAACACTACAGATTGAAGAGAAAAAGGCAGAGAAAACCCAGACAGGGGACATGGAAGGTAACACCCAGCAAACAGATCAGCAAAAGGGGCTACCTTACCATATGGAACAGCAATGCAGCACTGTTACTTGCAATTTGTCTACAGATGCATTGCTCTGGGCAAGCATCCGCCCTCCCAGTTAGGATGGTCTCATGCTGCATATGTTGCACTTCATTCTTTACTTGCCTAAAGACCCTCAACACGCATGTACATATGAGTTCTGAAAGACCCTGCTACAAAAGGACAGAAGTGAGGATGGCACTCCCAGAGACAGAGCATAACACTGCGCTGACCCAGAATAGGCCATAGGAGAAAAACTGCTCAAACAGTTCCTATTTTAGTGGGAAGGGATGCCATCCAGAGGGACATTGACAGACCTGAGAGGTGGACCTATGTGAATCACATGAAGGTCAACAAGACCAAATGTAAGGTCCTGCACCTAGGTCGGGGTAATCCAAAACCTCAGTACAGGTTTAATGAGTGGATTGAGAGCAGCTCTGCAGAGAAGGACTTAGGACATATGGCTGGATGAAAAACTGGACATGACCCAGCAATGGGCATTCACATCCCAAAAAGCCAACTGTATGCTGGGCTATATCAAAAGACACTTCTCTTCTACTTCACTCTCTAGAGTGCTGCATCCAGCTCTGGGGTGCCCAGCATAAGACAGGCAGAGGAGGGCCATGAAGATGATCAGGTGTCTAAAGAACCTCTGCTATGAGGAAGAGCTGAGACAGTTGAGAGTGTTTAGCCTAGAGAAGGTCTTTGGGGAGACCTTACAGCAACCTTCCTGTCCTTGAAGGGGGCCTACGGGAAGAATGGGGAAGGTCTCTTTATCAGGGAGTGTAGTGATAAAGATGAGGGGTAATGGTTTTAAACAGAAAGAGAGTAGGTTTAGATTGGGTATTAGGTAAGGTAAATGTTCTTTACTCTGAGGGTGGTGAGGCACTGAACAAGTTACCCAGAGAAGCTGTGAATGCCCCCATCTGTGAAGTGCTCAAGGCCATGCTGGATGGGGCTTTGAGCAGCCTGGTCTAGTTGAAGGTGTCCCTGCCTGTGGCAGGAGAGTTGGAATGAGATGGTCTTCAATGTCCTTTCCAACCCAAACAATGATAGGATGCTATGTTTCTAACAAAACCAGTAAGTACTTTAGTTGTCCTGTCATGAAGTTTTCTGTAATACCAGCTCTACTTAAGTGTATAATTTGACAACATTCTGTTTTTGCATTTCATCTTGTAATGAAACCAAAAAGTAAATGATTTAGAGTTAAAGTGCAAAGGAGGACATATCAATATCCAAGGGCCATACCCAGGAGCAACTGAGATCCAAGCCATTACTCAGGCATGCAGGAGAGGTGATGAAGACTGTTGACACACGTCTTGCTATTTATGTGCAGTCACAAAAGTGAGACCACCAAAAATTGGACTACTCATCTTAAGAAGAATTTTGTGTCATTTTTTGGATCATTAAAATCCCAGCTATTTTCCTAATCTATTATTCTTTGACTCACAATAGCAACAGCCAGTTTTCACCAAAAAAATAGATTAAGACAGTTGGTAAAGTAGATGTTGACATAGGTCAAGATCAAGGAAAATTATTGCAGATACCATTTCATAAATGTAGGGGTTTAAATCTGGATAAAAAGTGAATAACTCCAGCAGTGCTATGTGATGAATTCTTGCTGATTGAGAAAGTGTTTCTTCAGCAAGGTCAATGACAATCCCCAATCAAAGCAGTTGTCATAATTATGCTACAGATTCTGAAAAAAAGCAAGATAAAACAAGAAACAGATGTTAATACAGACTGAGCAGAAACCAGAAAAGCAGAGGAGAAAAGACAGCAGATAATCCTTGAAATTACCACTTAAACCCAAAGAAACATATCTTGCACAACAGCAGGCGAAGTTACAGCAGTATCTCCCATGGACCATGTGCTGAAATTCAATGCACATTTTTCCACCTCATAGCCACAGAAAAGCCAGTCAGTCCTGATATGACTTAAGTGGTTTCAATCTGCTTTGCTTTGTATTTGTGATCAATTGTAGCAGTATAACCATACTTCCACATCCATGAGGTAAAGGATTCACAGCTAAGCATTTTAATGTAACTGAAATGTCCTTTGCCTTTCCCTTGTAGCCTTCCCGCCCCAAGAGCTACAAGCTCTTCACATAAATCCATACATACCAGCCTAAAACTCTGTGGCAAAAAAATCTTCTTCATTTAGGAACAAGACTGTATAGGAATAAATTGTGAAAAGGGAACAGCCTGGCTAGTTACAAAGGAAGACAGGCTATGTCCCGAGGCAGTTTAATAGCAGCCAGAGCTGCTGGGAAGGGCAAAAGCATCACACTGAAATTCTGGAGAAGCTCAGCATATCTGTTGCTGGCCAAGATTCATGGATGACTCGAAAACCAGGGAACAATCAAAGGGAAAAGGACCCATAATTTCTCTCCCTGGGGAAGTCTTGACAGGTTTTCTATTCACAGGTACAGCTGTAGTAACTGATCAGCGAACGTGGCTACAGCCACTGCCCAGCCTCCTCCCTTCTTGAGCATTGTACCACAGCTGACCATAAAGCAGGTCAAAATTACAGGATTGAAATCACACAGCAGTTTTTGTGGGAGAGTAGAGAACAAGTTTCAGGGAGCCTGGGCTCCTGGCCAGTGGCTTCCAGCAGCACCAGCCTCAGCTATCATATGTAAAGAGCAAGCATCTAAAGCAGTTGGGGATTTTTCCCTTCCTCAGGTCTGAAGTGGCCTAACCAGCTCAGATGTTCTGACACAGTTTCTAAAATAACTCAGCCTTGGAATAGTGATGACAAGTCTTTACAGCACAAGCTTAAAAGCAACTCCTATGTTTATACAAGGTAGTTCATAATTTTTAGCCACAGGTCATACACCTCACCTTGTGACAACTCAAGAGCTACAAGCTCACCATTTTGAACACAATTTTAAGAGACCTCTAATTGATAGATCTGCTTGGTACAGTACCTAAAGCTCTGCTTACACCATTGAATACAATGTTAGTATCTAGAAATACCTAGTCTTGGGACAATGTAATCATCTTGAATTTCCTTATAGCGAGAGGATTAGTGTTAATATCACTCTGAATGTAAACTTGTATGTCGCAACTCCATCTAACTTAGGCCTAAAATTGCGTATTCTTAATAAACCAAAAGGCTGATCCAGTGTCCACTAGAGGATAAAACTTTAAGCTCTCTAAACTTCATTAGCTTTAGAATCTAACATCTGGCAGCTGAACTATCTTGGATTTCATGTAGCAATTATTATGTATATTAAAATGGGAGAAATTTCTAATGTGATCTTTTTCTTTCCTTAGGTTAGTCCTCCAACTCATGCCATAAATCATTTAAGTCCTTCTGACATCTGCATGTGCTATTTTAAGATGGCCTTAACTCATTTAATGACATCTTAGGAAGACAAATCTCTCCCACAGGGTTAAATTCAAATGTCAAAAATACCAGTGTAATTCCAAAGGTGTTGATTCAGTCAAGAGTTTGCCATGGTTTCAACTGCCATTTAGAAAATCCACTGAGAATTAGTAAGACAGTATAAGTATTCCATAATTAAGTGATATATAATATCCATCAGTGGTATACTGGACTTACTAAAGTAATACATCTCCTGAGTAGTCTCTTCACAGACCAAAACCCCCTTAATAGAATGTAAGAAAGTATCACAAATAACTCAGCCTGTTTCCAGAACTTTTGCTTAATGTCGTTTTGTCAATGAGGAAATTTTTCACATAAGTCTGGAATGTGAAAATTCAGTCACAGTCACTAAATATCAAATTAAGCAGTTTTCTGATCAGACTACTTTAAACTACAGGAAAACTTGATCCCATTTGGATTTATTTGATTGTGCCTGTCTTGCTACTGTCTATCCTTAATCATAAGAAAAGAATAAATTATTTTTTTCAAGCTGACCCTGCTTGTAGCATATACTTAGAAGTAGTATTTTAAATTCAGAATTGAGCCGAAGTGCTTCTAGTAAGCTTCAGTTTTAGATTTTTGTTGAGTCTTACACTTTATGGAAGCATCAGTAGGATATTTTACGGAACCCCATTTCCCTAGTTCCTTGGCATTTCAGATGCCTTTGTAGCACAGTTTGATAATTACTCTTACTTAGAATCATAGAGTCACTAATGTTGGAAGAGATGCTTGAAATCATCAAGTCCAACCATCAATCCAGCACCACCACTGTATTCAACATTTTAAACCATGTCCTTTAGTGCCATTTCCACAAGTGTTATGAACAACTCCAGGGATGGTGACTCCACTTCCCCGAGCAGTCTGCTCCAATGCTTTACAAACCTTTCCAGATTTTTTTTTTTCAAATATGTAATCTAAACCTCCCCTGGCACAACTTGAGACCACCTTCTCTCATCCTGCTATTTGTTACCTAGGAGAAAAGCCCAACTCTCAGTTTCCTACAGCCTCCTTTCATGTAGTTATAAAGAACAATAAGGTCTTCTCTAGTCTGCTTTTCTCCAGGATTAACATCCCCAGCTCCCTCAGCTGCTCCTCATAGGGCCTACTCTGTAGACTCTTCACCAGCTTCCTTGCCCATTTCTGGACTTACTCCAGCACCTCAATGTCTCTACGTAAGTGAAGAACCCAGAACTGAGCACAAGATTTGGGTATGGCCTCACCATACTTCCCAGCTGGTCATGCCATTCTGGATACAAGCCAAGCATGCCACTGGCCTTCTTGGCCACCAAGGGCACACTGCCGACTGACATTCAGCCACTGTCAACTAGCAACCCCAGATCCCTTCCAACCAGGCAGCTTTCCAGCCACTCTTCCCGCAGCCTGTAGTGCTGCATTGGGTTGTTGTGACCCAAGGGCAGGACCCAGCACTTCACCTTATTGAATCTCATACCACTGGCCTCAACTTACTGATCCAGCCTGTCCAGATCCCTCTGCAGAACCTTCCTACCATGCTCCAGCAGACCAACATTCCTACCTAACTTGGTGTCATCTGCAAACTTGCTGAGGGTGTACTTGATCCCCTCATTCAGGTTGTCGATGAAGATACTAAACAGTACCTTCATAAACATAATATCCCACCACTGAGCATTGGGGAACACCACTCTTTCATGGCCAGTGTGTTTGTCTCTGGTCTATTGCTTCAAGTCAATAGAGGAGAATTGTTAGCAGTTACTTCTGGAACAAGAGGCCTCTTTCTGTCCAGAAACCCAGTCTTGCAGATGTCAGTGAACTTCACTGCTATTAAAAGATCGATTACCACCCCTCTTAAACATAATTATCATCACCATTCAAAATAAACTGCCAAAATCTACCTGCGAAAGACACATACAGCCAGCCTGAGAAAACACTGCAGGCCAACCCTCAAGCAAATGTTAAAGGACTGAAGTACTAATAAAACAATTTTTTTCCTGACCAAGATAAACTTCAAATGCACAAACATGTATTTTCTGAAGTACAGAAATTTAAGTTTTGTTTGATAGAATCTTGGATGTGCTACAGAAGATATCTGCTCTTGTCAGGGAAGACATTTCAGAAGCTTCAAAAACTGCAGTGGTTTTCATAAACTTTCCTATTACTACTATTATTCTATTTCTAGTCATTCATCCATTTCCTTTATCTGCTGACAAAAAAGGGCTGAAATGCAAAACTGGACTTTAGTGCATAAACAAACATATATTAGCATCAGACAACAGCTTAAAATCCCCTGACTGCACTTCCACTATTTGCCAGAATGGTGTGACAGTCAAAAGAGATGATAAACTATCTCAGTCTTTTACAACGGCAACAATTATCCAACTACCTTCTTCAGACTACCTCTGCAGATTGTACTTGGGCTCACAAAATCACAAGCAAGTTTACCAAGCATCTGCACTGAGCAGGGCTGCAAATCTCACTGCTAGTTTCCTTCATGCAAAGCAAGGGAAGTGTGTTAATACAGCAAGGACCCAGGAAAGAGGCCCAAATGTGACGAAGAGAAAAACACATCCACAAGGAAGCAGTATTAGGATGTCTTCATAGCTGAGGAAAGGGAAGGTTTTTAGGTCACAGTGTCCAAACACATATGCAGGTCATCAAACTGCTCCAAAGGAGTATTCTTCAAACTCACAAAGTTACAGGAATGTGAAATGGCTGGAAGTTGAAGTTAAATAACTGCACATAAAGCAAAAATAGAACATTTAAAAAACTTCTGGATACTTTGAATTGCTGGCAGTTTTAATTAAAATTGGAAAACTTCTAAAACCTACACTCTGAATCAAACAGAAATTAATTCTGATGACGTAAAAGATGGTTTGACTGGATGATCACAGTATTTCTTTTTGATCTCACAGACTGTGAGTCTATTGGTATTTGTATTCTTGAGCACTAGTTTTTAGGAACAGCCTGGAAGTCAGAAAACCTTTTAGAATCCTGAAATTCTGGTTTCATTATACAGAGTTGTTATAACACAAAGTTCTTATATGTATATAACACAAAGTATATATATAAACATGAAGAGTGAGGGGGGGTGTGTGGGGGTGTGTGTGTGTGTATAAACATGAAGTTGTTAAAACAGCTACAGATGAAACAGTGAATTGAGTCTCAGTAAAGCTACTTAAAAAGAAATTTTTAATCTGCATCCTTTACAAAAGTAAAGTTACACCAATATTCTGGCCTTTATATATCTATTTATATATAACTTCAGTGCCAATGAAAGTGCCAGCATTTACTCTCCCTTTAAATAAAAAAAAATTTTTTAAATGGGAAAAATAATGTCAAACAATAACTTAAGTTAAACACAGGTTATGTAAGTGACCAATGGATATTACTGCTTTAAGTGGATTATATGGATTTGGAATAAGTGTTTTATTCTACTAAAATGTTGCTTGGATTCATACAATGTTCTGTGTGACATCAAGAGAAATGCAATTCCACAGAATAAAATACATAGCGCTTGGTGTACATTTGCCACTTGCAGAAATTTTATTCAACTGTCAGCCTTGCCCACGTTTTGCAGGTGGGGAGTCAGAAGCAGGAAGGAGCAAAGTTGTATGATGAAGGCTGCACGCATTCGAGCAGCACAGCGGCGAACAGGACACAGCTGCCTTGCACCTCCTCTGAACCACTAAAGCTGGCTGGGATCTGCTAAGAGTAAAAGAGATCAGCCAAGGATGATGAGTGGCTTTTCAAAATGATCCTAAAAGAAAGGATCACAAAAAGTTGTTTAGTGGGGGGATTCTTTTGCTTTGTTTTGGGGAGGGATGTCTTTCCAGCTCCCTTTTCCTGCCTTCAATTACCTGTTAAGAATCCCAGATATGACAGATTATCTATGTGTCTCATGATTTCTTGCTGTTCACCATTTAGAATAGTTGGGTGAGATAACAACCACTGGAATTAAACATGATTGTTTTGCCTGTCAGAGGCAGGAAGACAGATGCATAAAAATCTTGATCCATTATGTCAGGAGCATACATTGCTGCCAGAATATTTTCCAAATGCAAGAGAGGAAAAAAAAAAGAACTTTAATTCATTTTTCTATGAATGTCGTGCAATACAACCAGTATCATCAGCATCAGAGGAAGCTGGATCTCCTCAGGGAACAGTGTATAGAAGCTGTTCTGTTACATTTCTTTACAGTCAGTTCTGAGATCTGCCTTTCCAAAATGAGTTTTCTTTCAATCTCTCCCTCTCTCCCTGCTGATATTTTGGCATTTGGCCTTGCAGGATCAGCTGCTTCCAGAACGGTGCATCTTTCTATGGTTCAAAACTAGGATCTCTTCAGTTTCTTCTCTTCTGACACTTTCTGACATTCAGCAATTTTACAGCCCAGTAGCCAAACCACCAATTTGCTGTCTTTCTAATACTCTCAATGCAAACTGACTTTAACAACAGCTTAAGCACACTTAGTGAAACACAAGACCACTGCAGCTGTCAGAGCTGCTATCTCCACTATCAAGCTCTTAGAATACAGATTAAAAATTAGAGGACTAACTCTCCCTGGTTTTTAAAAAATATTTAGTTGTCCTGTCATTTTTTACCTATAAATGCACTTTGCTGCTAAAAAATATAGGACCAAGTATTACTTTACGGGAACTGTAAAGAAACTCAAACATTAACACATACTAGCATCGAAGGACTAAGGATTGCAAATATCTTTTCTTTATAACCCTCTGCTTTTACATGTTTATAACTGCTACGTTGAAATAGTCTTCTTAGGGGTCTAAATTTCCCACATATATATTCACCTAAAGTTCTTTCGCCATCATTAAGCAAAATCCTTAAGTCCTTCCTGAACTGTGTGAGGAATGTAACACCCTTTTCCTTTTTAGGCTGCAAATGGATTTTCCTTGGGTTTCTTGTTTGTGTGTTTGTTTTCAAATAGCATTTGCACTTACAAAATAAGGCTACCCAAGTCTGTGTGATCTGCCTTCACACGCATTGTATGCCTCTCCATTAGCAGTCTCACTTGGAGTGAGGATGCACAGGGAGAGCAAACCAGACAGATGTGCCATTAAGCAAGAAAGCATTCTGACAGAGAAGTGCAAAGAAAATCTTATCCCAGAATGGAGAGACTTTAGAAAGCATCTGAACTGAAGCTGGAACTAGGTGACATTTAAGGTCCCTTCTGACCAAAACCATTCTAACTCGAGACACAACTCAATGTTGTCTCATTAAGTTAGCTATTCTGCACACTGCATACACCTTTTGCACTCTCAACAAAAGCAGCTGCGATGTCTACTAGTCCCTGCTCAAATCAGTTGCTAGCTGAAGACTCTCAGAATGTGCTGCACCATCCTGGAGCGCATGCTGCTCAAATAATTTCTCCAAATTTTAACTCCATGATTGCGACGTTAACATGTCCTTTGATGAAGTAATGGATGGACAAAGTTTTTTTCCTCCTTGTTTTTGTTATTTCATTAATGTAGTCAACTTTGCACTAATGATATCCTGAACTGTTCTAGTGCCTATTGAATAGAAGGAAGGAACCAAAAGAAGTATTGGCAACTAATTATCTCTATCTTAAGCACTTTTATTTTGTAAAATAAGATGTCAAATGCTAAATGCAGCTAGGTGTAGTAAGTTGTTTTTCTGAATTTATCAATTTCTGGGATTAGCACTGCAGCTCCAGCAGTCTGCACAAGAAAACTGTAACTATTATCACATATGAACCCTACATTTAGTTCTTAAGATACCTAAATATATTTTTGTTGAGGTTCCTCTAGTGACAGTGAAAGAAAAACATGTACAAGACTTTTTTCCCCATTTTGTCCTCAAACCCAAGAAATTTAAGAGGTATGTTACATTTAGAATCTTCATCTTACTGTGTGAATGTAGCATTGCATAACATCAACTTTCATTAATATTTGTTCCCTACACAGAAAAAGTATGCCCTGAAGGGAGTTTTCCCCTTGATTACTCAAAAAGAGTATTTCTATATATTTTTGAAGGTTCCTAAACAAGTTTCTGTAACTAAATCTAGACTATAGTTGGAAATACTGTCACTGATGCTAACCTCTGCTCAACATGTTTGCTGGAATGTATTTTAAAAGCAGAACACACTCTACAAAACAAAAGCCAAGAAGTCCTATTGTCACAAGCCCCAAATTCACCAAGTGCAGAGAGGTCAAAGAACATGATTTCTCAAAAGAAAAATCCCCCATGGTTTTAAACAGTTCTAAGCTAAAATCCAGTTGCAATCCAGCCAATGTTTTCAAATCTTTGAGACCTACCATGTTCAAGAAAAAAGCTGGTCTGCAAAATTCAGAATAGGCTATTTATATTTTTTTCTTGTTTTACTAGCATGAGTCTCTTGCAAAGCCCCAGGCCATTGCATATACGTGGGGTCTTTTCCTTTTGCCTCTCTAAAACCAGAAAGCTCCAAATATATTGAAGTCAAAGTGACAAATGAAATCTGCATAATTTTGAATATTCCTGATCCAGAAAGTTTTAGCTACTTCTGTGAGAGATTGCTGAGTCCTTGCCTGCCACTTTAACATCAGCCAACATCTTTAAGTTTTTTTATGAAGTCTAGAGGCCATAACAGCAGCTCTACCACAATCCCTAAAGACTGCTGAGTCCTGGAATGGGGTATCTGACAGCTGGTCCAACACTGGGTTTCTGTGATGTTGCAAAAACTTGATAAAAAGGGTGGAGGCACTGAAGCTTTTTTCTCAAAAAGAACCCTCGTCAAAATCCTGACCCTTCTCATCACCGTCCTGAGGTTTATCAAGTTCCTTGTTCATCTCTTTACCATGTTAAGAAAATAATGCTATGAAAATAGTTAAAGAATATAATCCTGCAAAATAATGTTTTGGTTTTTTCCAGAGGGTGGGAAAGGAGGATTTAATTCCTCATTTGCTACATTAATTAGGGAGCAAGCCAGTTAAAACCTCTGAACTAATCTCCAATTCTTTTCCAAAAGTTAACAATGACATGGTCTTTGCCAAGTTCTGTAAAATGACTTGGCAAGTGAAAAATTAGAATCTAATCTAATATTTCTTTTTAGTGCACTTGAAATTAGATATATTGAGGGAACAAAACTCCTTTGAGGCAGATGCCAACAACTGATGAAATCGTGATGAAATCATGTGAAATCATGACGAAAGGGAAATTCAAGTGTAGGTAACTGAATACAGTAATACACTTCAAGAAAAGCCTCCATATTCCCCAACAGTGAACATCGTCCTTTTCTAAAATTATATTACACTGAATTCCTACTGATCATTTTCCTGCTTCTAGTAGAAAACATCAAATGGTAATTCCACTAGGAAACTTCAATGACTATTCTTTGTTTCTTTAACTACAAGCTGCAAATCAGCTATTAATTAGACATTAACAAAGTTTTTGTTCTTCAGAAATAAGCCTGTCTCATTATTGTTACAATTAACTTTATTAAATGTTTCTACCTATTGTAAATAAATTAAGAGAAATTACCATTATGTGACAAAATTTGCTGACTGAAGAACAGGTATTTCCTCTTATAGAAGCAATGGATTTGGCCAGTAGAGTAAAAAGGGAAGGCCATATATATATTCATGTGATGTTGGCTTTTCAGTTTTATATTACAGTCACCCAAGGTTCATCCTTATCCTGGTTTTGTATCCTCCACAGCCAGAACACTGATTCCTGTGCAGAAAAGGAACACCAAATTTTAGGGTGCTCTTCCTCATAACAATTAGAAGTTTCAACCTACCATCTCAAGTGTTTCAGTTATTGGGTTGGTGCAGAACCCATCTGGAGTGCTGCATCCAACTCTGGGGTCCTCAGTACAGGAAGACTTGTTGGGAGTGAGTCCAGAGAACGGGCCACAAAGATGGTTAGTGGGTTAGTGACCTCTCTATTTGGAAAGGATCAGAGAGTTGAGGTTGTTTGTCCTTGAGAACAGAAGGCTGCAGGGAATCCTTATTGAGGCTTTCCAGTATGTGTAGGGGACCACTAAGATGGGGACTAACTTTTTAGCAGGTCTTGTTGCTACAGGACAAGGAGAAATGGTTTTAAACTGAAAGAGGGTCGATCCAGATCAGATACAAGGAAGAAATTGTTTACAATGAGAGTGGTGAAACCCCTCTGGAGCAAGCTGTCTAGAGTAGGCAGTTAGGTGCCCCATCCCAGGAAACATTCAAAATCAGGTCAAACAGGGTTCTGAGCAACCTGATCTAGTTGAAAGTGTGCCTGCTCATTGCAGGCAGGTTGGACTAGATCACTTTCAAAAAGTTGCTTCCAACTCAAACTACTATAGAATTCTGTAATAAGGGAAAAACCTGCAACAAAACACAGCTTTATTGCTATACTCACTGGGATTTATCCCCCTGTTGTTATTCTAGGTCTAGGTGCATTCTGAACTGCTGAATAGTCATCACTGAGTGACGAATGAAAATAAGTGTGATGCAGCCTCATCACACTAAAAATATTCTTGATTCCTGCTGAAGCAGCACATATTTCCCAGGGATTTTTGCTGCCGACAAATACAGTTTAAACTAAAACTAATAAAACAGGCACCCCTGTAAGTACAAGTTTCAATTACCATTAAGCAAACAAAACACAAACCAACTTGTGCAAAATTTACAGCACAATGAACAGTTAGAACAACGCTAATTCCAGCAGGATACACTGGAATTCTTTATCAGTGAACAGCAACTTTATATGTCAAAAAGCCCTGAAAAAAAGAAAACCCAAGTTGTAGGACTATTTGCTCATGTTTACATGAAACTAATTAATACTCCAGAGGCAGGTGACATAGGGAGATACTGGTATTCCCTCTCATTCATTGTGATTCAGTTCATGTTCTAACTCACCCAGTAACAGGCACCTTGAAAATAGCAAGACTTATATTTGATTTTTACTAAGTTAAAGATGTGAGGATTGCTCATGTAAAAGCTTTTTCAGGTAATTAATTAAAGGGACCACAGTGGTAAATACTGCATTATTTAAGAACTAACTTAAACCTCCAGTCAAATTCTGGACATGAAAACAGCATGGCAGCTCTTCTTATTTTGCAACCAAGTGGCATCTTACTGATTCTTGATTTCTGTGTGCTTGTACATTTTATGGCTACCCATGCAGATATCAGTAACTCACCTGATTTAACAGTCCCATTGTTCAACTGGTGTGTTTTGCTGTATGTCTAACAAAATCTTTTTGTTCACTAAGGTTTAACAACTAAATACCACCTTACCCACAATAACATTCTCATCTATCTAATTTCTCTAAGCTTTAAGTCCATGGTGCCGGCTTTTAAAAGCCCCAGGTTACTCACAGCTGCTACAATTCTGCTCCCCTTTGCCCTCTCATGAACACAATTGTCCTACCGGTAATAAGGACAGGCTTCTGGCATTACTTTCCTATCCTCTGAAAACAGCCCATATCATTCGGTGTCATCAAAGATATGCTTGCCACCATTTTACATGCTAATACCATGAGTTCTGTTCAGCTTGATACGGCAAAGACAAGACCTTCTCCTTAGTCATACCGCTACACGCTGTGTGTGGTTAGATCTGGCTGCGTAAAATGTAAACGTCTGGAATGTTTTCCCAGGTACTCTGATCCTGGAGTAGAGTTGACAAAGGCATGACGCTACTGGAAAATCGTGCTCAAGCAGAGTATCTTCCTTACATGAAGGTAGCCTTACTTCTTACTTCAATGAGCCTGTAAACCTTTCTGTTTCTAAAAGATAAATGAACTTGACCCATCAAACAGGATTCAAACCCTAAATAAACCTACCTGAAATACATTAAAATTAGAAAAATATGAGATGCCATCTTAGTACAGATTGATAAAGAAACACTAATACTCCGAAGTTGGCTAATGTCACACTTAGAGGAACACAAATTATCAATTCCATGTTTTTTAGCATCACTGTTGGCCACATGTCTTTTTCAGATCTCTGTTGTGATGGGAGACACTGGGGACTGCATGAGAAAAACTGAACAAACTTTAGTGTATCTGTTTGAATATATTATCAATACTAAAGCTGCCTTCTATTACCTTAAGAACTGTCATCTTCCAGGATTATTTATGCTACCTATTCTGTGGGGTATTTTTCATTATCACAGCTCTTCACTAAAAGCTCTTCATTTTATGTAACAGTTCAGAATAAAAAGACAGTTTTTTCAACTGTGCAGTCCATTTAATTTACATGAACTACTGTCATGCGTATACACTTCAACTTTCACATTTCATTGGAATCGTCATCTCTTTACTAATAGAAAAGCTTCACCTGATTTCCCTTATCCTTTCTATTGATGAAAAGTCTGGCCTCCAGACTGCAGTTGCAATCTTTGTTTGCAACGTTTCCCACTTTGTGACTCTTCATTTCGCCACTGCAAAACCCAGAGACATACCTCAGCTCTTTCTTATCACCCCTGGAAGTGCTCTAATAGTCTGGTTTCAATACACGGCCTACCATCAACACACTCAACTGTTTAATAGTTGAATTAGAGCTTCATGATACCTTTCAACTAGGGACTCATTCTGTCATCTTCCCACTTCTTTTCTTGCTCCTGCTCTCATTGTTTCATGCATTGTAGTATCACCAAAATAACTTTGCAGGGCAAACTCCAAAGCCAAAGTAGGCGCTTGATTCATGGTGTGGCACTCTCATTGACCCCTGTCAAAGGCCAGCTGCAAACAGAACATCAGCTGGGGAGACCAGAAACCTCTGTAAAAAACGATCAATTGGCTTTGATCTCTGCTTTAAATCCACAGACTTCTTCCACTCCTATGTTTTCCTATTGAGACATGCAAAATGCCACATAACTATTCACCGGCCTAGAAAGATGATGTGAATAAAGCTATGTTTCAGATTTTCTCCATTACAATCTATTTTAAGGAAATTACAGCATTACTTGTGCATCTCTTCCTAAAACTGCTTAATCTTCTTCATGGATAAATGACAACACGTAGCATTGCTAGGTAAAGATGTGGCTTTACAAATTGACAAAACTGTGTTATACTGCATATCCTTTACCTTTTCATCTAAATACAGATGATATGAGGTTAATACAGGTTAATGCTGAGGAAAGTGTCAAAATGTGCAATACACGTCTTCAGTTTATAACAGAATCACAAAAGGATGTAAAGCACCTTGAAGATCATAAAGTCCAACCTTTGATCAACCCCCATCTTTTCAGCTAGACCACAGCACTAAGTGCCACACCCAGTTATTATGTCCCCTGTTGGATCTATTCATATTGTTTATAACAGTGTCAAGATTCTTTTCCAGAAGAAGAAAATCAAACCAAAGATCTGCAAAGCAATCCATTAATTTAAATCCACAATAACTAAAGATTTTCTATTAGTTCTACATCTTTCATTGTGCATTCACACAATGAAATCAAACACTATCCACAAAAATAATTCAGAAATACCAGATTTCATAATTTCTTCCATTATATGCAGGCTATTTACATAATGAATTGCCACTCAATCAGAATTCCATCCTTTGTAAAGGAGCAAATTAGAGATCCATGTCTGAAGCAACACAGAACAGATTAATTCCATGTACACGTAACACGGAGAGCTTTTTCAGCATTAAGTAAATTACCATCAAATTATTTGGAAAGTAAACAAACCTCAATGTTTCTTTGTTCCCAAGTACACACTCTGACTAATCTGCTGCAAATATTGGCATTAGATACTATCACACTCATAAATACAATAGCATGTGGTGCTTTCAAATTCTCACAGCAATGCAATGTGCCTCATTTAATATTAAAGCTTTTGTTTTAAAAGGACCACCTTCTACAGAGTAATTAAATTGCCAGTCTGCTTTAATAATCATTAAATGTTATACACACTGAGGACGAAGGTCTTTATGCTACAACTATGTTGCTGCGGTACTGCCAGCTCCAGTACTGGGCACCCACCCGGACCGGGTAGAAGCTGGCCGGATCGCTCGGAGGCGCGGGAAGGCCGGCGAAGTTCCAGCAGGGGTTTGCCCAACCCACCGATGGTACAGGCGCGCTGAGGAAGGAGAGATGAGGCGGAGGGGCTTCTCCAGATGGTGCGGGATTTATTATGGCACCGGGGTTGTGCCAGGAGAAGCGAGACAATGCGTTTCACACTCACAGTGATACCCCTGTGAGTGGGCGGGGGAGGATACAGAACACCCAATGGTGCAGGAACGAGGAGTTTGAATTTGGCGGGCTGGGGGTACAGAGCCAATGGGAGGGATTGTGGGAGGGGAGAAACACGCAGTGGAGGGGAGGAGATGGCCGTGCCAGTTTGTGGGGAGCGCACCACAACACTACATGTCCGTTTATTGACATGTCTGCAGCCATGTAAGAATTCCCAAACCCAGGTTCAGTGAAGCGGTCACAAAGTGAATCGTAAACACTTTTTGCCAGATCTAGATATTGAACCATTAGCTTCTTTTTGGATACAGAATCATTAACAGGGTTGAGTACCTTGCACAACCCTCACTACAGCTTCTCAGTATTGAAGTGATATGTAACAATGGTTCAGAAATTTAGAAATTCTATACCAGCACCAGCACAGATTGGAGACAACACCTAAACAGCATAATGTGGAAAATAAATGATAACTCTGACTTTCTGCTGTGTTCTGCCTAAGAGCCTCTCACTATTCTGGCCAAAATAGTCTGGACTGTCTGCCAGAGGTGCATGTGGGATATCTGGAAGCTGGGTGTAACACCATAGTTTATGGCAGTACACGCAAGCAAACTTGTGCGTTTGTGTGTAAATCACTCCACCTCTGTGCACATGGAAAGAGCGGGAACTGATGCAGATGTGAACACTTTCCCTTCCTTTTGCATTTTCTCTTATTCTGTGTGCAGTGCTTGTTGTTTGAATGGTGGGTCTCAGTACTCATGGGAACAGAGATTTGGGCCCTGATCACTTTCATACTAATCCCCAATATACACTGCTCAGCAGAGCTGCTGATGCTCTCAAAGAGTTAAGCAGTTCAGCCTTATCAACATAGGATTGAACACAGTTTTTTGTGTACATTCCTAGTCTTGTCCCATCCTCAAGAGGAACCTCAGCCCTAAATACAGTTTTCCAGATGGCAGAAGTATTCCTATATGATACTCAATTTGTGCAGTGTTCAAACTCTTTCACTACTAACTTATCCTTCTCATAAATGATTTGTTAAGTAAAACCTGACAAATCCTTCACAGAGAACATTCATCATCCAGTGATTTAAAAAAAGCTTGACTCTGTTATTGCCACACCAGGGGCCCGAGGGCTTGTTGGCAAGACTGCGTTGCATAAACAGCATAAAAAGAGCTAATGAGATTTTCACCAAACTGCTTCTAAAAGAAAACCAGAGGCAATCCAATTCTGCAGTCAGTGAATAAGCTACTAATCCCTGAAATTAAAGGATTCAAACAGAAGTGTGTCCTGGGTAGGATACAAGAGAATATTATACTTAACTGTAAACCAGTAATTAAATTGTGTTGACAGTTACCTATTATAGTGTATGCTACAAAGAAATGCCATGCAGATCTTAAAATTAAGACCAGTGGAACTACCAAAAGGACCACAGAAAGGAGTATTCTTTTTAATCCTTCAAAGACCAAGTCCAGAAGAAGACAAGAAGAAAAGCAAGAGAAACTTTGCTCTGAACATTGTACCATCCCACATTGCTCATTTTTATTTTCAAAGCTGGTTGTTTCACAGAAGGGATCTGCAAACATAAATCCTATGCATGTAGTTTTGCAGAGAAGCATAGCACAGTAATTAGTGCATTAACAAAATTCAAGTACTTATCCAAGAATAATGGTGGACCTTATGTTCCAAGAATAGCACATACTTAACAGCATGGTATCATCTTCACTTTGTTTTAATGAGAAGTAGAACCTTAGAAAACAGATAGGGTTAATTCTTGTAATGCTATATGCCATTCAGGTGAATGTCCTCTGGTATAGTATTTCATATAAAATATGCAAAGGCTTTTTCCTCAAATACGTACATGGATTTTCTTACCTTTGGTTCCATTGAAATGAAGCTGTGGGTACCTCTACTTGAGAGAACTGACCTTTTAATTGTTTTACTATGGTAGAAGTGGTAGTAGTCCTTCAATGTTCCAATCTGTAAGAGCAGAAAAGAAAAAAAAGGAGTGCAAGACTTAATTTAATGAAACTAGTTTCCTGTTTTTCATTTTGGAAAGTCTATAAATTATTCAATTTCCTCTGTGCTGAAATGTTACTTGAACCCACTGATCATCTTTCAAAAGAAGGATATATGATATGAAGTAGATGAAGTATCCTTGAGGCAGTAACTACATAACCAAAGATTATAACTGAGCTGCTTAGTCTGGCTGTATCTACCTTTTTAATGTTTAATTTATATGCAGTACTTTAGGTAATTCTATATCATCCAAACTGTCCTCAAACGACAAGTATAAAAATCATTAAATGGCTATAAGGTTATTAAAAAGTATTCCATCTAGTTTGCTTAAGGAAATGTACTGTGAAACACACTAGACTTGGTTATTTATATAATTAAATTATAAAAAGGACATTCACAGCACCAGACTATACAACAGGAATAGTTTTGCCATTCTGTCAAATGAGAGAAAAAAGCAGAAGAAAAAAAGATGGAAATGGTAACTTTGTAGGATAATAACTCATTTGAGGTACAAAATCAATTCATGCAAAATCGCAAATTTCACAATGGTCTAATAAAAATGCTTCTTACTCATCCCTTCAACACACAATAGAAATATAAATACTGAAGCCAACAATATGGTTGCTTTCATTTTTCACTTTTAACTTGAAAATTCAGTTTCACTCACCTACAAACTAACATTCAGTCTCCTTGTCTTTGGGAGAATGCCTCTCCAACTCCTTTGGAATTTGACCTACTACTGCACTGCAAATCTTGTAAGTTAACTTAATAATTTAGTTTCAAGTTCCTCAACGATGAGCAAAAAAGGTACAATTGAGCCTACTGTCATTTCAAATTACAACTCAAAGTGACCTCATGAAACAGGCTTGGTTTTCCAAGTAGAGCTGAATGATATCACCTAAGAGGATGGAGCAAGACTTGAAAACGTTCATCTTAAAAAATCCCTCAGGTTTCTGAATTTGCATCTATAAAAATACATATGCAGGAAACCTGAGAGTTCAGCAGTAAAGACTTGAAGAGAACTGGAAATAAGTCACTCACTAATTCCAAGAATATTTAGAATATTAGAAAATAAAAATCTTGAGAAAATATGAAAGTAAACTACAAAGAAAATACTGATGTTGATAGAAAACAGCAACAATTTAAATAAATTTGCCTAACGGGGAAAACTGCAGCAGAGTCTAGGATATTGATGCCAGTCTGAATGGTTGGTTGTCAGAGACTGAAAATAGTTTATGCTTCAAACATTGATATAAAGTTTTAAAGAAACTACAACTGCAGAAACTTTCTTGAAGAACTTTAGACTGGAGCTCAAACTGCTGATTAAAGAAACTTACTGTTTAATCAGCTCAAGCTGAGGGGAAGGTATGCTTCCACAACAGGGCAAAGCCTCTAGCTGCTATCTCAGCTGAATTTGGGGTGGGGGGCAGAGCACAGCTCACAGAAGCCAGGTTTACACAGACTCCCCCCAACTGAGGGTGGAGGAGGAGGTTTTGGGTGCATGGTGTAACCTCTGGTGAGAGGCAATAAACACCCATCCTCCGAATACACAAACTGGCCCGGCTGTGGAACCCCCAGCCCCACAAACCACATCCACGAGACTTTCACGTGAGAGGCTTTGCCCCACAGGACTGCAAGTGATGCAACAGAGCCAGAGCCTGCTGCAAGAGACTGCCCCCCTCCAGGGGGACATGCCCGGCCATGCCTGCCCAGCCTGAGCATATAAACCCCTGAGATTCTGTGTGTCTCGGGGGGACCTTCACCACCAAGGAGAGCAGCTGGAGAGGATCAGCAGAACATCGTTGAGATCCATGGAGTGGTGATATATTCCTTATTCTGTCCCTGTCACTCTTTTTCTGTCCCCCCCCCCTATGCTTTACTTTTCTTTCTTTCCTTCTTTCTTTCTCTCTCTCTGATTCACCACCAAATAAAACCCTTATTATTGTCACTGGCATATGGTCTCGTTTGCACCTTAATTGGGGCAGAGGAATTTCTAAAGAACTTCAATAATAACAATTGGATCATAACAGTGGTCCATCAGTATCTTCATTTTGGGAAGAGAAACTTATGTCTAGTGTAAGAAAAATACCAAAACATTCAGTTAGTTCAATTTAGTTTTTCATAAATAAAATAGGAATGGGTTTGTCTAAAACTAATTAAAGTATATTAGCAGTAATTTTCATGCTGCCTTCTCTTTGAAAGGCAATTCCAGCTGAAGTGGCCCAAGTTCGCAGCACAGATGAGCCCAGTTGTAGTGAAGTAGGCTACATCTGGCTGGTGGCTCAGGGCTCAGTCCTAGGACCAGCTCTGTTCAATATATTTAACAACCTGGATATCAGATTTAAGTATTCCATTAGCAAGTTTGCTGATGATACCAAGCTGGGAGGTGCTGTTGACTCTCTTGAGAGACCAAGGGCCTTGAAGATGCATCTGGATAGATCAGAGCATTAGGCTATGATTAATGAGATGAAATTTAAAAAGTTGAAATGCTGGATTCTGCACCAGGGATGAAGTAGGAAAATTGGAGAGAAGTGGCTGGAGAGCAGACCTGCAAAGAGTAACCTGTAGGTGCTGGCTGACATTAAGCCAAGTGTGACTCAGCCATGTATCCAGGCAGCCACAAGGCCAAACTGCATTCTGGAGTACCTCAAATACAGCATAACCAGCCAGCCAAAGGAGGTGGTTATCTCGCCATACCCAGCTTTGGTGAGCCTCATTTAGAGTACTGTGTGTAGGTCTGGGCCCCACAATTTAAGAAGGATGTGAAGGTCCTTGAACGCATCCAGAGCAGGCCAACGAACCTGGGGAGTAGCCTGGAAGCCATGGCTTGTGAAGTGGGGCTGAGCATTTGGGCTTGGAGAATAGCAGGCTGGGGGGTAACCTCATTGCCCTCTACAGCTTCTGGAGGAGGGGACAAGGAGATGGAGGTGCTGATCTCTTCCCCTAGGATTCAGGGATGTGTCGGAATGGTTCAGAATGGCATTAGAGGAGGTTCACACTGGACTTTAGGATGTGTTTCTTTACCAAGAGGATAGTCAAACAGGCTTCCTGGGGAGGTTGTGAATGCCCCAAGCCAGCCAGTATTTATGAAGCATTTGGACAATGCCCCTAATAATGTGCTGTAACTGCTGGTCAGCCCTGAATTTGTCAACTAAATGGCCACTGTAGGTCCCTTCCAATTCTATTCTATCCCATTCTATTCAGTTCTACTCTGTTCCACTCCATTACTGTTGACTACAGCAATTAAAGTCTATTCTGATTTTAAGAGCCTGTAGCACAGTCCAGTAGCATCAGATTACTGTTGCACTCTTTTTACATTACTATTATTTATAACAATCACTGAAATTTGGTGCCAGGCTTAGTGCAAGTGCAAGTGATGGCATGCTTCCCTGAGACAGAGGGATGTAATCAATTACTTCCGGGATGTTTCCTGGACTCATCAATAGCCTCAAATAAGCTTGAAGTGCTAGCTGCTGGGAAGTGATGTTAGTCTTGCTTCGTAAGTCTTCACAGACCTGCAAAGTGGATACTCACCACACCAGTAACCTATAAAGGTTACTGAACTTTTATAGACCTCGCTGCCTCTGGAGTGCATTAGAAACCCTAACCCAACACTACTTTGTCTGTGTGTCTACACAAGCACACACATTACTGAAAAGACTCAGCTCAGACAGGCAACTAGATTTTACAACTCCACAGAACTGTTTAAATAGAAAGGCCATATTACAGGGAAAATAAGCACCCATCCTGTTTTGTGCTACAAAGGTCTCAATATCATCCAGTCCTCAGTGTTTCGTCTTGCACTAGTTTAAGGGGTTTATTTATTCAGTTATTTACTAAAGATTAACTCTAGCTGACCACTCTGAGGGCATCAGCAAGCTTAGGAGATGACCTAATTGCACTCCTGGAGGTTCTACAGTTGAGCAGCACTAGCCATCCATGAAAGAGACTGGAGGGATCTGCATGCTTCCAGACGAAGGGGAACAGTATGAGGGTTTGTAATCCTTGTCAGCTCTACTCCCTCTGAGAACTTCGGCTGAAGAGACAGAATTAAGCCCTTGGAACTATGTATGGTAATTACAATGCCATGTCTTCCAAACATCGTTAGTTTTCAAATAATAATAGTGATTATTTAGAATTGTGAGATCTATAGCTTTAGTTCACAACTGACAAGGAATTAAAACGAGCCCAAATCTTTTAAGTGTAATTAAATTCATATTCACTAACTGCCAGTACCTTTCACAGCAAAGTAACACCAGCAGTACTAAAAAAACTTTTGCCTTCTTTTACTTAATAGGAATTTACTTAGACCTTCCAATTCCTTGGACCACTAGGAAGAAGAGTTAAATCATGTAACTAAAGCACAATAAAACCTATCATTGTGTATGTTCTTGTTAAATTGTTTTTTGTACTTTTAACTCCCAGGTCCTAGAGGCACTCTCAGAGAAAAGCAATGCCAAGACAGAAACACAGAGCTAACTACTCTACTACTGCTAGAGACTGATGGCAGTTTAACTCATGTATCTTTAGGAAATATTTGTAATCTCTCTCTTTTTTTTTTTACACAGAGGGCATGATTTCTTTAAAAGAAATAGGGAAATATTGCCTGGCCAAAGGAAAAAGAATGGACAGTGGGGGTAGGGGAGACCTAACCTCTTTAGAAGTAATATTTGTAGATAAACATTTTCAATAGATCTATACATATATTTTAGTTGTACTACACTATGTTTATTCGAGAATGAATTAATTCCTGGAACTAACAATCCTACAGTATCACAGCAGCATCCCAGAAAACCAAAGCATTCACATATTTACATTAAATTTATACTTATCAGGTCTTATTTTTTATATAAAGTTGAGAAAATGTGTTAATTTTAAAGATAACATGAAAGAAGAACCAAACTTTCTACGCTTGCTCTTGAAAAATATCTCTTCCATATGTTGTTTTATAGTCTAGGGCAATAGTAAGATAATTTAGGACATACTGAATGAATTCATCTACATGAGCATTGGGTCCCCATGAACTCCGTAAGGAAATACAAATTCTAAAGCTGACTGTTAAACATACTTTCAATATATTTATATGGTCTCCAAACTGACCAATCCGACTAAGCTCTGAAACTAAACTAACTGAAACTTCTATGTAGCTAAACAAGAGCAGGGAAGTCATTCCAGCTACGGGGCAGGAACCTAAGAGATGCTTCTTAGCTTGTAAACAATTTTTTTTTTTAAGAGGCAAATCTTCTAAACATCTAGGTACAAAATGTTCTTCTTAAAGTGTGCTGAATATAAAACAATATGCTACTGTTGTACGATTTGGTGAATTGGAGGATATATTGTAAGGGTCCCTGTTTCTCCAGGCTTTAATGACTTTGCTCCTAAATGGATTTGGAAAGAAAGATGGTTCAGGTACAAATATGACTCTGAACTCAATGAGACACTAGAAGAGCCAAAAAAGCTCTGGAACTGGTATCTGCTACCCTTGTGCACAGCTGGAATATAAACCATTATAAATAACCACAGGATTGTATTTCACGTGGACATGAAGGTATGACCCTTCCCATTTTTCAGAACTACAAAAAATTTCCGAAGTGTTAAAGTCCTTGACAGACGAAAATATCAAAAACTCAAATATCAAGTATCTCTTCATCATAGAGATGAAGAAGGTTTATTAGGTTTACTGTTACCATCTCACTTTAATGAAATCACTTCAACTCTATTTCAAACTTCAACACTTTTTCAGATTGAAGCGTTTTCATTTTTCTCTGAAATATCATTTCTGGTGTACTCTGCACAATGTGACAACATTTTAAACACTTTCATAGTGTCCCAGTTACAGAGAAAAGGGGGTGGAGTCTTTAGCGCTGTTTATTCGATACCACACACACCATTGCTGGGGAGCATGGAATGACTTTGGTGGGAAAAGCCAGGGCCATAAACTGGGAATTCACCACTCTTGCCTCAGTCATAAAAGCAGAGTGGACTGGCCCCTTAAACCACGGTGGACTGGACTTGGTCCTTTCTGCTGCCTGCCAGTGTTTTTCCCTCGTCCCGTTTTTCCTGTGGAGCGCTACTATGGGAGTTGTGGTGTTGAAGTGGACAGCTCCAAGCAGCAGAGAGTTGGAGGCACCAGTTCAAACAACTGCAGAGGAGCGAGCCTAAACAGCAGCTACCCAGCTCCTTTATTCAGATGAACTAGCTTCCAGATCTCTGTCCCTTCTTTCCATTCTTTTTGGGCTGGGTGGGAGGGTGGGGGAGAACATTATGTTATGGAAGCTCTCTTAAACCATATTGCCTTTGATTGGAGACCACACCTGGTACTATCTTTGAGAAACGTTTTTCTTTATTCCTGTTGGTGAATGTTCTTTTGTGGGTAAGGCCACTTCTTTTTGTGTACTTTTTACTATTGATACTGCTGTGGTTATTGTGATTTTAGTAAATTGTTATTTTCATTACATCATCTCTNATTTTTTATATAAAGTTGAGAAAATGTGTTAATTTTAAAGATAACATGAAAGAAGAACCAAACTTTCTACGCTTGCTCTTGAAAAATATCTCTTCCATATGTTGTTTTATAGTCTAGGGCAATAGTAAGATAATTTAGGACATACTGAATGAATTCATCTACATGAGCATTGGGTCCCCATGAACTCCGTAAGGAAATACAAATTCTAAAGCTGACTGTTAAACATACTTGCAATGTATTTATATGGTCTCCAAACTGACCAATCTGACTAAGCTCTGAAACTAAACTAACTGAAACTTCTATGTAGCTAAACAAGAGCAGGGAAGTCATTCCAGCTACGGGGCAGGAACCTAAGAGATGCTTCTTAGCTTGTAAACAATTTTTTTTTTTAAGAGGCAAATCTTCTAAACATCTAGGTACAAAATGTTCTTCTTAAAGTGTGCTGAATATAAAACAATATGCTACTGTTGTACGATTTGGTGAATTGGAGGATATATTGTAAGGGTCCCTGTTTCTCCAGGCTTTAATGACTTTGCTCCTAAATGGATTTGGAAAGAAAGATGGTTCAGGTACAAATATGACTCTGAACTCAATGAGACACTAGAAGAGCCAAAAAAGCTCTGGAACTGGTATCTGCTACCCTTGCGCACAGCCGGAATATAAACCATTATAAATAACCACAGGATTGTATTTCACGTGGACATGAAGGTATGACCCTTCTCGTTTTTCAGAACTGCAAAAAATTTCGAAAGTATTAAAGTCCTTGACAGACGGAAATATCAAAAACTCAAATATCAAGTATCTCTTCATCATAGAGATGAAGAAGGTTTATTAGGTTTACTGTTACCATCTCACTTTAATGAAATCACTTCAACTCTGTTTCAAACTTCAACACTTTTTCAGATTGAAGCGTTTTCATTTTTCTCTGAAATATCATTTCTGGTGTACTCTGCACAATGTGACAACATTTTAAACACTTTCATAGTGTCCCAGTTACAGAGAAAAGGGGGTGGAGTCTTTAGCGCTGTTTATTCGATACCACACACACCATTGCTGGGGAGCATGGAATGACTTTGGTGGGAAAAGCCAGGGCCATAAACTGGGAATTCACCACTCTTGCCTCAGTCATAAAAGCAGAGTGGACTGTCCCCTTAAACCACGGTGGACTGGACTTGGTCCCTTCTGCTGCCTGCCAGTGTTTTTCCCTCGTCCCGTTTTTCCTGTGGAGCGCTACTATGGGAGTTGTGGTGTTGAAGTGGACAGCTCCAAGCAGCAGAGAGTTGGAGGCACCAGTTCAAACAACTGCAGAGGAGCGAGCCTAAACAGCAGCTACACAGCTCCTTTATTCAGATGAACTAGCTTCCAGATCTCTGTCCCTACTTTCCATTCTTTTTGGGCTGGGTGGGAGGGTGGGGGAGAACATTATGTTATGGAAGCTCTCTTAAACCATATTGCCTTTGATTGGAGACCACACCTGGTACTATCTTTGAGAAACGTTTTTCTTTATTCCTGTTGGTGAATGTTCTTTTGTGGGTAAGGCCACTTCTTTTTGTGTACTTTTTACTATTGATACTGCTGTGGTTATTGTGATTTTAGTAAATTGTTATTTTCATTACATCATCTCTCCTTATTGTTCCTCCACTATCAGAAGGGGTGGGGGAAAGTGAGTGGCTGATATAGAGTTTAGTTCCCTGTTGGTTGATGAAACCAGCCCACAAAAAATCACATAATCACAGAATGGCCTGGAAGACAGCAAGCCGAGTGGTGCAGCTGACACAGCAGAGCAACAGTATATCATTCACAGGGACCAAGACAAGCTTGAAAAGTGAGCCCATAGGAATCTTATGAGCTTTAACAAGACCAGGTGCAAAGTGCACTTAAAATTTAAATCTGAAATCCCACAAGGTGAGCCCATAGCCCCTAATTTTGATCCCTGTGGGCCCGTTGTTATCCATAGGTGTAAACAGGTTCAGTGATACTACAGAAAACTGCCATTCCCTTTCCTTCTTGAGTCCATCCAGACAACTGAGCATTAAGCATCTTAAAACCAGAGTTCTGGTTCAGCATTTAGGGGCAAGAAAGCTCTGCAGAGGCTGTTAGCTGTTCACTGATCCACCCAAATTAAAGCACCCATATCTGGAAAGGTCATGTTCATTCAAGACCTGGAACCTAAACTCAACTTGTATTCCAAGAAACAAAACTGTGTACTGGAGTTTTTGGCGGGGCCTGGGATGGGGTTTTTTCACTGTAAGATACTACAATAGTGACCACACTTCCTCAGCCTCCAGCTCTCTTGCCTGAAATCTCATTGTTGAGTCAGCACTGACAGATCTCCAGCAGACTGAGGCTGGAAGAGCAACCACCACAAGGACAGCTGCAGAGCTGCTCAGACATCTGAGCTGCAGCCTGAGATGAGGGCTCTTTCTCTCTCAAATATAACATCACGTTGAGAGGTTTTTTCATTGTTATAGTTTCCTATTTTGAGCCAAATTAACTAACATATATTCAACTGCCCAAATTGTGAAGGTATCTCTGTATGTAATCAAGGTAGGAAGATACCTGTATGTGCCTAACTCGCCAGTTCATAGCTGCTTCTCCCACATGCCTTTTTCTTCAGGTTTGTTTTAAATGGAACTGATATCTGCAAAGTATTGCTGTTCCTGAATAGTGACACTCTGAACAAGGTAGCCTTGGTCTTAAACACACCCCTTCTTCCTAAGAATTTTTTGAGTCTCCTGGTTGGAAAAAAGCCTATACTGCAAGCAGGAGTTCTTGCCCAGTTTATTGAATCTTCAGTCAGAAGGACAGGATAGTTCAGCTGAAAAAAACAGATTCCCTTCTGAACCACCTGCATGTAAAAAATGAAGAAAACTGCAAAATAGAGAGTGAGGTTAAAAAAATCAACACCTATTTCAGCAGAAACATCACAATTCCACAGAATTAAATCAAGTTGCATCTCTTCAACATGGTGAGAATGTAACACGTTACCATTTAACTACTGACATTGCTTCTCATTCTGTTTAAATAGAGAAGAAAGCCTATCACCTTACTGAATTAAAATACACCACTCTAGCTTTCCTTTGGATTTTTCATTTATGTTTTAGTTATTTGAATGGAGAAATTTTGTCTGGGCACTTGTCTTGAGCTAGGAAAGCACAGTTTGGTTTTTTAAATAATTAATGCCAAGAATTAATAACAGCCATTAAAATAAAGTAGTTCAGCTTTATGTTCTTAAAGATAATGTCACTGCTGTTGCTTACATGCTGCTGTATTTTGTTTTAAAAATAAAGTAATACATTAATTCTTTCAATTGAAAAATAAACTCCAGCCTTTTCATTTTCATGTGCCTTTGTCAGTAGGAGTAAAACACATCGATATTCTGAGGTCAGTTATAATTTTTGATATCACTCTAATTCAGTATCAAAGTTGAGGTTTTTTACAGTTACGTTATTGCATTCCACATCAATCTGTGCCCAAAAATTTTTACTGCAAGACCCTACAGCCAGGTATGCTGTGGGTATGTCTGGGGACACCACCACGAGCATTTTTAAAATCCTCTCATGGGCTGCTTCCAGTTCTTCACCGCATGGTATTTGCTTCCTGGGCTGTTTGGTCTTTGCTCAGGCCAAGGTTTTGTCTTCCCTTTTCGGATCCTCTTTTAGTTTTTGGGAGTTTTGTGCACCTCGGAGAGGCTGCCAGTTGGCGGTTTTGAGCTGCCTTAGGCTGAGTTCTGCGGGTACCGGCTGGTTGCCACAGGTGGTCCTGCTCCTGCAAGCCAAGTCCATCAGCTTCCTGCTCCAGGGGTAAAGACATGGTTATCTGGAGGGTGCCACCTTTTAAGGGAAGGTGTGACATCATCTTTCCTTTGTCCTTCAGCCACGTGGCTGACTCTGGCTAGCACCGTCTCAGGAAAGAGCACTTCCAGCATTAGGGTCTCTCTTTGTTCCCTGGGGTTGTGAGATTCAGCAGTTTGCTATCTAGCAGTTATTCACTTTTTTTTTCCCTTGCCTGTTGACATTCTGTTACTAAACTGTTATTTTTTCAATGGTATCTACTTGTATCTTGTTCCTTACTGGTGGGAGGGGATTGGTTGGAATCAAGGGGGATGTTATTCGTTTCAGGGTGCCCACGTCTTTAAACTGTCTCAAACCAAGACAGTTGGTATATTTGATTTTGGATTACCTCTATAAAAGTAGTTTTTCTCATAGTTTTTCTTTTCAAGGCTTTCTACTGTATTACAGAATATGATTTAAACATATTTATACTCTCAATTCTAAAATATAATTTAATTAAAATCAAAACCTACATTTAAATGTGGAATTCTAAATTCCTAGTTAGATTTATTCTAAATTACTTTTAAAAATCAAAGTTCTACTTTTCTATATAGAGAAATTCTCTACTGAAAATATATTATAAAATATATTTAACAACATAAACTGAATTATGTTTCCTGTGAGACTCCTAACTGATCCATAACTTTTAAAAGTTGAGGTGAATTGGAAAAAGCTTCCTACATCACACTTTCTGTGTAAAGGTTACTTTGTACTGTTGTATTTTAAAACAAATGTTGTCAAAGGAAATTCTGCTTTTTGAAATTACAGTACTTTAGTGCTCCTTCAGTAACCTTATTTAACATGTGGAATTACTTTGAAAAATAAAGAGAAAAAACCTAACAACCAAATAGCAACATAAAGTGTTTTACATAACTTAAAAAAACCCAAAAAAGTTTGTATCACAAACAAGTTTTAGTACAAATCAGGAGGTAAGATTAATTTAGGTATTAGAAAGAAAAAAATTCAAACTGTATCATAGTTTTAATTCTAATACATGCTAAGTCAGAATAAGATTTATTAATTGATTCTACACTATTACACTTGAGGAATCCTTCCAAACAGGACTATGGCATCTTTTTTTGGATTATATATTTGTGGAAATCCTGTTGTTACTGAAATTATGCACTTTCTGCTTTATTGAGTTCTGAAAAGTGGGAGAGATTAACTGATTTTCTTTAAAATAAAAATATACTTTGGTCATATTTAATTACAAATAGTGCTACTTCTAAAAGTGCAGGTAAAAAAAGAAGAATACTGAAGCCAAATCACAAAAAGAGAAATCCCAAAGACACCCATCACATAAACAAAACCAAGGAAAATCTGCCTGAATAAAGACCATGTGAAAATGATGAGTCCTGCATGGATGAGCAGTGAAGCCTTATAGACCACAAGTAACAGGAGACCACAGTAAACACGTATTTCTTGCAAAGGTTATGACAGAAGCAGGGCTTGAGCTTGGCCCGTACCCTTCTCTGCTGCAGCTGCAGCTCTGAGAAGAACAGGCATCAGTCTTTAGGGGAGGACGACATCTGAGTTGTGCTGTGTATGAGCACCCTTTGAACACTTGCTATGTGTACCACTTCCCTACAGATGAGGGCTACAGATATGCTCTCAGGGATGTTAAGAATGAATAAAAAGTGAGAAGCTGAAGATATCTGGACACTGTGTTGATTGTTCAAGCATTAAACTGAAAAAATGTCACTGTAGTACTTGAAAAATTTCTTTGAAGGTCAGTAAGGGTTTCATCCACCTCTTCTCTAGGACTGATAAACAGGTTGTCACTATCAGAACGTTGTTCAAAAAAAGCTAAAAAATTAATGAACACAGGTCCTTAATTATTGGACAGTGGTAGAGGGGTATATATGAAGTGCAGTTTCCAACAGATATATTAGCCTAAAACATTTGGGGGGAGATGGTGAAGAAAGCCATTTCCACATTTGTCATGTGTTGCCTTTCCCTGGTCTTAAAATCAAGAGTCAGAAATGGTTAAGGGAAAAAGGGGTTTTTACCTTGGTATTTAATTAAGGATCCTTAAGGTTCACCAAAGTGGAATGCACCGAAATGCACTCACATGATAGATCGTGTATACAATTTATAGACCTTGCAAATTAGCGTATCTAACAAAGATTCCCCATGAGAGGTTTGCATGATAAGCGTGATATCTCCCCATCTCAAGGAATTCCCTCCTGGATGGGCCTAATCTTAGTTTACAGGATGTGTTCTAGAGAGGACATAGGTTTCTCAGAATGGCATAGGGCTTTCCAGCCTCCAACTGCGAGGCCTCCAGGACGTCTGGTCTCCCGGCTTAACAGAATATGAGGACTATGCTAAGTTATCGGACTTAAGGAATTACAAGTATGCATGCTAAGAGCACTGAGGATACATGAAAGCTATATAAAAGGTATATAAATGGTATATAAAAGAAAAGGCAAAAAAACATCATGGCATTAATGTGAAATGTTAAAATTCAAGTACAATGATTACAGGCATTAATAATCACAACCTCATGTCACTGTGAGCTTTGCCTAGTGAGCATTGCAGCAACTGGCAAGTTCATATTCCTGTCAAATAAAGTAATGCAATGTTATGCAGCAAACCCATGACCATAAGCTTGCAACATTTTTCATGAAAATGCTCAAAAGGAAATCAACTACTGCCTTCATTCTCATTCATCTTTTCTATTATTTCTTTTCAATACAAAAAAGAGCATAATATGAACTGGTAGTCTATGCCCCTTTTTGTGAAGCCCAGTGAGTCACCACCTTGTTTCTACAAGTAAAAATGAGTGCAAGCAAGCGTATTTATATTATGCTGAATAAACAGAAGTAACCTCTGCAGTATTTAAAGCGACTTCAATGCAGTCATCATGCATTTGCAAGTTCAAGCCATAACACACTTATTTTTTATCTGCAAAGAAGCTATTAGGAAATATGGTAATGTTTGTTTCAGTACCACAATAATCATTTTGATAAAGCCATCAAAAAGGAAACAAATACCTTTAGCCTTTAATTTTGAGGAGTCAACTAAATTGCCACTGCTTTCTGAAATCTTTGTTTTCGCCTTTCCAAACTCAGTAATCTGTAATTTAAAATGTCTAAATTATATACTGCATCAACTGAAATGAGCTTTGTCTCTATTTTATTGACTTCCAACCCTATTTCATGTTGTATCACTAAACAAATGTAAAATGATGAGACAATGAGGATGCATATTCATGCATTGTTGAAGTAGCAAACAGAACTACCATATACCATACATTATTAGCTATTCCAGACTCTAAAGATTATTGTTTCTTTGTAATGTTTCTTCAGCTATACTCTCATATATGTAATTATGATAAAGCATAAGAATGAGGCTTGACAAAGATCTGAGAAAGCTACTTCATTCATGCGAACAGTATAAAGGTTAGTTAAGAGGTGTTATTTTTTAACAAACTACTGCAAGAAAAGTGTCACAACAAACAATGTTTATCGTAATTTCCTTTTAAATCTTGATGAGGAAATATTTAATAAGCATCGTCCCTGTCCTGAAACTTGTACACATCTACCCCACCCAGTCCCATGGCATCAAGTCCCTTCTCACTTACAAAACTGTAAGTCAGAAATAACTGTTGAAACTAATGAATTTCAGAAGCATAAATAGAGAGCAGTCAAATCTAATGGGGTTACTTGTATGAGTAAAAGATTTAAGAACCGGGCAGTTCTTCTACCACAGTAGAAATACTGTTATATATGTATCCAGTTATTTAAACATCAATATAAAACTCCTAAGCACATTAATAGCAAGCGAATTTATACAATTCAAAATGACTAATGTGGTGACTTACACTAGTCATACTGTTTACAGCGAACATTTATATTGCCAGTGATAAACCTTTTCATGCTGTACTTTGTCTTACAAATCTGAATTCAGCTCTTACTGGTCACGGGAAATACAATGTTTCATTTAACTGACTTTCTCGAGAGAGACTTGATTTAAGCAATTTCCTCTTCTATTACCAATATAATTTACCAGAGAGTAATAAAGAAGTGACTCATGGGAATATTTAAGACTGAGTTAAGTTCATCTATGTGGGGTGTGTAGGCACGAAACCCAACCTTCTTGTACAGTTAACCTAGATCACAATTCCTCAACTTTGTACTCTAGCTAAGTCTGCTATCTTCCGCTCTGTACATGTTTAACCAAATACAGAGAAGCATGCAACTTGTCCAGAACCCCAGATTACTGACACATTCATCTATGTTACTTGGTTAATGCTAAAACTGTACAAAGGTTTACACTTTTTTCTGTGTAAAAGTAAGGCTTGTCAGTATTCTTTATTTATGTCTCCATATGTAACCCCGCTGACTTTGACAGGACAACTAGAGCAACACTTGTTCATGTAACAGCTTTATAATATGAAAACAAAAAAATTCTCTTTGACAGCATCTAAAGATACACTAAAGGAAAAAACAAGTGAGCAAATGAGACCAAAACAATAATCCCTCAAATGACTGCACTATGTAGCATTCAAGCATAGTAAGAAATAGAATATCATCATCATAACTAACATTTAGGGAGGATTTGAAAAGTGTTACAGCATACCAATGGACTCTATTCTAGCACAGAATATGTCTAGCACAGTCTAGCAATATTCCACCTAAAGTTGCTATTTGCAATCACAACAATAATAGAAACAACACACCAAAAAAACCTGACAATAATTCAGATATACACAGGTCTCTCTTGCTGTACCATTTGTCAAAGTGCTAGAAGATTCAATGAGGCTTTCACTGGATTCACTGGAATCTTTCATCATGTTTAATGGGAACTACAATAGGAATTTAAGGAAGAAGCACTTAATCTTTCTTCAACCCAGACCCCAGCAAGGACTACATTTTAGATTAAGTGTAGTTAATCTCGTTAAGTTAAGAATTAACTTAAGCTTCTAAATTACTTCAGACTACAGAGAAAAGCCAAAGAGAGCTGATACCCAACTCATTACAAAACATCTAAATTTACTAAAACTTATGATAAACAAGTTACAGCTCTCAGACCCTATCCATTTCACACATACAAAGAACATTCCTTGGTGATCTTCTCATTTGGAGAGCAGAATCTTACAGCCTCAGGGCTGAGAGAATGCCTGAAAGTATTTCTTCTTGGAGAAAGGATAAAAGTTCCTACTGTACATTTGTTTAATACATTGATATTAAACATACCAAAATACTGAAATACGGAAAAGATAGTCAGAATGATAACATTGCATTGGATAAAACTATGTGTTCTTTATAAACGGATTTTCATTTCTATTTTGAAACATTGTTTCAGAGTCCTACAGGATAAGAAACATCAGAAAAACTATACCGATTTCAGCTACCACCAGAACTGCTCGCTGTGCAGTTATGTTTGTCAGATTAATATTTGTATTTGCCAGGCAAGAAATGTAAATTTCTCAGATTTCACACAATTGGAACGGCATTTATATACAAGAAAGCATCAAAAAGACCAGACTGTTGCAATGGTAGAACCATTTATTGATGCCAACACAGTCCAAGGCCCTTTTGGGTCATGGAACAGTTAACTCTTACAGAAAACAATGCTCTGCGACTCTGTTCAGTTACAGCTACCAGTTTTCCCAGGTGATGGTTTTGTGATTTGTCAGTTGGCCACCCTCATCATGCACTGACCATGCACTGATTCATTGGTAGGGGTCTGTTGTTCACTGACAATGGAAATTTAAACTACTCCAAGCTGAAGCAAACATTTAGCTTGATCAGACAGGCAGAAGGGAGTAATGACAGTGATACAGTGATGGGCATATGTCAGAAGTGTCAAAGCAACTCCACATATTGTCATACATGTATCTTCTGGTATGAACTTTTTATTTCAACTAGGTATGAATAAAATCCTATTAATGTTGTGCTTTCAATCCATGGAAAGCAAATTATTTTGTTTGCAAAGGAGCAAGGAAGAAAACTGTACAGAATATCACAATTAATACTGCCATGCTAGCTAGGGCTGGAGCTCATGTTGTGTGGTAGTGATGGGATACATCTAGTCTGTCAACCTTACTGATATAATTGGGGTACATGCAAAAGCATTTCTAATGTCCTTCTAAGAGACTACTGAGACTTTCATAAACTGCTACTGAATACTTCATGGAAAAAAATACTTTGAAAATAGAAGAAGCTAATCTGAGGTGTAAGACCACCACTATAGGTATCTGCATCAGTTTCACTAATAGGGGTTGGTTGCTCATGAACAGCTTACATAAACAGCTTACTCTACAGTCCAATCCTGAAGGGGAAGGGTCTACTCATTTCCAAGGGGGCTAGGGGAACTTCCCCAGCTTAAAACTGTTCATTTATGCTTGGCTTATTGGAGCACAGCATACTCACAAAAGCATCAGATTTTTTTCAAAGTTTAGTGTTTGATTGATTTGTTTGCATCCATTCAGCTCAGATCAGTTACTTGAGATAGAATACGTGACATTCTGCAGTTCACAATATTGAAGGAATATGGGTAGAATAACTGAATAAAAACATTCCGTAAATTAAATTAATTGAAAATGTCTTTTAAAAGACAGTTTTGACATTTCAGAACAGCTGGGTTACAAATGCAATGTCAGCTTTTAAAGGGAGATGTGAGGTGAGACACTATGAACTTCCAAGTCACTAGCAGAAAAATCAGTAGAAACTAAAAGATAAGATAATTAATGGACACTTGGGTAAAGAGCCACTGCTTTGGAAACAGTTAGATAGAGGAAAATTCTGCCATACAAATTTATTACTGTTCTTAAAAGTGGCCAAGCATATAGATAGAGATGGGTAAATAGATGTACTCTAGTTATACTCCCAAAAGGCTTTTGACAATGTCCTTCACCAAGAGGTTTTAAGAATTTAAGAACCCATTGCGTAAGGTCTTTGCAGAAGTAAGCAATCAAAACGAAAAAAAACAAAAGCAAAGCTTAGTAGTAATTAGTTATCTGTTTATTAAATAGCAAGTCGTTTCTTGCAATGGGTGGAGGTTCTAGATGGAGTTCTGTTGGGTTCCACTGCAGAACCTCTTCTGGGACCTACACTATTTCATTATAAAAAATATGCATGGGAAAAAGAGTGAACAACAAGGTGTAGATGTCAGCCATGACAGATGTAAAAACTGCAACAGCTGACTGTGCATGAACTGCAGAAGGACCCTGCAAAACTGAGTGACAACAATATCAGATGAAATCCAGTACAGACAAAAGCAGATCAACCTACATACAAACCGAATGTCACACTAAAATTAATTGTTTAGAGCTGCCCAGTACTATTAAGGAGTGACAATCTCAGTGTTATGGCAGGCTAATCCACAGAAACTCAGCTCGACAGAAGTCCCCACAGCAAACAACATACTAGACATTAGTTATAGTATGAAGAATAACACAGAGTCCATGGCATTATGAGAATAACGAAAGGTTTTGTCACACTAAGTACTGTGTAGCTCTAGTCCCCTCTATACAAAGAGGACATAATAGACCTGACAAAGTTTCCAAGTGGGAGAAGAAGAATAGTGGTAGATATGGTACAACAGAAGTTGTATGAGAAATGACGAAATAAACTAAGACCCTTCAGTCAAGTTACAATGTAATTTAGGGGAAAATATTCAAAATCTAAGAAATCACGTATGGCATACGAGTGGACAAAAATTGTCTTTCGCCGTCTTTTAGTAGCTATCTAACAAAGCAAAGCAACAAGCAAAAGAGAGGTGCATCTTCACACAGTGAAGTAGCAAACTTTAAAAATCCTTGCCACAGAATATTGTGGATGCTGAAAGTTTAGTTTTATTTCAAAGACTTAACAAGAATCTGAACAAAGAAAACATTGAGAATTTCTAAGTATGCAGAAACCATATCCAGCTCAGGCAGGCTCCTTAGCTGAAAACAGCTGAAGGGAGTGTTAGGGAGAAGCATCAGATGCTTGTTTTGTTCTTCCTCACCCAAGACAGTAACATAAAACCACTGCCTATGCCTATGCTAGTGGTGTCTAGGCAGATCTTCTAACAGACTCAGAATGGCCTTGCATCCCTTTGGGTGTATTTGAATAAGGGCTTTCAGGTGAACAAAAAAAACTTCTCTATGCCCTAGATGTCATACTACTGGCCTTAAAGGTGCACCACAGCATGTGTTTTCTTTTCTGTCTGTTTTTAAGACATCAGGTTACTCTGTAAATATGTTCTGCAAAGAAAGGCTCAATAAAAGAAAAGGAAATATTCTCCAGGTTTATCCAGAGAGGAAACTACTGACAGACAACACAGAGAATGGAAATTTTCAGTTCCCTTGAAGCTGCAAAACAGTGCTTAAAGACTAACTAGAAAATCAGATAAAAGAATGTAAAACTAGACATACAAGATGCTAAACATAGCTAGAACCAGTGGATAAACAGATAATGAGGCACCTAGTGGGTTCTGTGGCAAAGTTATGTAACAAGAAACAACTGCACATGCCCTAAGAGAAGTTCAAGGCAAGGTTGAATTGAATCAGTGAATACGACTACCAGAGACCCCTCTAGATGACCCTCTAGGACCATTTAAGGACTTCCAGTAAGGGGTGGAGGCCTGTAAATTGGTCCTAGGAGAAGTGAAGTTTACGTATTAGCTAGGAAGTATATTGTAATGAATATGTATGACCATGATGGAATAAATATATTGTTGTAAAGTTTCACAACACACATTTGATTAGAGGAAAAATCCTCTGAAGGCTTCCAGCACTGTAATAAAGAATGCCTGCATTCTAATACTTAAAACTGTGTAAGAAAGTTTACTTTCTAGCTTATTGCAATATCACTACATGCTACCACTGATTAAAATATGTCTTTCTAAAAGGAGAACATTATCCAATTCTAGGCTTGAATTTCAGACACAGAGCACTGTTCTGTAACACTGCACTGCCTTCTAAGCACTCTTACACAAAACTCATTGGTTTTGCTCTAGTTTGAATAAAATATATAGCACAGGTTTTAACTGTGACTTGCAGCATCTCTTTTAAATTTAATTTTAAATATCTCTAATTTGGCCCCAGAACAGAAACATTAAGTGATGCCTGCTCCCTGCTGGCACAGAAACATCCTAAAAAGAAAAAACAAAGAGGTAAAAACAATGTAACTGGAGCAAAGATGGGCCCTTGCTGATAACTATCCCTCATTAAAAAGTATGCCATCCCCTTAGGATCAGGTTCCTTCTATATGGAAGTCTGTGCATACAAATTTGTCTTTCCTGATTTTTTTAGAACTGTATATTCCATCTTGCCTGATTAACAAGCTTTTTACAATCTCACCTCCATTGTGCAACATCTTGTAACCCACAAGAATTTCCACAACTAGCTGTTCTGGCAAGACTTCATTCTGTAGTTCTCATACTCTGCTGGACTCACCAGTGTTTCATTCCAAGCAGTTTTTCATTCTGCAAGTATCAATCAAATTGGGCCCAGTATGCTGCCAAATAAACACTTACTGTATTAACATATGTATCTTTGGCAAGTAGAATTCTGTTTGATCATATCTTTTCCTATGTTTGGCAGGTGACAAAGAGCACCACATGAGATGGTTGACATGTATTTCCCCACTTGATTTTACAATTGATTATCTGGAGGAGAAGAGAAAGGCACACTGGTCAATCACGGAACCACAGAATACAGCTGTAAAACATACAAATACTGGAAATGTCTTGTCAGACCATGAGAATTAGTTATGGCATTGTACAAAGCAGTGGGGAGGTTGTATACAAGCAGGGCATCATTTCTGGTCAAAGCAAACAGATGTCAATCAAAACACAGCAACTATTACGACTGTAGGAGTGGGAAGTCTATCTTCTACCTTCTGACAGGAAGCTAGAAGCTACAGAAGCAAAAGGTTAGCCCTGAAAATGTGCTGGAGAGATAGATGAGCCACTTAAGCACAAGAGCAGATAAAGCATACTGGCCATGACTAAATTTAGTCTGAAGTCAGGGAAAAAAAATCACTTTTAAAACTGGTTAATTTCAGACTAGTTTAAAACTGCAGTCAAAAATCCACTTATGAACACCTTAAGGTATACATTACTCATGATCCTGTCCAATCCAATATTCTTCAGATTTTTGTATTTATTATATTATTTATGCTTATTTTGAGCATGTAAATTAAAAACTTTATCTATCTTCAAGTTCTATTTGAGTAATAGTACAAAATTCCTGAAGCAGAGCACAGAATTAAACTGTGGACCAGGAGGTTAAGATGATATAAGCAAGACTGATTTACCAATTTATTACAGCAGGGCAGCAAGCAGTTACCTGCCAGAGTTCCTCTTAAAATTGTTTCGGTCAATATTTCAACTAGTGACCTGAATAATGGCACAGAAAAAGTACCTACTAAACATTAAGATACAGGAAGACTCAGAGATTATATGCAAGTATGTTGAGGGGCAGGAACAGAATTCAAAACTGGCACTGTAAAACAAGGTCTGGAAAGATAGGACAACATTCAGCAAAGGAATAAGCAAAGTACTACACCTAATAACTAACAACCTACTGAATAAACTCAGACTGGAGAAAAATGGGCTAGAAATTTGGCAGAATCAATCTGTGGACCATAGCAGATCACAGGCTGAACTCTGTCAAGAACGTCATATGGCTACATAGACAAATGTCATAATAGGTTACATAAACAGCAGTGCTTTCCTGAGAACAGGTGAAGGAATTCTCATGCTGTACTCGGCTGTAATCCTCAGGCAGCTCCACGTTTAAGATGAGGATCTCTTAGAAAGACCAGAGTCAAACAGCAAGACTGGTCAGTGATAGCCTCACTTATGTGAAAAAAAGGAAAGGACTGAACTTGGATGGAAAACGTAAAAGTCGAGAAGAGGAAAATGCCACAACTCTTCTGATGTTGCTACACTTTACAGTCAGAGAGAAACAAGAAACACAAGCTTTGAGTTGCAGAAACACTCATAGAATTTTGACTTCACCAAGCTAAGAGTTAAAAAATCACTAGAACGAAACACAGCCTGGCACTGTGGAACTTCCTTACTGAAGATCTTCAAAAACTGGTTATATATCTGCCAGGAAACATGGGCATAGCTGGTATTCCTTAAAGGCACTGCAATGAACAAACCGATCTGTTGTGATTTCCCTCTTGCCCTTCACTTCTACACCTTCAACCATTGTCAGTCAAAGGCTGTCATACCAGACATGACTGCTGCCATACCAGAGGTAAGATGCACTATGGATTTACCTCAGTATGTTTTACAGATTTCTTCCAGTTCTTCCATTTTAACCTAGTCTGGTCCACTTCTGTACTTTGTTTGAGAGACGCAGTTCACACAAACATTGCCATTTGTAAACTGGGCTTGCAACCACTTGTTATTCTTAAAAATATAATTTAGTTTGTGTTTGCCTAAGGGCTTTAAAAGAAAAAATCATCACATAATTTGTAGTTTGACCACTATACTGTTAAACAAGATTATCATCTTCCCTCATTTTGTAACAACATACAAAGACTACTAGATTGCCTTTATGACCAGAAGCCATTCCTTTCCTTCATCCAACTCCTAGTGAAAAGCTCACATTTACTAGTACTAATCCCCCTCCCCCTCTCATTTTTAACTGCAGAGATGAAAAAACTACTACTAAATATGAAGAAACAGCCATGGTATACCCTTTGTAGTCTCCAGTATGTTCAGGTGTACTGGTTCTGTGGTATTATGAGCATTCGCAAAAATTTTGTTTCAGGACTAACATTTTCCCAATGTTAGTCTACTGGTGGTTATTCTCTACCACCCCTAAATGCACTTTTTTCCTGCTATGTGGAAGAGAAAATTCAGTCTTCCTTGGTGTATTTGTGTAACCCCACTTCATATACCTGCATATGCATACAGCTTAGGGTACACCTAGCTTTAATTTTTTTAATAACACTGTCCTGATATCCTTAGTACTCAGGAGTTCATTAAACTTATAACAGGTATTAAATTTTAGTAAGGTATACTCTGTTTCAATGCCATGAGCACACAGCCTCTTAAGAGGTATGTTTCTTCTATTATCCATCTATATTATCGGGTACTTGAACTTCTTTGCACAAAGGCCTATCATCTTGCTTTTTTCAGACATCCATGTAAAGTGGTGGAGACTTTTGGCACCAAACTCCTTCCTCTGCTGAAGACAACAACCTTAGTTTATGCTTTTTTTCTCAAAAAAAGTTCCTTTTTTCCTTAACTGCTTCCTTGTCTTGCAATTCGAACTACTTAGTTTGCAAAATTTACTTCTGCCTCCCATCAGGAATAGATTTGGAAAATGAAAAACAGCCATTCCTCCCATTCTTTCTATCAACTGACCTTGTTACACAACATCTTCTCTGTGACATCAATGGAATGTCAGGTTTGAAATGAACTGTTGAAATGAACAGGTTTGAAATATATGTTGCAAATCTTTGTGTGATCTGCTGGTTTTAAAACAATACTCTCAATTAAAATGAAGAAGAAAACAAACCCACCACAAAACACTTATTGGCAAATGACATCAGCATTACATTATTTAAAAAACCAAATCTGTTTATCTTACTGTGATTCCTGAGGCACAGCTCAGGCTCAGCACACTCAGGTGCCTTTTGGCTAATAGTGTGTATTCCTCGCAGGAAGAAAATTGGAGGGATAGGGTGGTCTGTCACTTCCAAAGGGCATGGAATAGGCTACTCAATTCTGAGAGAGATCAGAAAAGTAAAATTCCTGGAAGAATACTACTGGGAAAAGAAAGATGTGATGTGGGAAAGTGCTGACCCATCCTCAGCTCTTGCCTAGAATTAAGAAAGAAAGAAGAAAGAGCAGGATGTAAAGTTTACTGCTGCAGCATTTCTCTCCCTTGTTGCAACCACAGATAAGATATCTTTATCCCTTCCATTCTTCCATCACCTTTGGGGTATAAACTGTTGGTTTCTCCTGTGCTCCTGAACCTTCAAGGAAAATCCACTGCCTCAACAAGAAACTCCTAGCACCAGATGACAGCAAAGCAGCCACAGTATTTAAACTGATTGTGCAAACTGCTACACAGACAATATGCTTAACCTTCGATAGCTGTCAATGGTGAAAGAAATGTTTCTGAATGTTAGTGACCGATACTTTGCTCTAAGGGAAAGGTCTGCTTTGCACAGCCACTGCAAAATAGAAAACATGTCAACAAAGAGGTGCTGGGGGATGCAGATATATATTATACTATACCCCAAATCGCTCCATCCAGCATGGAACTTAGAACAACTCCCTGAGTGGTTGACCTCACACTACCTGATCACAGTCCTAGAAGGCTTGCAAATCAGACCACTGTCTTAGAAGACTCATGCAGAAAGAACAACGGAATCCTTTTCCTTGCTAGAGAAACTATTAATTGCACTTCAAGGGTAGGTCAGAAAAGCCTACATTGGAAAAGCAGGAAAGAAGTCAACTATATGCATTTAAGTCCTGATATTACATGTTTGTGTAATTTTAAAGTCCAGTGAAAGAGAAGACATACCTCTCATTGGTAATACAGGAAATACAAGATAAACAAGAAGTATGTCAGAGCAAATTGTAGGAAACAGGAAACAGAACATGTAGCCTGGAAAAACATAGAGTTAAAGAGGATTCTTTCTCTGTTGTGCTGTGTTTCCTAAAAATTAATGGAAAATTCCTCTTTTTAATGAACAGAGAAGCTAAAGCTTCGAGTTTTCATAACAAGACATGGAGACCACAGAAGTCTGAGAGCAACAAAAGTTTACCAGAAGCTATGAGAGAAAGAGTTCTCAGCTGCTCACCAGCAGGTCATCTCAAGGCCTCTTTTAACACCCCCTTCCGCCATCTATTTCTGATTGACTGGTCCAGTCACTTAGGAAGCCTTTGCAGCTTTCCCATAGCAATGAAAATTAATTAAGAGATATTTCAAGACTCAACTGGATATTCTCCAAATCACACAAGCATCAGAAACCAGTAAGTTAAATTCATCCTGTTACCAGAAATGCACTAAATAACAAAAGCTGGGAGAAGGGATGTTGGCCAGTATTTACAATTCAGAGCCTTCCTGAGTCTACCATCTTGTCTCCACTGACCAACTCAACGTACCTTTCAATGCCATTTTTCCACAAACACAAAATTTACACAATGGTCAGTAAGAATAAGACCTTCAGGACCTCTCCTTTCCACTGTTCTCTTCAGCTCTAATCATGCAATTAACTGTCAGAATACTCCTGGTTTGCAACTATCTGACTTTCAATTTTATATAGTTTCACTACTTCTTATCTTGAATATTTTGAAGAGATTATTTTTCCAGGTTATTTGTAAGTTGGTTCTTTGGGCCAACTGCAGTGGAATTTCTATTTAGCTTTTTGCACTTTGTTTTTAGAGAAAAGGTGAGCTCATAAATTTAATGTAACCAAAACCATTATGCCCGTTGTTTAACTCCAGGAGAAAATTCTGCTTATAGGTGTCTCTTGTTTTCAGAACGTATTCAGCTAAGAGAATGTCTTTCAACATCTCACACAAAATAAATTTTTTAATTGCTTGCAATTGTCTCTCAATAAGAACCAGTAGATTATTGCCCCATTCTCATCTTCTTTTTGCACTTCCTATTTTGTGTCAAATATTTTCCTGCTTTTCCAGATCAATGAAAAAGCTTGCTATGGGCAAGTCTGCCTCATCCATCCAAACTGTTCCTGATTTCCTTTCTCCAAAAGTTAGTACCTTACTCCATTTACTTACACACTGGCTACTCTTTTTTCATCCCTATACCTAGTAAAGTATTTTCCAGTTTTTAATTACTTATATTCTCTATTTTCTCTCATTCTCATCTGTGCACCTAACCTGTAATTTATCCATTATTGGTATCTCATAGTTGTATATACACACTTCCACTGACACATAAGAAACAACAGAGGCTTACTACACCCTTTCCTTAATTCAGGATGGAGTTTACATATGCAAACTATAAAAAGGCAGGCTCTGAGCCGACCAGCCAGCCTGACAAAAGGAAGAATGGGGAAAAGTGCATCCTGCAACTGACTGTTGTTTATTTTGGCACTATAAGGGCCCGGATATAAATACAAACATCTTGAGCAAAAAACGTGTAAGACTAAAAAGAAAGCCAATGCAAAAAATTTTGATTCCTAAATGGTAGTTCCAAGGTAGTACTTCAATTTTGACAGGAAATCTTCCTACCAAATTTTAGTGCCTCCAGCGGGAGGTAGCACTGCCTGCCTACTTAAGCACTCCATGAGAGAAGCTGGTACTCAGTTTTTCTAAATAACTGCATCTTTACACATCATGTTTTGTGCTACCCCAGTGACATTTTCCGGCTTTTCTCATGTGAATTATTTATCTTAATTGACCACACAGCTGTCTTATTCAGGCTTGCAATGAGTGGGAACATTGAGATGTACTTTAAACTTTTGATTCAATGATGTGGTAAGTGGGAACTCATTTTAAAACACAGTAATAATCGGGTCTTACTTTGATTTGGTTGATATGAAAAGCCTGGAGTATAAACACAGCTGCGTTTTTGTAAATCTCATGTATAAAAGGAAGCCTTCTGTACCTGTAAATGCTCATTTCTAACCTTTCAATCCATGTAGAATAAACTGCTGTCTAAAAAGAATGTACTTGGATGCTTGCACCCAAGCATGCAACAGGACTGTTTATTTTTTAGGCACTCACCTTGTAAACCCTACATATGGAACTCGTATTTTGAGAACAACTTCGAGGAAAGCCTAGAACATTGAGTATAAACTCCATAAGAAAAAGTGATGTTAAGACATTTTAAACAGAACAGTGCCTAAGTGTAGAAGGGTGGCATTTTTCAGTGTGATGGGATCCAGTGAGAACCAGGTGTTTACTCACTTGCAGTTTCTGAACCTGACTGGATCCAAGAATTTTCTGACGTGGTGATGTCTGGATCTAGCCAGTCCAGGTGTGGCCCCTGCCCCACCAGTGCGCTCTCCCTCCGCACGGAACGCCGCCGGCAGCCGCACGCCTGGCAGCCGCTCCGGGACACCCTGCCACCTCCTCCCTCCGCACGCTCCGCCAGCACGGGGGTCGGGACGCCCTCCGCGGCGAGCCAGCGGCCNNNGCTGCCACGTCCTGGCTGCCGGGGAGACAGGCGCTTGCTGCAGGACGAGTTCGTCCTGTACCAGCGCTTTTCAACTCGGACGGCGGACACAGGAGACTGCCCGCCGCGGAGCGCAAAGTTCAGCCGCCGCGACGGCAGCGAGGCGGCGCGCAGAGCCGCGGCGGGACGCCCCCCGGAGATGCCTTCCCCCTCCTGCCCCCCGGGCGACTCCCTGGCCCGCGCCCCGTTTCACACCTGGTTTCGAAGGGGAAGGCCACGGCCCCAAGCTCTCCGGCATACCTGCCCCCGCGCATC